>JAFFSR010000071.1:0-600000 GCA_017163975.1 Anastatus disparis
AAGAGCTTCTGACCTCGTTCTAGCGATTTCGTCATTCCACCAATACGCTGGACGCTTATGATGTCGCGATCCCTTGCGCGGCATAGATGCATCACAGGCTCTGTGAATGAGACTCATCGTCTCTTTTACGAGAACCTCTGCAGCGTCGGTGTTTCCGGTGGCAGTTGTCGCGTCCGGTAGATAGTCTGATCCTTGCTGCAGTACTTGGACAAGTTTCTCAGAGTCCAGCTTGGCAACGTTCCATCTGACTGGTCTAGCGACATTTCGCCTCGATGATTGGGATCCATCATGGATTTGAAATGTGATGTACTGGTGGTCACTTCCATTGTATGTCTCCAGCACCTTCCAATCTGACACTTTACGAAAGATTTTCTGATGCGAAGGATACGTCAGGAATCGTACCGCTAGCTCCTCGTCTGAATGTTGGAGTGCTTCCGGTGTTTAGCACTGTTAGGCCGAGTCTGTCTGCCATCTCCATGATGTATCCTCCTCTGCTGTCCTGCAGTGGCATTCCCCACTCTAACGCTTTCGCGTTAAAGTCTCCTGCGACGACGACGTCACCTTCCATTCTTCGGACAGAGTCTTCCAGCAGATCCAGACGGCGCCTAAACGTGTCTGCTGTTGAGTTTGGTGTAAAATAACAGCTCACGTATGTAATAACAGCTCACGTATGTAATAATAATAATAATAATAATAATAATAATAATAATAATAATAATAATAATAATAATAATAATAATAATAATAATAATAATAATAATAATAATAATAATAATAATAATAATAATAATAATAATAATAATAATAATAATAATAATAATAATAATAATAATAATAATAATAATAATAATAATAATAATAATAATAATAATAATAATAATAATAATAATAATAATAATAATAATAATAATAATAATAATAATAATAATAATAATAATAATAATAATAATAATAATAATAATAATAATAATAATAATAATAATAATAATAATAATAATAATAATAATAATAATAATAATAATAATAATAATAATAATAATAATAATAATAATAATAATAATAATAATAATAATAATAATAATAATAATAATAATAATAATAATAATAATAATAATAATAAATAATAATAATAATAATAATAATAATAATAATAATAATAATAATAATAATAATAATAATAATAATAATAATAATAATAATAATAATAATAATAATAATAATAATAATAATAATAATAATAATAATAATAATAATAATAATAATAATAATAATAATAATAATAATAATAATAATAATAATAATAATAATAATAATAATAATAATAATAATAATAATAATAATAATAATAATAATAATAATAATAATAATAATAATAATAATAATAATAATAATAATAATAATAATAATAATAATAATAATAATAATAATAATAATAATAATAATAATAATAATAATAATAATAATAATAATAATAATAATAATAATAATAATAATAATAATAATAATAATAATAATAATAATAATAATAATAATAATAATAATAATAATAATAATAATAATAATAATAATAATAATAATAATAATAATAATAATAATAATAATAATAATAATAATAATAATAATAATAATAATAATAATAATAATAATAATAATAATAATAATAATAATAATAATAATAATAATAATAATAATAATAATAATAATAATAATAATAATAATAATAATAATAATAATAATAATAATAATAATAATAATAATAATAATAATAATAATAATAATAATAATAATAATAATAATAATAATAATAATAATAATAATAATAATAATAATAATAATAATAATAATAATAATAATAATAATAATAATAATAATAATAATAATAATAATAATAATAATAATAATAATAATAATAATAATAATAATAATAATAATAATAATAATAATAATAATAATAATAATAATAATAATAATAATAATAATAATAATAATAATAATAATAATAATAATAATAATAATAATAATAATAATAATAATAATAATAATAATAATAATAATAATAATAATAATAATAATAATAAATAATAATAATAATAATAATAATAATAATAATAATAATAATAATAATAATAATAATAATAATAATAATAATAATAATAATAATAATAATAATAATAATAATAATAATAATAATAATAATAATAATAATAATAATAATAATAATAATAATAATAATAATAATAATAATAATAATAATAATAATAATAATAATAATAATAATAATAATAATAATAATAATAATAATAATAATAATAATAATAATAATAATAATAATAATAATAATAATAATAATAATAATAATAATATAATAATAATAATAATAATAATAATAATAATAATAATAATAATAATAATAATAATAATAAATAATAATAATAATAATAATAATAATAATAATAATAATAATAATAAATAATAATAATAATAATAATAATAATAATAATAATAATAATAATAATAATAATAATAATAATAATAATAATAATAATAATAATAATAATAATAATAATAATAATAATAATAATAATAATAATAATAATAATAATAATAATAATAATAATAATAATAATAATAATAATAATAATAATAATAATAATAATAATAATAATAATAATAATAATAATAATAATAATAATAATAATAATAATAATTTTTTTTTTTTTTTTTTTTTTTTTATGGTGGTAAAAAAACGGGAAATCTGCCTAAACCAGACCTTTTCAGCAACAGGATCCACGCCCGCCGTGCGATTCCGCAATGCGTTATCGCCGTGCAGGAGGGGATCCTGCCACCGGTGTGACGGGTTCCTGAGTGCACGTCAGCCTTGACTGTGAAATGGCCCTCCATTTCACATCCAGGGCATCAGAGTCCCAGGGGACCGTCTAACCCCCTGTCCTTTGACCGCCGTGACGATTGCAAGAAGATGCAATCGTCACGCGGGCAAAAGGCCAGTAACATCCACCTCGTGACCTTTATTCCACCCCGGCACTTAGGCCTTTTGGCATTACTTCAGGGTGGGGTCACCAAATCGCCGCAGCGCCTCCATTATTGAGCTCTAATTCTCAGTTCTCAATCTTCTTCAGCTAGACTTCTCTCTTTCGGGAATTTCTAAGGGTCTCCCAGTTCTTCCTCTTTTCTTCTTCTAGGGCTCTCCTAAATATCTTGCATGCTCCGCTACCAGCCACGTGTTTTACAGCTTCGCCATCAGAACCTTGCTGCCGGCACAAGAAGCAGCAGGCATCATTGACACATGCCGCTCTTGTGTGGCCTGCTTCTCCGCACTTAAAACAGTTCGCCGATCTGTCGGGTCCCTGGCACTGTTCCTGTCTGTGTCCAAAGTTCAGACATCTATGACATCTTGTTACCATTGTTCTCCGTTCCACCCTGCAATTCACAAATCCAATTTGGATTCGTCCTTTATTCAAGAGATTTCTTGCCTCTGTCTCTTCGAGATCAATGACAGCCATCTTAGACCCGAATTTGCTTGGTCCTAGGATCAATACCTTCCTAGTACCTGGCTCGGAGCCCAGGACTCTGCTTAATGCTTCCTGTACTTCGGACTCTGTTGACATCTGGTCAAGATCACGAATTTCAATAGTTCTTTTCCGCTCAGCCATGCTTACGGTCCCTAGACCCTTTACTGCATTTTTCACATTGTCAGTAAAGGCCTTTTTATCCGACTCTTTTGAGACCTGGATTATGAGGTTTCCCTTAGTTGTGGATCTTACACTTAATACTTCCGTACCACTATCCTGCGGCTTTACTTCCGTGCGAAGCTTCCCAAGAACGTCTGCATATGTAGACCCCTGTGAGATCTTCACCACCACCGCTTCTTTCTTCCTAGTACCTGATTTCGCGGCTGAAGGGCGCACTTGACTGGATGGCGCAGTCTGCGGAAGAGACTGCGTATTTGCAGCCTCAAGCGTCACTTTGTTCTTCTTTTTTTTAGTATGCCGTCCATCCTCCGGGCTGTTACTAGCGCTGCCTCGGTCCCTTTTAAAACCAGTGCACGCCAGCACTGCGTCCCTCAGAACTTTAGCATGCATTCGCCTCCGCCCTATTTTCCTCTGCATATGCTGATCATAAATTTGATCCACCGTATCCTTGAGTACATTCGCTTTATTCCTAACCTTTTCTTGCTGGTCAACGGCATGCTTCAGGTGAACCTGCATCCTTTCCACGGCACTTTGAATCTTCAGATTCGTGTTTTTTTTCAAAGCTTCCTGCATCATTTTCACTTCCTTCTTCATTTCCTCTATCAGAAGATCTTGGTTCCTCGTTGCTTCCAAAAACTCATCCAAATCTGTCAGCACAGCGTTCTGCTCAAAACCTGACGCGTCACTATAAGCACTTTTCGCGCTTCTAATGCTAGCAATACTGCTCTGGCTACCGCTTCGTACCCTCGGTACGTGCAAATTAGATGTTGCCTGTTTTTCCTGCGAGGTTGTCTCCTCTAGCCTTTCAGTAGATCTGATTGCCGCCGAGGCCTGGTTTTCCATCCCCGAGGCAATATGGTCAACGTGAATTTGGCCTCCCCCAGAATCCATGAGGCCGGCTCCGCCCACCGAGGCTTTCACTCGAACGGAAGCGGAGGTGAGATTTCCCTGTGAAGGGGTACTCACCTGGGGTATTACTGTATTTAAATCCGACATCTTCCATAAAAGTGGTGAATTTAGTCAGGGGACCACCCCTATCTTGTAACCCAAAGCGGGACCCTTACAGGGTTACTACCATCCGGGCCAGATAGTCCCTGGTTTTTTGCGAGGTTATTTCTCCTCGGGTCATTACTTCCCTATTTGCCGTCATCGTTATAGCATTGCTGAAAAGAGCATTGATGCGACGATGACGCCCAGGAGCGGTTGGGCAATGCCCGGAACCTGGAAGACAACACTTGCTCAAGGGGCCTCCTCGCCGACTCCCACAATAATAATAATAATAATAATAATAATAATAATAATAATAATAATAATAATAATAATAATAATTTTTTTTTTTTTTTTTTTTTTTTTTCCATTGGTTGAACGAATAAAATCTGCTGTCAGACCGCCGTCAGTTTGCTGGGCTCGGATATATCCGGGAACAGAGTACAGACGGTTGAGAGGGGTTCTAGATAAACTAGCAAACCTCTAAAATTACGCGATCCTCATGCCTGTCTAATGATAGCAAAAAAATGCAGTCACTGGACGTGCAAGAGATTCTCCAATCATCACTCACGGCGTTTGTTCCACCCCGGAAACTGTTTATCACATTACTTCAGGGTGGCACCGCGTTCTAAGTCTTTTGGACCTTTTCCTTCTGACTTCTTCTGTAAATATACAGATTTCCAATAATATAGATCTATGCCTAATAAGCAACATGATTTAAAAGGCTATCTTCTTCCTGGCGATCGGCTCTGTAAAGGGGAGCATAAATCGATCGCATATATATGGTATGGTATGGACTGGCTCTGTAAAGGAGCAAAATCAGTCCATAATTTTCTCTTCAGTCTTAATTCTCCTGTTCTAAGATGGGTCTTATGCCTCTTGTGGGGCTATCCTCTCTACCGCGTCTGACTCATACTAACATTCAATCTCGCGCTTATTTACAACGACACTCATTCATACCACAGCTAAAGCTGGCGTTTTTGCTGCTATCTCAAACATTTCCTGGGTGCACGATTCGTTCTCGTCCTTAAGACGAGTCCTCGTCGTCACCCTCCGCACCCGAATCTATGGGACCGGCTACTGCCTCTAGGTTATGGTGAGGTATAAGCCTGACTCCCCGCTCCTCATTCGCACTTAGTTCGATTGCCCTATCTAAGAACGGTTTCTTCTTTCTTAGGACGCTTTCGACAAATAGTGCCATAGCGTCCCACTTTTCTTTGGCCGACAACATTTCACTGATAATGTTATCTGGCGTTAACGCTTCGAATATCCTCTCAACCTGGCGTCTTTCTTCGTTCCACTGATGGCAGACGAAAAACGTATGATACGCATCGTCACGATCCGCGAAACAGAAGATGCAGCCCGGGCTCTGGGTCTTTCCCATTTTACTGAGATAAGCGCAGAAATACCCGTGGTTACTAAGGAACTGGGTGAGGTAATAGTTGACCTCCCCGTATCTTCTATCGACCCATGGAGCCAGCTCCCTAATGAGCACGTGTGTCCATCGGCCTTTCACCATCTGATTCCATGTTTTTTGCCAGGTTTCCATGGTCACCTGTCTTTCTTCTTTCTGAACGATTGCAGTTCCATCTTCTGTTTTTTTCCCTTCGTAGGTTCGCTTGCGTTCCATCGCCTGTAATTCGATCGGGATGATTCCTGCGATGACTAGCACCGCGGGTCCCGAGACAGTGCGATAGGCGCTGGTGACTCTAAGAGCCCCTCTCCTTTGAACAGAAGATAGTACGCTTTGGTGCGTCTCTTTTCTCATTTGGTTAGCCCATATTTCAGAGCCGTACAATAAGATGGACGTCGTGACTGTCATTAAAAGTCGTCGTTTGCTTGGTTTCGGGCCGCTGGTATTGGCCATAAGACGACTTAACTGCAACGTTTTCTTTATCGCTTTATTAGCGACGTGTTTTAGGTGCGTCAAAAAAGTTAGTTTTGCATCTAGCTTTATGCCGAGATACGTCACCTCACTTCTTGTCTGCACCACGTTTGTGCCTACTGTCATGGGAAACTCGATGTTGATGTGTTTCCAAGTTAAGGGCACGATTTCTGTTTTGGCCATCGCTATTTCGAGACCATGCTTCACCATCCACTCGGAAATTCTTCCCATCGCCGTGTTTAGTATAAAGCTGGGCAATGTTTACGTTTTTCGCGGAGATGACTAAAGCGACATCATCAGCGTACGCAAACATTTTCACCCCATCCGGCATTGCAAGTCTGAGTAATGCATCGAACAGGATGTTCCAGAAGTCTGGGCCGAAGATCGAGCCCTGTGCCACGCCTGCGCTAAGGTCTTTTTCACGCCAGCCTTCTTCTGTTTCATAGCGGAGGATACGGTTTCTCAGATAGTCTCGTATCACTCGCATAAGGTATTCTGGTACATTAAACTCTTTCAACGCAGCAAGGAGGTCAGGCCATTTTGCTGAATTGAAAGCGTTTTTCGTATCCAGCATGACTAGAAACGCAATAAGACGGGAATGATGGTTCCCAGTCCATCCTTCTTTTGCTACCTTTACTACTTCTTCTACTGCATTTACGGTAGACCGCTTTTTCCTGAAGCCGTACTGGTTGTCAGCGAGATCGCCAGCCGCCTGTACAGCTCCTTGTAATCGCGGTTTAAGCAGCCTCTCGTATAGCTTCCCTGCTTCGTCCAACATGCAGAGTGGCCTGTGGGACGATGGATGCCGGGGATCACCTCCCTTTCCTTTGTTGATCAGCACAAGACGCGCAATCTTCCAGGGAGTGCTAAACACACCCGTCTGGAGGCACGCGTTGTACATGTTCAACAAGAGAGATGGCGCTTTCACCGCTATGCATTTAAGGACCTCGGATGGTATTCCGTCAGGCCCAGGTGCCTTATTGTTCTTCATCATTCTTGCAGCTATCTGTAGCTCTCCGCTTGTAAAGAGCGGGATCTCTTCTGGTTCTCCTGTATTCTCCTGTTCTTCGAGTGGTGGATGCGTAGGGAACAAGTGGTTTACGATGTTCGCCATGGTCTCTTCTTCGAATGGCAACGTGGGGGCGGCGTTAAGCTTCTTGGTCACGATCTTGTAGGCCAAGCCCCACACCTCTCTGTTGACGTCTTCGCTCAGGTCTTTCCAGCATTGTGCTTTGCTTCGATTGATCTTCTTACGAAGCTTTTATGCACGTCTCTGTATTGCGCAGACAAAAGATCTGCTGCTGGTGAGTTCTTCTTTCTTGCTCTCTGTGATGATCTTCTGAGACTAAGAGCTTCTGACCTCGTTCTAGCGATTTCGTCATTCCACCAATACGCTGGACGCTTATAATGTCGCGATCCCTTGCGCGGCATAGATGCATCACAGGCTCTGTGAATGAGACTCATCGTCTCTTTTACGAGAACCTCTGCAGCGTCGGCGTTTCCGGTGGCAGTTGTCGCGTCCGGTAGATAGTCTGATCCTTGCTGCAGTACTTGGACAAGTTTCTCAGAGTCCAGCTTGGCTACGTTCCATCTGACTGGTCTAGCGACATTTCGCCTCGATGATTGGGATCCATCATAGATTTGAAATGTGATGTACTGGTGGTCACTTCCATTGTATGTCTCCAGCACCTTCCAATCTGACACTTTACGTGAAAGATTTTCTGATGCGAAGGATACGTCAGGAATCGTACCGCTAGCTCCTCGTCTGAATGTTGGAGTGCTTCCGGTGTTTAGCACTGTTAGGCCGAGTCTGTCTGCCATCTCCATGATGTATCCTCCTCTGCTGTCCTGCAGTGGCATTCCCCACTCTAACGCTTTCGCGTTAAAGTCTCCTGCGACGACGACGTCACCTTCCATTCTTCGGACAGAGTCTTCCAGCAGATCCAGACGGCGCCTAAACGTGTCTGCTGTTGAGTTTGGTGTAAAATAACAGCTCACGTATGTAACGTTTCTGCTTTAAACCCATACGAAGCCTTCTTCAGCTCCATTTGCGTCTTCTCTGATGGTCTTTGGGTCTACGTAAATCGCAGCAGTGCCAAGCTTGTCTCTAAACCAGGTCTTAACGGTCCAGTTTGTGTACTGCTCGCTTATCAGTAGCACATCGGCATTTGTCTCAAATTTGATTTGAGTCAAAAGGCTGTTAGCTACGTCACTTCTATGTAAGTTGGCTTGAAGGACCGTTATGCGGCCCATCATTAACGTTTTTGTTTAAATCGGTTCAGTGTCTCGCGGAAGACTCTGCACTGACCTGATCCAGGGATGTGTTTTCGTTCCGCAGGGTCTACTTCTCGCTCGGTACATAGTATGCACTGAGCATCAGCAGCCTTGCAGGCCGATTCCTTGTGGCCCTCTTTTCCACACTTGTAGCACATCTTGCTACGGTCAGGTCCTCGGCAGTCACGCGCCTGGTAACCGTAGTTCAGGCACCTAAAACAGCGCTGAACCCTTTGCCAACTTCTGATACGGCAGCTGGTATAGCCGATCTTTATCCTGGTTCTTGAAAGCAGGAACGCCGCTTGGTCTTGTTCCATCTCTACAATGGCCAAGCGGAGCTCTCTGCTGTTAGGGTTGGTCAGCGAAACACTAAACTCCCCTACTTCCTGTTGGAATCCAGTAAAAACACCTTTCACAGCAGTCTTCACTTCTTCTACTGAAGCTAGACAGTCGATGTCCCTGATCTCGACCGTTTCTTTGGGGCACATCTCCTTGACATTGGTGAGTTCTTCTTTCTTGCTCTCTGTGATGATCTTCTGAGACTAAGAGCTTCTGACCTCGTTCTAGCGATTTCGTCATTCCACCAATACGCTGGACGCTTATGATGTCGCGATCCCTTGCGCGGCATAGATGCATCACAGGCTCTGTGAATGAGACTCATCGTCTCTTTTACGAGAACCTCTGCAGCGTCGGCGTTTCCGGTGGCAGTTGTCGCGTCCGGTAGATAGTCTGATCCTTGCTGCAGTACTTGGACAAGTTTCTCAGAGTCCAGCTTGGCAACGTTCCATCTGACTGGTCTAGCGACATTTCGCCTCGATGATTGGGATCCATCATGGATTTGAAATGTGATGTACTGGTGGTCACTTTCATTGTATGTCTCCAGCACCTTCCAATCTGACACTTTACGTGAAAGATTTTCTGATGCGAAGGATACGTCAGGAATCGTACCGCTAGCTCCTCGTCTGAATGTTGGAGTGCTTCCGGTGTTTAGCACTGTTAGGCCGAGTCTGTCTGCCATCTCCATGATGTATCCTCCTCTGCTGTCCTGCAGTGGCATTCCCCACTCTAACGCTTTCGCGTTAAAGTCTCCTGCGACGACGACGTCACCTTCCATTCTTCGGACAGAGTCTTCCAGCAGATCCAGACGGCGCCTAAACGTGTCTGCTGTTGAGTTTGGTGTAAAATAACAGCTCACATATGTAACGTTTCTGCTTTTAACCCATACGAAGCCTTCTTCAGCTCCATTTGCGTCTTCTCTGATGGTCTTTGGGTCTACGTAAATCGCAGCAGTGCCAAGCTTGTCTCTAAACCAGGTCTTAACGGTCCAGTTCGTGTACTGCTCGCTTATCAAGAGCACATCAGCCTTTGTTTCGAATTTGATTTGGGTCAAAAGGCTGTTGGCTAGGTCGCTTCTGTGTAAGTTGGCTTGGAGGACCGTTACGCGGCCCATCATTAGCGTTGCCTTTTGAATCGGTCTAGGGTCTCGCGAAAGACTTTGCACTGACCTGACCCAGGGATATGTTTTCGCTCTGCAGGTTCTACTTCGCGCTCAGTACATAGTATGCACTGAGTGTCAGTAGCCTTACAGGCCGATCCCTTATGGCCATCTTTGCCACACTTGTAGCACATCTTGCTACGGTCAGGTCCTCGGCAGTCACGCGCCTGATGACCGTAGTTCAGGCACCTGAAACAGCGCTGAACCCGTTGCCAACTTCTGATACGGCAGTTAGTGTAGCCGATTTTTACTCTGGTTTGAGAGAGCAGGAACGATGCCTGGTCTTGTTCCATCTCTACGATGGCCAAGCGAAGCTCTCTGCTGTTGGGGTTCGTCAGCGAGACGCTAAACTCGCCCAGGTCCTTATTTGCTTGTGTGAAAACAGCTTTTACTGCTGTCTTCACTTCATCCACCGTTGCGAGGCAGTCTATATCTCTGATTTCGACTGCTTCTTTGGGGATGATCTCCTTAATTTTGCCTGTTGCACCAACCGTTCTTTTCAAAAAGTCACTGAAGGTCTCAAGTTCCTTGGTGTTGCCCAACTCAATCTGGACATCTCCGGTCCTGGTTTTTCTGATCCCTTTGATGTTACTCGTCGGGCTGTTCTGGATGAGCTCCTGCCGGATGTTCTGCAGGACCTCACTGTAAGTCTTACCTTCTTCTGGTCTTATAAGGACGGCGGCAGAACGCTTCTTCGTCTTTCTCCTCCTTTTCTTCTTCTTTTTTGGCAGCTGCTGTGCAGGCTGCTCCGTCACTTTTGCCGATGTTCTGGCCGTTGGTGGTTTGGAGTTAGGCTGCTGTGATCGCTGCTGTTGTTGTTGCGTTTGTTGCCGCTGCTGCTGTGTTTGTTGTTCCAGCTGCAGCTTCTTTTGTTTCTTTGCAGCCTTAACATCCTTGCGACTTTGGACAGTCACAAAAGAGTCGTCTGCGTCTTCCTCAGCTCTGCCCTTCTTAAGAAGAGCTCGCGGATCAGAATTGTTTCCTGATTCCAGCGAGTCTTCTTCTCTGGGCCGCTTAGCTGCAGCGCTTGCCTGAAGCGTCTCGATCACTTCCATCTGTTCAGTGACCGTTCTTGCTTCGCGCAAGCGAGAAAACTCCCTTTTCAGAGCTTCTACGTGCTCAATCAATTCTGGCAGGTTATCTTTCACTTTCGAGTTCATGTTAGGCATGGACCTAACAGCTGCCTGCATGAGCAAAAAGATCTCATTTATTCTTTGAGATCTTTCTTCAATTGTCAAGCAGGTGATCTCTACCCCTGTATTCTTTAGGGGATCAGCCTGCGACATCTGGCCTTCGGTATTGTTTTGGCTATTACTAGCCGCTCCTGATTGGTTTTTGTTTTGTGTTGTTGCAGAATTTACCATATTAAAACGTGTACTTGGTTTAAGACGGTTCGCCCATCATGGGAGCTCCAGGCGCAGTGGAGCCACTATCCCCGCCTGTAAGGTGCCCTAGTTAAGGATGCCGCAGCCGAGAAGCGGTTGTCGGGTGGTCAACCCTAGCGACATCGAGTGATTCTAGAAAAGATGTTACGGGTTAGGCCCGCGCCATATTGATGCTAAAGGTTTTACGTCATCCCTATTGAGTGGGCGACGTCTGATCCGTGCTGCGCCAGGCCCTAAACTTCAGGCTAGACGTTCCGCAGTTCTCCTGCGCGGACTCGGTATAAGGAAATACTGACCAGGTAATCCTTCACACCTGCGCCTGTACGAACCAACTTCAACCCCTTCATTGGCTCTGGTTACGTTAGTAGAAGTACGTAACAGTTCCTTACCAGTATGTGGTTTCACGGGACCTTTGCCCGTCACGACTTTCGCCGGAGAGGGGACTAACTTTTACCCTTATTACTAAACAGAGGTCAGCAAGTCACTATTCACGTACAACCCCCGTAGTCTGACGGGAATATCCATTGGTCGACAGCCGCAGCTCATTCATACATCCACTCATACTGTGTTGCTTCTTAGTACACGTAAATACGAACAATAAATTTCAATGGGTTGGCAGTTTCGTGAAGCGAAAGTGCCTACGCGATCATCCAGATATCCTTGACAATCGCTAAGGATTGCCAGCGATATGTGGATCGTGCTTAAGCCTCCGCCCCGCCACCACATCGTAGGTGGACACTTACAAGGTCAGTAACATGCGGAGGAATAATAATAATAATAATAATAATAATAATAATAATAATAATAATAATAATAATAATAATAATAATAATAATAATAATAATAATAATAATAATAATAATAATAATAATAATAATCATAATGATAATAATAATGATAATGATAATGATAATGATAATGATAATGATAATGATAATGATAATGATAATGATAATGATAATGATAATGATAATGATAATGATAATGATAATGATAATGATAATGATAATGATAATGATAATGATAATGATAATGATAATGATAATGATAATGATAACGATAGCGATAATGATAATGATAATGATGATGACTCTACATAAACCAAAATCGAAGATTGTAATAAAGAGAGATTTCAAAAACTTATAGATTAGAAAAAATTTCTCTCAAACTGTTATGTCGATATATTACATTTCTTAAAATATAATATTTTAAGTATTTACAATCAAAATTGTGTTATATAAAATCTAAGAACAAGAAATCATTTAATAGTAATATTGAAAGTTATATACAAAAAAATCTGATTTAAAAAAAAAAAGAAAATGTATAAAAATTTTCATTCCGATATAGCAATTACAATTATACATATTTGGTAAGAAGTTTAATAATATTAGTAATTTAAACATTTCTTATACTCACAACGTTCCGAGTTATATTCGTTTATTTGACCCTGGAGTACATAGGCATCATGTAGATTTTTTGATATTACCTATTCTTCTGCTGCTATTACAGCAAGTTCGTTTTCTTTAAAAATAATATTGGACAATTGCGCAATCATGGGCTTCGACACACACGATAATATACAACCGAATTTTCCTTCTAACTGTAAAATATACATACGCTGTACTTTCCGGCACATTGCGGATTTACATTTACGCTGTATAACGTAACACATTCTCGCGTTAATTAAATAATCAACAATCCGAAATATAATTTTACGGAATATATTTTCATCAATATTCCTCATGATTTCTCTTTCAATAAAACTCTTAACACTTAAAATTTATATTTCTATTCGTCACTGAGACAAAATACTATCTGTGGTAATAATAGTTTTATCATTTATTTATATGTCGTTTTTTCTGAAAGGGATGATCGATTTTTTGGGAATAAGAAAAAACAATATTACTCGTCTAAAAAATATTGTCTACAAACAAGCTGCAAGAAAAATTTTAAAAGAAAATCGGTTATCGGACAAAAAAGGAAAACAATATTATACGTATAGAGATGGTCCAAATACATAGCGGACGTATACCTGTTGCCTTGCGACTCCAAAGATATCTTTTCTGGAATGCAACTACCATAAAAAAATATCTGGTTAGTAGTGTAAGTGCAAAAAAACATTTAAACATGATGCCTACTAATCTACTCATCGCTATACCACCGGACGTCCCCTTTTTTTTCGTCCCTGTTAAAGGGGTGTTGAACCCATGCAGAGTATACATGTCGATTACTTTTTTCTATCTTCTCTTAAGTGCATTCTCTTGCAGTTAAACCTATTAAATGTTTTTTTTAATTTTTTCTTTGTACCTTTCCACTTGAACCAGATGATTTTGTTCTAAAATTTTCTATATCAGATGAAATGTCCACAACGTTTTCCTCGATTTTCTATGTCCATCTTACAAGACTAGAAGTAAACTACCTTTCTTCGCATTGACTTCTTTAAATATTTTTATTTTATTTTCGAGAACCGAGTTATACACAACGTTTTCTTCTGTTTTACCGTGGTATTATAAAAAATTAAAAAGTTACAGTTGAAAAAACAATTTTTTTTAAAAATGAATTTCGAAATACAAATATTTGCAGATATGTCGTGGTTAGATCAGCTAATTGAAGAAAGAGTGCACGAAACAGAAGGGCAACGAGCAAAAAATCAGTTAGAAACGAGTATCGAAAAAGAAAATACAACCGCATTAAATAATCAAAGAGAACGCGCAGGAAGTGTAAGTGTCAGTGCTGAAAAAAATAAAAATGACGAGAGAGCAGAGATAGATGAGGTAATACATGAAATACCTCAATCAACAACTGGACGAAAGTGTGCGTACAGGAAACGCAAGCCAAACGAAGTGGTCGTTCTCTTATCAGAATATAGAAATCGAAGAGCAGCTCCCAATGATGAGATCTTTAATAAATTTACAAGAGAACGAGAAATAACGAGAACGAGAACAAAAAGGGAGTGAGGAAAACTTTACTTGACAGGAAAAGACCATACCCGTCAACATCAAGACAAGTATATCAAGATATACAATAACAATGTAATTAAATCAAGGGCCGAAAAAGCCTTATTTTCAATAAAATAAAAAAGTACGATTACATATGCAAAGGTAATCAATGAAAATTAAAACATTTATTTTTATTCTTTTCTATTTTTTCCCATTTCCTTAATTTTTTTTAATACTATATATTTTAATAAATATATTTACAACATTTAATTATTTTTAACTACTAGGCGAGTTATTAATTTTCTCTATCCTTTCAATTAATCTTTTTCCATTATAATTATATTTTTTATATTAATATTTTTCATAACAATGTTATATGATTTTTAATTACTTATTTATTCAATTTTTATAATGTTACTCACATTAAAAAATATACGTATACACACATACATATATACTATACTTACGGCTGAAGGAAAAAGATAGAAGATGCAAATCATTTCGGGTTTCAAGGTCACCATAGAAGCTATAACATTAGACAGGTGTTGGAGAGAGGACACCTTATTCACCAGAACACCCAGACAGGTGGGGAGGGGAAAGTGGGTCAAATCAATTCACGATTATACCATCCCCTTTATACTATGACACCTACCAGACATGTAAAGGGGAGCGAGACAAGGGGTCGAGACAGGGGGAGCGAAACAAAGAGGGGAAAGACAGGTGCAAAAAATCGATATGTCTCGCTATACCAGTTATTATACTACTGAAATTTAAACGAAAATCATTTATATCCTAGTAGTTTTGATGCTATGAAAGTTAAATTAGCTTTTCAATTATTGAGTCAACGAACGGCGAGTGCTATAAGAATAGCAGGGCTTGGAAAGATCGGCTTGGATTATTATCCGATACTTGGAAAGCTTCAGCTGATTTTGTTGAAAAAGTGAATGCTGTGATAGATGCTTGTAACTCCCGTAATTTAGATACTTCAAATCAGCTGAAGCGTTCACTATCAAATAAATATCCAGAGATTCAGCAGCGTCTGGAAAACTTCGTTGAATGGTCGTCACAGTGGACCGTAAAAAATCCAAAAGGGAAAGTTTCAAAACCACCATGCTTCTTAGGACTACCTTTATCCGTACAGGCTTTATTGAGTATTTATGAAATTTCAATTTCCTGAATTTGAATCAGCTACAGGTCTTTGTAATCAAGATTCGGTCGAACACGTTCACTTGCAATTACGCGGAATGGGTGGATTCAATGCAAATCCAACGTGTAGAATGTACAGATTAACGTTTCGTCATATTTTGTCAACAAATTTTATTTACAGTAATAATAAAGGTAATGTAACTTATGAAAATGCGGGTTTTTTGATAGATCCAAATATTACTAAGAGTACAAATGATAAATTAGAAACAGTTTCGTCAAATGATATTAATTTATTAGAATATGAAATGAGAGAATTAAATGAGATTCAGGAAATTGAAGATGGTGTCAATCAACTGGATATGTATTTAATGATGAATTCTGATGATATGGTCGAAATGCGAGACCATGATATGTTTGAATCAAATGCGATTACTTTTTTTGCAGGCTACATAGCCAAAAAATGTTTAAGTAAATTTCCTTGTGACGAGTGTCAAAATATATTTGTAAAAGATGTTGATTCTTTAAGTACCAGTAATGAAGAATATATTAAATACAGAGAGTATTCGCATTCTGATCCAAACATGGCAGAAGTAATATACTTGACAAGACCAACAGAAACTTTTACGAGTGTAGTAAATTGTCAATTACAAGCTTTTAACAAATGTTATGAACGTATGTGGCATGAAAGAAAATTATTACTTCATTTAATGGAATATGTTGAAGCATATACACGAGCAAAATTTTCAAGTTGGTTTGATCAAGATAATATTTGCTACGCACATGGAATTCATGCTTTGCAATTTTTATTAAGAGTTAAAGTTTATGCCAAGACACGCGAGCACAATAATAAAAATAAACATTCAGCTAAGAGAAATATTGTTAGTAAAAATCAGAAATGAAAAAATGTTACAAATATTTAAATTCATGTTTAATGGTGTTAAAATATTTTGTTAATATAAATATTTATAAATTTATCTTGGAGTTATTATAATTATTTCATTTTATTCGATGTTATAAAATATTAAGTTAAATCTAAGTTTATAACAATCTAAGTCTAGAAACAATACTTTTTTGCAGGTTTAGTTCCAGAGCTGATGAGTAATTTTTATTTATCTACCTAGAACGAGGTCATGGTATTATTTGAACGTCGATGTGGGTCTAGGTAGCCCAGGGATATCACTCCTGATTTTATGGTGACTATATGCTTGATAAGAATTAGTTTTTTATGCATATGTTACCATAGAAATGATCGGCCGACGATAATACACGCGTAATAAGTCGCATAGTTAGCTTTAAGATATTTTTCAGAAGTAGAATGCAGAGCATGATTTTTATAGAAGCAGGATGCAGAGTAGTTTAATATTCTTTTCAGTTGAAATAGGTAGCAATTATTTTAATAATTCAATCTATTTATTGTTCATTGCTGCGTGCGGAAAAATATTCAATGTATTTTTATTTGCAGCATGCGTGAAAATATATATTTATTTTTATTTCTTTCAGCTTAACGTGGTTTGTGTAGGGCTAAAGGCAAAGGACTCCACGGTTTTATTTATAATTATTATATAAAAAAATTATTTTATACTTAATTATAATAAGAATTAATATAAGTACACTATAATTTGTTTATATAATAATACATAAATAAAAATTAAAAAAGTCCAACGCACTTTGAACAGTACCTCCAGGTTAGTGTAGAAAACTGTTTAATTACATTTGTCAACTATTTATTTGTTTTAGCAAGACAAAAATAAATATAGTTAAGGTGAAAGATGTGGTTTTCCATCGAATCATATTGTTACATAAAAGGTAAATATTAACATAATGAAAAAAATAGAAATCAATATTATAAAGAATTATACAAATATTATAATTGTTTACATAAATTTACAGGCATTCAATAAACATGTTTTTTTCACTGGAAAATATTAAATTATATATACAATCTGCTATTAAGTGATGATTTGATGTGTCGGTGATAATTTTCAATATTTGCATATAATGAGGTATGATTATTTATAATATTTTTTACTATAATTTTATTTGCATTATAATTTATGATAAACAGAATTGTTAAATTATATTCAAAATTTTTTTATAAATCCATTCTGAGAGTCAAAAAAGTATCATAAATACATTTTTTTATTTATTGAAAAAAATTTTATTTTGCACTATAATATAATTTTTAATATAAAAATTTTAAATGCTTTTACTTAATTTCAAAATTTTATACTTAGAATAAAATTAATAAAATAAATTCATTTTACTATATATTGAAGATTTACAATTAATGTCTTAAGCAAAATATTTTTTTCGTTAATTTTTCAGTACTCTTAAAAGTATAAATAACATATGAACAATTTATTGTGAACAAATTTTTTTTATAAGAAAAATGCATTTTGTTGTTATTTTTTAGAATATTGCATTAAAATAAATTTTGTATGATGTAACAAAATACTCACAAATTTTAGAGTGCTGATTTTAAACAGCAGTAATGAGAAATATACTTTGAAAAGGCATATCATAAATATCAAAATATCAAAAAATATCAACTTACAACCCTAGTGGAAATCGAATCTGTGAATAACTGGGAATAACTGTTATAAACTGTTCAGTTTGAGACAGTTCACTGTAACTAATTGCAAATAAATGTAAATAACTATAAATAAGGATAAATAATAATAAATTATTCAACAATTCAAAAATTTTGGAAAATGTGGGTAACTGTTAATAAATGTGTATAAATGTGAGTAATTATAAATAACTATTAACAAACATTACTTTCAGTTAATAATTTTTATTTAGCGTTTATAACTATTATCAACTATTATTAACTGTTATTAACTGTTTTTTACTGTTATTAATTCTTATTAATGTCTCAATTGCGGTAGTTTATTACAGTTATAACAGTTATTCACATTTTTACACAATTTCTCACAAAAATCATTTTTATATGGGAATTTAAAAAAAACGTGTTTAAAAAGTGAATTTGTTCAAAAGCTATGAAAGAATGAAAAGGAATATGAAATTCAAACTGAAATACAGTATTTATTTTCCATGCACATTTTCAGTTGAATATTTGCGCTATTTTTATTCTCTTACAACATTTAAACAACTTGAAATAATTGCATTTTTTTTAATCGAAAGGTTTTCATTTAAACTTTAATATGCAATTAGTAAAAACCTAATAGAAAAAGTAGTTCAAAAACTGTTAAACTATAAAGAAAATGCAATTTTTTTTTAATATCTTAAAATTTAAACAAAAATGCTGATAAATCTGAAAAAATACAGCTTTGGACCAAATAGACGCGGCTTCTTTCATCATTTTATGTAAGAAAAATTATCCCAAACATAGAAGAAAATCCGATACCTAAATGCAATTCACTCTCATTGTTAATAAATAAACAATGATTTTAAAAAGCTATCAACATAGATAAATTATTTTCCTAATCACTTTCCAAACGAAAAAAATTTTTAATGTTTTTCTTATCATAGTTTAAAACTATTATTACAATTTAAAAAAAAGCTATTTTTTCAATAATTTTTCGTAAATATTCTTTAATATTAAGAAGATTGCATTTTTTTTTCATTTACATAACGTTTTGATGAAGTAAGTAAAGATTTATAAAGTTTCAGAATTCGTAAATTTATATTTATTTTATTCAATATAAAGTTATTTAAAACATAATTTAAGATGTTTGCATATATTTATTTAAAATTTTATACATATTATATAAAAGTATTTCTTCTTTCTTTTATGTATCTAAAATAAAAGGATACTTATTAATATTTTACATTTAATATTTATTGCATGAATTAAAAATAATGCCATCATGCATCTATATGAGAAGAGAAAATTTCATTTTTTACGAAAAAAAATAAAATGTAGAAAATTTTGTTCAGTATATTTAGTAAGAAGTAAACATTATAAAATATATAAAATAGGATTATAAATTTGTTTACTTTAGATTTTAAAATTGATAAAATTATAAAAATATAATATTTAATAATATAAAGATAAAAAAGTATGTTTTTTTTTTCAATTTTTAACAGTATTGAAGGTAATTTTCATAAAATATAAATGTTGAAAATATACACACTCATACTAGGTGTCCCCACCTATTGAGAATATTTAGTAGACAGTTGAAGAGAATCAAGTCGCGTCTCGTTGTAGTTCAGTTCAGTTCAAGTCCGTCTGTCAAAGATAAAACTTGTATTTCATTATAGATAGAGATAATTATAATTAATTGATTTTGTATGGATTAAATAAAGACTTTTTGTTTAATATAAATTGTGCTCTGCATTTATTAATTATTTAACAATAAAACTTGCTTCCAAACTATGTATTAATATTAATAACTTTACTGTAATTTTACTATAAAATTGCACACAAATTAATAATTTTATCATAATTCTAGTATACAATTGTATAAAATTTAAATTAAAAATTAAAATTTCAATAATATGTTCAAAGCAAAATTCAATTTTAACAATGTATGAAATGCGCTTCGATGAGCTTTTCATTTGTTAATTATTATTTTATTCAGGTATATTTATAAATTTTTTTATTTCATCGAATTTAAATAAAATTTATTCATATTTTAATTTCCATTTTCATTAAATAAATAAAAAATAATGTTATCGTGCATCTTTATGGGTTAAAAAAAATTTATTTTTTCATAGACGAAAAAGATTTTACTGTTTAAAATTTAGTTATAATTAAGAAATATAACAATACTTTATGAAAAGTTTCTTCAATCCTCAATATCTGTAATTCAACAGAAAAAAATTACAAAACTAGCTACATTTTTACTTCATACTAATATTCATACATTCATTTAACATTTATATCATATCTTTTTTGAACATCTATCTGTAATACTTATATTTTTTTATACGTTCAAATCTTAAATATTCTTTATTATATTGTTGAAATTCGGTATTTTCAATACAATATCAATTGTTCTTTTAAAAAAATTTATATAAAAATCAAATATTTCAAAAGGGCAATATTAAAACAAAATAATGAACATAAAATTTGAAATCAAAAAATTTTTTAAAAGATGCAACAACCCTAAAGCCTTAGTTTTCGCAGCCAAAATTTTTCATTTAAATCAAACTATCTGTGTTAATAACTTTCCTCCTTCAAATCTTGATTCATTTATTTAATCAGCTAAACACTTTTTGTAATGAGAAGGACAAATAAAAAATTAACATCTTATAAAAAAATACGCTGTATGCTCTACATTGATTCTTGTGAAAAATTTTTTTTTAAGATGCATTTTTTTATTGTTTTTTAGAATATTATATTAAAAAACATTTTTTATTCTATAAAAAAAATACTTACAAATTTTAATTCATTGATTTTTAACATCAGTAGAAAATATACTTGAAAAAGGCATATCATTAATGTCAAAATATTAAAAAATATCGATTTAATAAATATAATGTGATATACAAAAGCTAATAACATGCATAAATTATTTCCCCTATTAATTATGAAACTAAAAGTTAACAAAATCATTATAATAATTTAAAAAAAAATGCAACCAATTTTTTCTATTATCTTTTGTTAGTATTATTAGTTTTTTCAATTTCTTTGAATATAAATGGAATTAGAATTTCTTTTATTTAAAATAAGATGTTCGCAAGGATTAGTGATGTTTAATTTTTTGTAATAAAATTAGATTAATCAACATTTTATTTCAAATTTATATTAAATCAAGTCAATATAAAGTAATGTAAAACATGATTTAAAAATGTTTACATAAATATTTATAAACGTAAACTTTATATAAAAGTATTTCTTTATCATGTATCCAAAATAAAAGGCATTACATTTGAATGTTAATTGCATGAATTAAAAATAATGTTATCATGCATCTTATGAATTTAGAAAATTTCCTTTTTTACAGACAAAAAGGATTAAACTTTTCAAAATTTACTTAAAATTAAAAAATATTATTATAGTTTATGAAAATTTTTTTTTAACTACGTTCTTACTTCATTCTATTATTTATTTATTTATTTATTTTATATTTGCATATGGTAAATTCGTAATCTTACGTTTAAAATGTATAATCTTTTTATATATTTTAAATAGAATATAAAATTCAATAACGATAATTAATCTTATTTGAAATAAAATGAGATTTTATTTTTGTACAAAATTATGGTAAATTATAAATAAAATCAGAAACAAAATTTATTATAAAAATATCATATTTAATAAGAAAAAGTTTAAGAAAAAAAAGGTGGAGCATCGGATTTGAACTTTGCAAAAATGATATCGGTAACGCAGGGAATTAGTCACCATAACTACCATGCATGTTAAGCAAACAAGATAGAAAGTTACATATGTTTATCGCCCCCCAAAAGATTTTGTTTATTCCTAATTTATTCAATCACTTAAACAATTTTCTTTTTTAAATAAACATTACTATTATAAATAAATGTATATTATTAAATGAAAACGATTTTCAGGAATAAAGACGTATTAATTAAAACACCTTACTGCAAAAACGTGAGCTATGGGACTGGTTAAAATTTTTGTTCTACGCCACTGAGTCGCGTGTGTACTCGTGAGTTAGTCTTCCCTCTCACTTGCTTCTCTACGCGCGTGTAAAGATGTGGAGGGGCTTTGCGCGTATGGCTCAGGTATTTGTCCATGTGGCGGCGGTAGTTTACATTAAATTTCATCGGGTACGCTTGTGCCTATTCTCATTGGCAATCTCTACTAAACTCTGTTATTATATATATTAAAGTAAAACTATCTTTTTCCACAGTTCTTGGCTCCTACGGATCTGCGCATTTTTTCGTTACAAGAATAGCAACTTTTATTGAGTCCTATATAATGAGTAGTTATCATATACAAGCATTTTTTTTCGGGCCTCATTTTTGGGTCTTATTTTGGCTTTAGTACATGTATTTCTCTCTTCATCTATGTTTCACTATATTTTGTTTTATTATCTTCTTTTCACTCTCTATTCTTTCTTCCTTCATTTTTCTTTTACCCCCTCCATCTTCAGCTATCCTTCTTAATTTTCTTTTCCCTTTAAAGTATGAACTTTAATTATGATATATTATTGGAGTCTACACTTGACTAGCTTCTAGACAATAGAGAAAATTTTTTTTGACAGCACATCTCTAAGTGAAGCTAAATTTAACTCAATCAGCTAATTTTTTACTGATGTTTTGTCAATTTTTATCTAAATTTTGTATAATTTAACTAACTTTATGAATAAATTCAGCTAATTTTCAGGTAAATTTATCCTATTTCCGCTTAGTTTTAACTAATTTTTAGATATCTTTTATACAACTTCCAGCTATTTTTTAGCCAACTTTTAGCTAACTTGTAACTTCTATTTTAATTAAATTTCAGCTAACTTTCAGCTATATTATAGCTAACTGGGGCCACGATTGAATCTTATACACGATGGCAGCGTCGATAACTTTTTATAATATAAAGAGATATAGATTTTTCTATATAGTATAGTTTTTAAAAAAATTTAGTTGTTGACCCTCCATATCTTACCCATAGAACTCTTATTTTTCACCCTGTAACGTTCCCTCCTAGTATTTAATTGAATTATTTATTTAGTAATTATTTTAACGTCGTCTATTGATCATAGAGTCATTACAAGCTAGCGCGCCATGCCTAGTTTGTGCAGACTCTTTAGCGTTGTTTTTCTTACCGCACGGTAGAAGAGCCGATCCAAAAGTGACGAGAGTCACAAGCTCCTTGCACTGCATGCATCAGCTCTCCTAGGTCTCTCTCCCACTCCTCTAACTTAGTAGAAGATAGGAAGCGCCACCGTATACTTTCAGCGGTACTTACACATGCAAGAGCGTGTACATACATACACGCGCTTGCATGTTCAACCACTTTGGTCTTTTTTGGTGTTTGTGCGCGCATCTTCCAGTATCGTACGGTTTCAGGGCCGTACATGCTCGGGTGCTCACATTGCCTCCCAAAATAAAATTGATTTTTTTCATGCTGTATAATAAACTTTTTAAACGAACTAAACTTTATATTTATAATTGAATTTGTAATTTGTTATAGCTAAAGTCATTAATCTAATTTTTTTTTTTATCTTATTAAACATTCAAAATTTTTTGTATTTATTTCATTTTAATTAAGTACTACTTTTCTTTTTTTTTAACTAAGAACAAAAAATAAATTTTAAAATTCTAACTTAATCTAACTTAAATTTTTTATATTCAAGCTAATTTTTTATTCATTTGTTGTTTATTTTCTTACTTCTTGTATTCATTGTCTACGTCTTCTTCTTTTTCTTCTATGTCTTCTCTTTGCACCCCTCTGTAGTTTTTAAAATTCTACAGTTTTTATTCTTTATGATTTATTGTTCTGATGGTGAAAATTTTAATAATATTGTTTTATATTTATTTTTTAGTCCACTATGGCCATAACTTTTCTTGATTTTATTTAATGCATCTTTTATAATGCATAAGGTATTATAGCTTTATTTCTTGTGTTTCTTATTTCATTATTGCACAACTTAGATTTTTCATAATTTTTAGTTAACCCTTTGAAGCACGGTGGGCCCTACAGGGACCACCAAGATAGCTTACTATTTTTATCTATAAAAAACATTTTTATTCAAATTTTTTCAAGGTGATTGGCTTTTCGGATAGGTAAGAGGTTTCCTTATAATACTTCTGGACGTAAATTGTTATTATATTTGTTTATGAATTGTTATAAATAAATAAAGTGCAAAAAAACGTATTTTTTTCGGAAAAAATCATTTTGCTAATTTGTTTTTCGTTTTTCATGAAAATTTACTTACAGGGGTTTTTAGGGTCGCTGATAACGAATATGCTATTAGAATTGTGATTTCCTAACTCCAAGATGACCAAAAATTTTCGAAAAACAATATATTTTTGACAAAAAATATTTACTTAGGGGTTTACTTAGTTATTTGTGAAAGTTGGGAAATAAAAGTAGTTCCAAATGCTCACTTTTGGCATTACCCAGAGCTAACGCCGGGGACGTAGTAAGCTTCTAGCTCCATGTTTTCTTTTGTTTTTTTGATTTTTTATTATTATTTTTTATTTTTTTTTATTTTTTATTATTTTTTCTTTTATATTTTTATGTTTCCATTATTGCATTTATTATTATTAATAATAGAATTATTTTATTTGTGATATTCTCTAAAACAATTTCTTTTAGTGTTATTGCACAATGGTACTTTGCAAATCTCACACATATATTTTGTTCTTGCAGGAATCTTTTTCGTACTACACTTAGCATAACGTCTTTTAGAAGGAAGAACTATAGGCATGTGATCTGACTTGCACTTTTTTGTTTCAGGTGCTACATAGGGCTTTTTCGTGTTTGTAGAAAATGCTTTTCTTTTTCTACCTTTAGGTGTAGGCAATTTATTAGCTACTAACTGTTCTACAAGTCGCAGTCGAAATTTTTTGAGAGTGTATTTTGGTTGTAACTTTGTTTATGCATATATAATGTGACTATTACATATCACAAGGTCTTGGAAAAATCAAAATAGCCTCATCCACCATTTCCTAGATTTTCTATCAATCTTATAAACTGCAATTTTAAGGTCTGCCTCATCGACATATCCCATGTGTTGATTATAATCTTTACACAGAACTGGGCAGCTTACACTTTTCAGTGATCCATTTTTTGCCTCTGGTTAGTGACACTCATTTCTGTGGGATCATGATAATTAGACAGAAAATACACTGGTTTTTTATCCATCCATTTTATCCAGCAATGTCCTTCATTTGAAGTTTGAAATTCATACTCTCCGATTTTCATGCCTTTATTGGGCATTTCACTTTTTGGCAAACCGCGTCGATTCTTACGAATGGTACCGAAAGAAAAAATTTTGTCTTTCTCAGTGACAACAGAAGTTCAATATTCGTGAAAAAGTTATCGTGGACTACGTGGTGATTATTTCCAACAAGTTCTCTTGTTAGATCTTTGACTACTCGAGTACCTAACTGTTTTTCAGATTTATCAGCTTTCCCAGTGTATATTTGAAATTCGCAAATATAACCAGACTGATCAGCTCTCATCCAACTTTTGAAACCGCGTTATACTGTCTTTGCTGGCATGTATTGCTTCAAACTGCTGCGACCTTTGAATTTTATCATTGACTCGTCTACTGTCTGATATTTTCCTGGTTTCCAGCAGTTTTTAAAAGTATCAAGTAGAATGTCTAGCATAGATCTTATTTTGTAGAGCTTATCATATCCTGGTTCGCCTTTTCTAACCTCTTTAAAATTATCATTGAGATGCAAATAATTCAAAATGCATCCAAAACGATTTACTGTCATAAGTGAAGAGATATATGAATTACGGAGTTAGGGATTCGAGGACCAGTAGTCACGATATGAAGGTAATTTATTGACACCCATTAGAATATTAATACCAGGAAAAACAAGCAGTTCAGCTTATGTTATAGGGGCTTGTTTACACTTTTTTTGATGCATGTATAAATTAGTTTGTTCAACGACAATATCTAACAGAATATCAGGAACTAAACAAAAATAAATTTCTAACGGTGTAGTAGCTTCATCAGGAACATTTGGCCCAAACTCCTTGATGAAAGGAACATCACTTCTTGCTACACTATTTTTACTCCATATGACATCGTTTTCGACAATACTGTCATCTTCGTCTTCTTCCGGTTCGTTCGACTGGCTACAATCTAAAATAATTTCAGATACATTACCTTCGTTTTCAGTATCCGAAGCAGTCTCAGCATTCTCCATGTCTGAAGTGCAAAGACCATCTTCAGAATCAGAATCATTTGGAATTTCTGCTAGTTCAATATCTCTAACCATTATTTTAGAAACAAAGTCTGATTTTCAACTCTAAATGTTAGAAAATGGT
The DNA here is from genome assembly GCA_017163975.1 of Anastatus disparis. Lineage (NCBI taxonomy): Eukaryota > Metazoa > Arthropoda > Insecta > Hymenoptera > Eupelmidae > Anastatus > Anastatus disparis. Next base: position 26,698 of record JAFFSR010000071.1, read on the forward strand.
CCGTTTGCAATATAAAATCTCAGCAATATATTATTGTTTTTACTATAAATAGTTAAGTAGAATAAAAATTTGATAAACTATTTCAAAATTATATATTCCGCATAAATATTCTTGAAACTGATTTCCGTTTAAAGATATGCAATATTTAATTTTTTTACTTACCGAGAGAAGGCAGATTGAACATTTAGAAATTACAACATTGAACAAAAAATTAAATCATTCAGTTGTAAAAAAAATCTTATAAAAAATTCAGAAATAGGGATGCAAAAGATATTTTGAGAATGGAGCTTTGTAATGAACACAATTTTTTGTATTTACCCTCGTTGACCACTACAATTACAATTTCAATTAAAATTTATAAATTAAAAAATTTCGATCTACGTTATGTTATATCAGATTTAGAGAAATTAAAAAACATTTGCTATTTATATACTATCTTATTTGTTTTATATACTACCCAAAAACTCTTACATAAATAATTTCAAACATTTTTGTGTAAAAATGTATGAAATTGCTAAAATTTATGGTCTACTGTTTTGTAGCTAACTTAGGTTTAGAAAATAAAAATCTGATTATTTGTTTTTTCTTGCATACAAAAGAGTTATTAAGCTAAAATAGATAAAATTTTTTAAAGTTTTTGCTCGTAATTTTGAATCTGCAATGTTGGATTTAAAAAATCAAAATTCAGATGAAATATTCATTATCAGGGATTCAAAAATCCCTCAAATATTTTTAGCCGAAAATATATTGTTTTTCGAAAATTTTTGGTCCGCCATCTTGGAGTTAGGAAATCACAATTTTGATAGCATATTAGTTATCAGCGATCTCAAAAACCCCCAAGTAACGATTTTCAAGTAAAAATAATGAATAAAAAAATGTGTGCTTCAAAGGGTTAAATAACATTTTAATGCGTTTTCGAATAAATTTTTGGCACCATACTTGTAGTTATTCTTTATTCTTTCATTTAAAGAATAAAGAGGTGCATAATTGGTATTTTTCATCCCATGTTCACGTAATAATAATTGATCAGATACATGAGTAGATACTATTTTAGTTTTAGAAATCAAATCTATTGGTTCAATTTCTTGTTTTGGTGACATTTTTTCACCTTTATGAATCTCATCATTTGTAAGTTCATAATAATTTTCCTTGTGAAATAAATTTTCTTTATTATTATTTGAGGTGAATGCACATAAATTTGAGTCATTTTCGCTCTTATGTGATTCAATTATTTTTACTTGAGCATACTTATTTTTGAGTTTTTGCTCAGTATTTTCTAAATTGGCATATTAGTCTAGGCGCCCAGAGGGTTTCGTATGAAGTTAGAGGTCCCACCAAGCAAGTAGGTGATTTATATGTATTTTGAGTTGCTGAATCCGAATTTGCAACTTGCTTTTCGCGCAAGTGGTCGAGTAATTTGTTATAAACAAATCAATTGTTCAAATGGCTATAGTTTATAAACTTCAATAGATGCAGTGATTTTCTCTGCGAAAACTTGTTCTTTAATAAAAAAACAAAAAAAAATCGTTTTTGTTGCATGTCGATTCGATAATTAGAACCAGAGATATGGCAAATATATTGCAAAAAAGCATAGAGACGTATCGCAAGCGCGGAACGCCCTGGTAAGAAACCTTATAATTCGACTACTAATTAATATTTTTTGAAGTTCAACATGTGTTTTAAAAATGTCAGAGTCTCAGCTTTAATGATAAATTGTTATTTATTACTTTCAAATGTTAATAAATAAGCCAGAATGATTTGAAGCAGAAACAATTTTCAATTTTTCAGAATTTTGTTTGTTTATAAAGAAATAATATAGGTTAGCGAACGAAATATTTCTATATTCTTGATATAGAATGATAGGAAACTCCATCTAGTTTAAGAATCTGTCCGGTTTTTAAAATTTAAGTAAGTAGAACCTGAGATATGGCAAATTTAAGCTGTAGCGCCAACTCCTTGCAATACGACATATGTGTGTAATATGGCTATCGCTTTCCTTATTGAAAATTCTTTTATTATAAGGTAAGTAATTTCATTCTTCTATAATAAAATTAATTTTAACTCTGTATTAGGAAATTAAATAAAAATTTAATAAAAAAGGATTCAGCTAAAAATAGATGACTCTAATAAATCGGAAAGTTAGAACAAATTTTTTGAATAAAATAGATTGTTGTTCTTTTTGCAATTGCAAAAAAGAAATAAATGTAAAAATACTCCATAATTTGAGTAAATTGTTTACTATTACAGTAGAAAAATCAATAATTATTTAAAACCCTAAATCTACTTCATCTGAATGTATTATACATTATTAATATTATGACAAAGTATATAGAGCCGAAAGTGATTTTATTAGAAAAGGATGAGATTACTTACCTTATAATAAAAGAATTTTTAATAAGGAAAGCGATCGCTATATTGCATACATATGTCGTATTGCAAGGAGTTGGCGCTACAGCTTAAATTTGCCATATCTCAGGTTCTACTTACTTAAATTTTAAAAACCGGACAGATTCTTAAACTAGATGGAGTTTCCTATCATTCTATATCAAGAATATAGAAATATTTCGTTCGCTAACCTATATTATTTCTTTATAAACAAACAAAATTCTGAAAAATTGAAAATTGTTTCTGCTTCAAATCATTCTAGCTTATTTATTAACATTTGAAAGTAATATATAACAATTTATCATTAAAGCTGAGACTCTGACATTTTTCAAACACATGTTGAACTTTAAAAAATATTAATTAGTAGTCGAATTATAAGGTTTTTTACCAGGGCGTTCCGCGCTTGCGCTACGTCTCTATGTTTTTTTGCAATATATTTTATCGAATCGACATGCAACAAAAACGATTTTTTTTTGTTTTTTTATTAAGGAACAAGTTTTCGCAGAGAAAATCACTGCATCTATTGAAGTTTATAAACTATAGCCATTTGAACAATTAATTTGTTTATAACAAATTACTCGACCACTTGCGCGAAAAGCAAGTTGCAAATTCGGATTCAGCAGCTCAAAATACATATAAATCACCTTCTTGCTTAGTGAGACCTCTAACTTCATACGGAACCCTCTGGGCGCCTAGACTATATTCGCCACTTATGGTCAATAGTATCTTTTCGTGTACTGTCTTTAAAATTACGTTTAACATTTTCTGAAAACCATATTTTATATTAGATTTAGAATATTAAAGTGTATACTTATTCTTTTTACATCATGTATATTTGGCATTTTTTCTTTTTTAATTACTTTGAATTTTTGTTTGTTTCTTCAATAAATTTACCTTTTATTGGCAACGTTTGGCATTTCTTAAGCCTTTCTAAGTTAGCGAAATAAGATATTTTTGAAGTTTTAATTTTTTGTATTTTTTGGGATTTTTTATGAGTTGCATCCTCGCCCCTTATATTATTCAAATTAGGTGCAACTTTACTCAGCTTTCCTGAGGTGCATCAATTTCATTATAATATTTTTCTAAAATTTTCTTATCCACAGGAGCTTCAAACATTTCTCTTGTTGGATTTTTCTGTTCATTTGAATTTTTATCCAATAATTTTATTGCATTTATATTTTGATTGTATGGCACTTTTTTATGGTCATAGTTACAATTATTATTTTTATTTTCATCATAAGTTTGATTTTGCCAAGCTCTTTGTTTATTTTCAAAGTTTTCGTTTTTATTAAATGGCTTTTTTTGGCTATTATTGCCTTTATAAGATTCAGTTCTGATCGGTGCTCTTCTTTCCTGAATCTTATCATCATTATCCAAATCTGAAAAGATTTTGAACAGAGTATTTTTGTCTTTCTTTTGAGAAAATTACATCGCTTGTCTAACATTACGACTGAAATGTTCGATAATTTTATCGGCTAATTCTTCTTCAGGATATTGAAGATTTAATTCTTAGACGAAACCATATACTAGAGTGGCATAAGCCATACGACTTAGTTTGCCATTCTCATAGAACTGACCAAATTAAACTTTTCTTCTAGATGTTCTTTGGATATCTTCATTCCAAAACCTTTTTAGAAATAAGTCTTTAAAGCCCTGGTATGATAATACATCATCTTGATAGACATACCACCACTCATTTGCATCCTTTTGCAGTACAGTATGCAATAATTCGAGGGTTTCTTCCTCGTCTAATTTTTTTAAGGCTATATATTTTTCTAATTCACTTAAGAATTCAATCGGTCTTTCGACCTCTGTGCCTTCATATTTTGGCAAAGGAATTTTTATTTTATTATTGTAGGACTCAGGACCTTGTGGTCGCACTTTATTTTTTAATTTATCGTTTAAGTCTTTTATTTTATTATTTTGTTCTTGCGCGGTTTCATCAATCCTCCGTGTGAGATTGTCCTGCACCATTTTAATGGCTTCTTCATCTTCCATTCTCTTTTTAAATTCTTTAATTCTTCATTTAATGTGTCGTTTTTAGTTATTAAATCTTCATTTTCTTTTTTATATTTATTTAAAAGATTTTTAATTACGATATTATCTTCTATTAAGATTTTTATTTTGTTTAACAATTCATTTATTTGTTCCTTTAAATTTATTATTTCAGCATCAGCAGATTTTTCTAAATTTAAGTTTATAGATTTATCAGAGATGTTCGATGAATTCATTTTGTCATCGGTCTCCTCTTGTTTCGCGAATAACAGCTGTAATTCTTCTGTTACAGCTCGAATCCATTCATTTTGTTTTAAATTATTATCTTCACTTGTAGTTTCATCTAAATTGTTTATTTTTTCCATTAAAGCAATGGATCTGCGTTTGTTTACCATTTTTGTTTTTAATTTTCATTTCGCAACTACAATGTAAATTTATATTTATGAAATTGAAATCTAAACCTTTTTAGTAAAGAAGAATTAATATATTAAAAATTATTTTCTTGAATGTTATGAATTAATATATATAAAATGTTTATTTGAATTTCAATTTTATTTACAGTATTTTATTTTCTTTTTCTTAATTTGATTTATTTTATTGATTGCTTTTAATTTTATTCGATTTGAATTTTTTATTTTATTTTTGAATTAAAAGCCTTTATTTTCTAAAGAATTCCTGTAGTATGAGAACTTATTTTAGTCGTTCGCCATTTTAATATTTTATTTTATAATGACTGTTTTAATTTATTTTTCCAAAATTAAAATTTAAAATATTTCTAGTTTGGTTAATTTTTATCACAACTAATTATTTTAAAATTTAATCTTAATTTCAATGAATTTAAATTATTAAATTGAACTATTCAAATTTTAATTTTGTTTACAATTTTTTATTATTATAACATTAATTTTCTAATATATCTCTTAATATTAATTTTAGTATTTTTTATTAAACAGCAGTTATTATTTTATTATGATATTTGTTCTCATTCGCGTTGAGAACCTATGCTTAAGAATTCCTTCTGTCTATTTCTTAGCTATCGACCTTTTGACTTTGCTATTTGACATTGCTTAAAAATATTTGCGTTTTAAACTTGAGATTTGCGCGGTTATAACAAAGATTTGAAAGAAAAATTTATATTGTATACATTGTAACACTTAATTTTCTGTTTTCCCGCGCGACCTTCAAGTCTTTCGTCTTTTTCATTTACGAATAATTTAATGAACACTTTTACATCAAATGTAATTTTTGATCGAATTCTTAAGCTTTTTTTCAGAACAAAAGAAATTCTTTTTACAAGATTATTTAAATCTAATTCGTTCGGTATTTAATATACCATTTTTTGTGCATTTTCATGCCCTTCTTTTTTTATTTTTATTGTTTTATTATTTTTGTTCTATTATCAATAGATTTTAAACATTCAATGATTAGTTCATTTCTTTGACTGTTTGTATCTATTAAATCTTGGATTCTATTTCCCAGATATTCTACTCTATTATAATCTGTTCCTTGAAACAGACTATTTGGGAAATTTGGAATCATTTTAAACAAAATTTTTATTAATACTCGGGTGCTCACAACCCTTCTATTTAATAACACCCATTTTCTACTCATTTTACACTTATTTTTCATTTTTTTCAACTCTACATCTCACCGAAAAAAAATAACTACTGACACCCAAGTAAAGATACTTGAGTTTAAAGTTATATGCTCACAACCCTTCTATTTAATAACACCCATTTTCTACTCATTTTACACTTATTTTCCATTTTTTTCAACTCTACATCTCACCGAAAAAAATAACTACTGACACCCAAGTAAAGATACTTGAGTTTAAAGTTATACTCAAAACTGATATCGCGTTCATGAATTCAAACCTCATAGACCAATCTGAATCTTGCAATACTGAAGATTATCAAATTCTTTATCATCAAAACTTTAATCTTGAATTTGTACTTGCGCATACAGAGAAAGGAAAACACCTAAAAAAAATTTACTAACTTGAGTCATCCCTACTAGAAAAGTTCGTGTTGATTCTGTACTGATTTTACACTAATATCAGTTTGTGATTCGTACTGCATCAACGTAAAATCAACATGGTATTTATACGGAATTCGTACTGAGTGAACTCTAAAAGTAGTCTCAAAACGCAATGCGGATAAGGTACGAAATTCATATTAATGAAGCACAAATACCAAATAAAATACGTATAAAATCAGTACTGAATTTGCGAATGGATATTTAGGTGAATATGAAGTAAACTCACTCAGAGCATAATCAGTATAAAATTAGTATGCCATTTAGACAATTGTTATGCAAAGTATGCACCAAATATTATTAAAATAAATAGTTGATTCGTAATAAATCTTAGTTAAATATGTACAAATTATTAAATCACTGATGAAAATTAAGAATAATATAATAAACTCAGTACGAATTAAGTAGGAAAACCGTACAAAATTAATACAAATTGAAAACCAAATGTATACACAATATTTTAACAATGATTTTAATAGTTGATAAATACTGAAATTACATAGATTTTGTACGAATTTTAAAACTAGGGCTCTAGACGGAATAATAATAGCATACCAATACGGATTCAGTACAAAATCTGTACGGAAACAGAACAGAATGAATGCGAAATATTCTTAGAATAAGTGCTGACTAAGTACCAAATCTGAATAAAAAATGTACGGATTTTAAGATTCCGAATAAAAAGTGGAATAATGAAATAAGCTCAGTACGCATTCAGCACAAAAACCGTACGGAATTATTACGAACTCAAAACCAAAAATATACGCAATTTTTCAACAATACAGAGTTGATAAATACTAAAATTACATAGATTCTGTACGAATTTGAAAACTAGGCTCCAGACATAATAATGATAGTATCTCAATACATATTCAGTACAAAATTTGTACGCAAACAGAACAGAATTAATGCGAAATGATCACAGAATAAGTGCTAAATCAGTACTGAATCTCAATAACATATGGACGAGATTTAAGATTCCGATGAACAAAGTTGAATAATGTAATAAGGTCAGTACGCATTTAACACGAAAACCGTATAGAATTATTAGAAACTGAAAAACAAATGTATGCAAAATCTTGCAACTATACATTGTTGATAAATACTGAAGTTATTTATCAACAATTGATTCTGTACAAATATTGAAACTGGGGCTCCAGACGGAATAATAATAGCATCTCAATACGGATTTAGTACAAAATCTGTACGGAAACAGAACAGAATCAACGCCAAATGTTCTTAGAATAAGTGCTGACTGAGTACCAAATCTGAATAAAAAATGTACAAAATTTAAGATTCAGATTAAAAAAGTGGAATAATGAAATGAGCTAAGTACGCATTCAGCACGAAAACCTTACGAAATTATTACAAACTGAAAACCAAATGTATACGGAATCTATTAGCAATACATGGACGAAAAATACTGAAATTACATAGATTTTGTACGAATTTTAAAACTGGGGCTCTAGACGGAATAATAATAGCATACCAATACGGATTCAGTACACAATTTGTACCGTAACAGAACAGAATCAATGCGAAATGTTTTTAGAATAAGTGGAGAATCAGTACTGAATTTTCATGAAATATGTACGAGATTTAAGATTCCGATGAAGAAAGTTGTATAATGAAATAAGCTCATTACGAATTTAGCACGAAAACCATACGAATTATTAAAAACTAAAAACCAAATGTATACGCAATCTTTCAACAATACATAGTTGATAAGTACTAAAATTACATAGATTTTGTACGAATTTTAAAACTGGGGCTCCAAACGTTATAATAATAGCATCTCAATACGGATTCAGTACAAAATTTGTACAGAAACAGAACAGAATCAATGCGAAATGTTCTTAGAATAAGTGCAGAATCAGTACTGAATTTTAATGAAATATGTACAAGATTTAAGATTCTGATGAAAAAAGTTAAATAATGAAATAAGCTCAGTTATTATTATTCTGTTTCGACCCCCCAGTTTCAATATTCGTACAGAATCCATATAATGTCAGTATTTATCAAGTATGTATTGTTAAAAGATTGTGTATACATTTGATTTTCAGTTTGTAATAATTCCGTACGGTTCTCGTGCTGAAAGCGTACTTAGCTCATTTTATTATTTCACTTTTTTCATCGGAATTTTAACTCTCGTAAATATTTTATTTAGATTCAGTACTGATTCAACACTTATTCTATTGAATTTCGCATTGATTTTGTTCTGTTTCTGTACAAATTTTGTGTTGAATCTGTATTGAAATACTATTATTATTCCGTCTCAAACCCCAGTTTCAATATTTGAACAGAATCTATGTAATTTCAGTATTTATCAACTATGTATTTTTAAAAGATTGTGTATATTTTTGGTTTTAAGTTTGTAATAATTTCGTACCGCTCTTGTGCTGAATGCGTACAGAGCTTATTTCATTATTCAACTTTTTTCATCGGAATCTTAAATCTCGTACATTTTTTATTCAGATTTGGTGCTCATTCAGCATTTATTCTAGGAACATTTTGCATTGATTCTGTTCTTTTTCCGTACAAATTTTATACTGAATCCGTATTGCGATGCTATGATTATTCCATCTCAACCCCCAGTTTCAATATTTGTACAGAATCCATGTAATTTAGTATTTATCAACTATGTATTATGAGATTGTGTATACATTTTGTTTTCAGTTTGTAATAATTTCGTGCGGTTTTCGTGTTGAATGCGTACTGAGCTTATTTTATTATTCCACTTTTCTCATCAGAATCTGAAATTTCGTACACTTTTTATTCAGATACAGTTCCGATTTAACACTTATTCTAAAATATTTCGCATTGATTCTGTCCTGTTCCCGTACAAATTTTATACCGAATCCGTATTGGGATGCTATTATTATTCCGTCTGGAGCCCCAGTTTTAAAATTTGTACAGAATCTATGTAATTTTAGTATTTATCAACTATGTATTGTTAATAGATTGCGTATACATTTGGTTTTCAATTTTTATTAGTTTCATCCGGTTTTCATACGCATATTATTTAGTATTCGTGCTTCATTAATATGAATTTCGTACTTTTTTCGCATTGCGTTTTGAGACTACTTTCAGAGTTCACTCAGTATGAATTCCGAGTAAATACAATGTTGATTTTACATTGATGCAGTATGAATCACATACTGATATCAGTGTAAAATCAGTACAGAATCAACACGAACTTTCCTAGTAGGGATTAGTCAAAAAAACGTTATTAGTCGTTTTTTAATTGATACTTAGTACACTGCAAATTTATGTGTGTTAATTCACACACTGATAGTGTGTAGTTTTACACGTTTTAGTGTGTAAATTCTATTATGTGTGTAAAATAACGCACTTATGTGCGTAAAAGTATCAGTACACACATTTTATGTGTATTTTTACACGCATGATCTAGTTAATGTGAAAGTTTACACACATAAATGCATAAATCTACACATCTATGTGTTTAAAATGTTTGTACATTAACATATATATTGTGCTTTATTTTTATTTTTAATTAAAGTTTTTCTAAAAGTATATATATTCTAATATTAAATTGTATTAAGAACTACAATATTTATTATTTCAAATTTAATGTAGTCTTCTATTTTAATTACCTTAAGTAATTAATTATAATTATTTATTATTTAATAAGAAGCTTAATTAAAATGCTTCATATGAAAAAAATAATTTTATTGAACCAAATGCATCTATTAAATTGGTTATTAGATTCACTAATCAATTAATAAATATATATATCAGTGAGTTGGATATTCTTAACCTCACCAAATAAATTATTTAACAATAAATTATCCATATACAATTTTTTTTTAAATAATTTTTTAATTAATAAAAAATTAAATTTTCAATAAAATAAGGAATTAGATGTTTTGATAAAAAATTATTTACTCGTATGAAAAAATTACTTTTTTTTTTGTACAAGAATATTATTTTACCGATCTTTATTTTTTCTTAATTAATATTAATTACTCATCATTATTTAATTATTTGTTTAATTAAATTTATAAGCGTTCAAAAATAATAAAATGTTTATAGTAATAAACTATAAATATATAAAATTATCTCGACCCATAAGAAGCGTTCCGTAGCGTAATAGGTAGCGTTAATGCCTCGTAACCCGTGGGTAGTGGGTTCGCGCCCCAGTAAGGTCAAAAATTTTTAAACGGTTTATTAGGCGATATAGTTTTATTAGTTTAATTCTCGAAATAATTGCTTATTAAAATAGATAAATTTCGACATAAAAAAATGAAATCCCCATAAATTAATTTTTAATTTTTAATGTATTTCAATCATTTACACACATTATACGTTTAAATTTACACGTTTACGTGTGTCAAATCAAACATCTAAAATGTGTTGAGGAATTAACACACAAAAAAGTGTGTAAAATTGGCGACAGCCGAATTGCACACGTAAGTGTGTTATTTTAACACACTTAAATTTGCAGTGTACATACATTAAGACAACCTTTATTAGTACATCTTTTAACTATTTGGTACAGTACCGAATTTTTCCGTACCACAGAACCAAATTATCTTATACTAACATATTACCTATATAATACGCACTGCGGCGCTGTCAAATATAAAACTGCAATATAATTAATACCTAATAACATAAAAACCATTAAATTGTAAAACAATTCTTAACAGTTGATGAATATAATGTAAATCATATGGCTGATTCCATTCATATTCATGCAGGCCGTCACTGATCGAATTTTTTTTTTCTTCTAAGTAATAAAAATACCTTCTATTATATTTTTTTTTTTACTACAGCAATTTTAGTGTTGGATGTAAAAACGAAAATTCAAAAATTGAAAATGAACCTCTACTTTTAAATGACTATAGCTCCGTCAATTTTTAACCTTTTTGGACGTTCTTTTAACGAAAGTGTGCAAAATTTGGTCTAGCTTTAAATGCGATCTCGATTTTTGTAATACAATTTGATCTCGCTGAGTTATTTACGAAAAACCGAAAAAAAGCGATTTTTTTCAAACACGATTTTCTCAAAAACTATATTTTTTTTTTTTTTGAAATTTTTATATGATTTTATACATAATAAATACTAACTTTTAGGGTAGGTGAGAATATGCGATTTTGCCTTATTTTTTTTAAACAGATTTTCAAGCGTTTTTTTTATATTTTCGATTTTAAAACATTGATACCATGGCGCATCGTACTATTTTTCCAACTTTACGTGTTCTTACAACTATTTTTATGCTTTTATTTATTAATATATCAAAAATATCAACAATAATCTTTAGAATAAACCCCGGATCGAATATTTTGATCAATTAGAACAAAAGTTATGACGATTTAGAGTTTAAAAAAAAATGCTGAAACTTTAAATAAATATATTTACTTTGAATTTTGAATTTTGAATTTTGAATTTGAATTTCGAATTTTGAAAAGGTGAATTTTTTAAAAAACTAAAATATATTATTTGGTCATTTTCAATGAACAAATAATATACGATACAATTAAGAAATGAACACTAATGAATTGAGAACTAATGTAAATAAAACAATCCGAATTTGAATAAAACTTTTCAATTTACTTCTTGTCACTCGTGTCTCGAAGTTTTGGCAGTGTAGATTTGGTTTCGTTCAGTTTTCCAACAGTGAATCTTTTGAATACCTTTAATTTCTTTTGCATTTCCTAACCATTCCATTTTATTTTGTCTGTCGAAAAACTTCTAACTCATCCTTGCGGATAAGAAGAAGGTTAATCGACGGAGTATATTTTGATACGTGAGTGGCGAAATTTTCAGCGTTTTTAATAAAATCTGCACTCTTCTTGGACAGATTATGCGTGGTAGCATAATGTATAACTAAACCACCAATACCGTCACAAGCACCTTTGCCATGACCTGTTGCAGAAAAAAGCCATTTTCTGTTTACTTTTGAGTTTTGAAACTCATAGAATTGATATCTATTTTTAAAATGACTGGCAGCTCTATCAGAAATGGTTATGATTTCATCAAGATCTTGCGCAATATGTTTTTGTTTTAAGTTGTCGATAATTAAATTTATAGTCATTAGGGCATGAGACGAATCATGTTTAATATCGTCAGAGACGGTGACATAACTGACTGTCTTATCATTTCCAAAATAGCATACTGACGTAAATATTGATATTTGGTTTTTACTCTAATGATAGCTTTGAATTTCATTTTGAAGCAGAACTGTCCAATTTTCTGCAAAATCGACATGAATAACTAATTGGAAGTCATTATTTTTCGCTAAAAGTTTAACCTCTTTAATTGCTATACGTTGAATTTCTTTGACCAATTTATGAGCTCTTACAGTGAGAGCACGCTCTCTTAACTCTATTAAGAAATTTTCAATTGTGCTAGTTTTATTCAGTAAATTTGATTTTTCCGAATAAAATCTGCAATGTCTTGTTTATTCTCTTTTTTATAATTATTCAAAGCATCTGTAAATATCATATTTATTTAAAGTTTCAGCATTTTTTTTTAAACTTTAAATCGTCATAACTTTTGTTCTAATTGATCAAAATATTCGATCCGGGGTTTATTTTAAAGATTATTGTTGATATTTTTGATATCTTAATAAATAAAAGCATAAAAATAGTTGTAAGAACACGTAAAGTTGGAAAAATAGTACGATGCGCTATGGTATCAATGTTTTAAAATCGAAAATATAAAAAAAACGTTTAAAAATCTGTTTAAAAAAAATAAGGCAAAATCGCATATTCTCACCTACCCTAAAAGTTAGTATTTTTTATGTATAAAATCATATAAAAATTTCAAAAAAAAAAATATAGTTTATGAGAAAATCGTGTTTGAAAAAAATCGCTTTTTTTCGGTTTTTCGTAAATAACTCAGCGAGATCAAATTGTATTACAAAAATCGAGATCGCATTTAAAGCTAGACCAAATTTCGCACACTTTCGTTAAAAGAACGTCCAAAAAGGTTAAAAATTGACGGAGCTAGAGTCATTTAAAAGTAGAGGTTCATTTTCAATTTTTGAATTTTCGTTTTTACATCCAACACTAAAATTGCTGTAGTAAAAAAAAAAAATTTTTGAGCGTTCTATGAGGTAAATTTTATCTTCATATACATAATAGAAGGTATTTTTATTACTTAGAAGAAAAAAAAAAAATTCGATCAGTGACGGCCTGCATGAATCTGAATGGAATCAGCCATATAATATATATCAATTTTAAATTACTCATAATTAATTTTAAATTTAAAAGCTAAATATTTTAAAACTAAGTATAGCAGATAAACATGTATCGTTTTATTTCTTAAATATCACGAATTAGAAAATTAATTATAAGTAATTTAAAAGAGTTATATATTATATAAATAATTCTATATTTAATAATTTTTAATTTTAGTAACAGAAAAAGCCGCACCAAAAGAGATTAACAATCACATTTTCTGCGAAATATTGCCCTTGAATGAAATACGTGAAATGTCAGTCTTAGTATCGAAAAAAGAGACACTAAGCATCGAAAATTTATGCTCTCGCTTTATAATATAATAGTACCAACATTAGTCCCTAAAATTCAAGCTATAGTACTAATTGAAATTATATCGTCACTTTTTTTTTAAATACCTCAGTACATAAATTAGGTATACTTGATTTAGTACCTATTTTAACGGTACTTACTTTCCTCCGTGCAGTTGTCAGTTCTAGTAAACGCCAAACACTGTTTTCGATCATTTCATGGTTCGTTATTAAAACACGTGATTAAGGGTGTATTGGCTCTACAGTCTGTGTCAAAAGTTGGTTTTTTCGATAATTGCTTATATCTTTTTGTAGAAAGTATTTATTCCATTTTTAACTTAGTAACTTATTAGATAATATTGGAACAATCATTTCAAACCTTGTTTTCTTTAAATATAATGAATTATTGATAAGTTGTAACATTTTTAATTTTATAACTTTTGTACAAATCTAATGTAATTATAATATACGGTGCCAAAGTTTAAAAAATGATTTTATTTTACATCTTAATTTATTGTCAATTGTCTGCGAAAAAATGTAAATGTTTCAGACAATATTCACTGTTTTATTGCAGAATATTGGCAATAAATTTGAATAAAAATAAAAATTGATATTATGTTTTCGTGAATAGATTCTAAATTTAAAACTAAACAAATTAAACTTTGTTACTGTAGAATGAAATCATTTTTTAAACTTTGGCACCGTATATTATAATTACATTAGATTTGTGCAAAAGTTATAAAATTAAAAATGTTACAACTTATCAATAATTCATTATATTTAAAGAAAACAAGGTTTGAAATGATTGTTCCAATATTATCTAATAAGTTACTAAGATAAAAATCTAATATATACTTTCTACAAAAAGGTATAAACAATTATCGAAAAAACTAACTTTCGGCACAGATTGTATAGCCAATACACCCTTAAAAAGAATTAATTATTACTTTTTTATAAAAATATAAAAAAATAAACTTCAATATCAAAATTCATGAGTCGAGAAAATTCTTTTTCATTATAAAATTGGCTTATTTATACATAATAATATAGTATATGAAAATTCAACCGAGCGACGTTAGGAGCGAGGTAAATTACGCTAGTTAATAAATTAAATATGTATATACAAATGTAGGGGCTAAGCGCTGTAGAGAAAAAAACGAGCAAAGAATTCTATTCTATGAAAATTTTATATTTTTTCATAGAATAGAATCCTTTGCTTGTTTTTTGCTCTACAGCGCTTAGCCCCTATATTTGTATAAAAATATTCAATTCATTAATTATAACGAAAATTGAGATTAGATGAGGACAGAGCTATACGGAAGACTCTTAAGAGCAGGCCGAACTATCTGTCTTTGTCTAATAGCGTTATTTATCATTTATATAAACACCATCCGTTGTAGCAAGAAAAAAATAGTAGCCCCCGCTAGATATTAGTATAATAAGTAAATTTTGTAATAACAATAAAATTATTTCATCGCTTAGTTTTTGAATAATATGAGACCTACCGAAAAAGATAGATTATATTGTAGTTCGTTAGTAGATCGTATATTATTCAAAAACTACGCGATTGAATCGTTTTCTCGTTATTACAAAATTCATTTATTATACTAATATCTAGCGGGGGCTACTATTTTTATCTTGCTACAACGGATGGTGTTTATATAAATGATGAAAAACGCTATTAGACAAAGACAGATAGTTCGACCCCCTGTTAAGCTCAAGTGCTTGTATGTCCCAATCGTTTCTTTTGCTAAGCCAAGATATTATAAGGCCAAGAAAAAAATTAAATCCAACTTTTAATTTAATATCAACTCAGGTAAACAAAGGACGTTAAGCCTAAACGCTTGTATGCCCCAATGTGTTACCCGTCAGAGTTGATTCAAGAATAAGACATAAGAGCCAGCCAAGCTCGCGTTTATATACGCGCCGAGCTTCTCTCCATCTCTCTTACAATGATGGGGAGCTTTCAAAGTTGCGCGCGCTTACGGACTTTACAAAGTTTTGGAGTTTTAATTCTCCGTCTCGCTCGCTCTTATATGCTTAAATATTAAGACATAGTAAGCGCGCTGTGAGATTACCCTGCGCGCTGTGAGCCAGATGTGCGTTGATCTATATACAACCTTGTATATAGGTCACGCGCTTACTGTGCCTTTATGCGTTTAATGTCATTTAATAACTAAAAATTCATTAAAGATAATTGAATGAAAATGACAAAAAAAAATATATATTTTTTAAAATAAAAATAATCAATTTGAAAACAAATAATAAATAATTAAATAAATAAATAATTTGAAAATAATAAAAAATTAATTAAAATCCAAATGTAATCAACTAAATAAATGAAAAAAATCTAATAATAAAATTTTGAATAATTAAATAATAATTAAATAAAAATAAAAATTATAACAATATTCAATAAAAATAAAAAGGAAAAAAAACAGGGCGCTTTGGGGCGTCCGAAAGAATTTTTTGTAAGTTGTAGTGTTTTTTTGAGTGTTAATTTATTTTGTATGTTTTTTGAGTGTTAATTCATCTTGTATGTTGTAATTTTTTCAGTTAGACTTGAAAAGGATTACCAAAAATGTAACCGAAACGTCGTCGACAAAAAAATAAATTATTTGACAATATTGCCCGTCACTTCTTATCTACTATGTTCATGCAGGGTCATGCTTGGAATGAGTTAGGATTTAAATAGTTAGTTTGATCAAACTGAAAGTTAGTTGTACACAATTTGGACGATATGGTCGGATTGTGCAACATGCGTCACTAATTTAATAGTTGATTTGATGTTATCCATTCAAGAAGTTAAAATTTTCTGTTAGCTGATTACATAAGTGATTACAATGTTGTCGATGGTCATCAGTCCAGCTTGAAATCAGCTCTACTAGGTCTGTTCAATTTTGAGTCTTTGGTCGGGTATAACTTATCGGTTATTTGGATCTTAAGTTGTGATAAATAAGTTAGTGCATGTTGTATTGGGTTAACTTCATCTTTTTAATGAATTCGGTTAGTGGTTCTGTGATGAGATAGAACTCTCATTGTGAGTTACTAGTTAAAAATTTAGTTCGTAAATACAGGTTTTATATGGGTTGCACAATTTCCATGTATGGGTTTAGAGTATAAATTGCAAATGTCTAAGATTTGGTATCTTGAGAATCTTTGAATTGAGGGTGAATTTGGCGCTGGGTTTGTTGTTCTCTGCAGAGCAGTTGGTGAATATGTTTCATATCAGTGGTATTTGCATGTGCTACAATTAGCTGCTTTTGGTGAAGCTGAAGGGTTATTGGTCAAGACTTTCTGCGGATCCGCATAACGCAATTAGTATTGCTTTCCCATATTGAGAAATACAGTTTTGGCATCAAATTCGTTCAGAAATTAAATATATTCATATTGAAGCCTATTTGGTTACGCTAGAGTAAGATAAAGGTAGTCTATTGTTCCTGAATCCGCGTTTCCTCAATTTGTCTGGTGTGGGCAATTAGCTGCCTTAGATACGATTATTCGTGTTGTTCTTCTACTACCATGTTCATAACTGCCTTCATATAGTCTAAAACTTTGGCATGGTTGGTTTCAATATCTTGCATATTGGTAAAGGTGCTGCTAATCAAGTGAGCACGTTTTTCAGTCAAACAGATAATTTTCTCTTTATCTTGCAGCAATGTCTTGAATTCTTGATGTATATTATCCACGTCGTCATGCGTAACCAATCCAAATAAACTGCTGCTGAGACTTCCAATGAAACATAGCAGTACTAAAGCTTTCTTTTACTTGAGTCTTAACTGGAATAAAGCGATTTTCAGCTGAGTTTGAATAGTTTTCAGTGTTTTTTTTCAATAGTCAGTATCTCTGGGTCAATGGAATAAATGTCTTCGGTATAATTGCATTCCTCGACACAGGTACGGTCATCATCTTCTGCCTTTGTTGTTCTATCCATCATTTTCCGCTGACATTTTATTTGTGTTAGTTGTCGGATACAGTCAGTATGCGTTTGCTTAATCAATCCAGGAATATTGAACTTAGGGGCCACGTACAAATTACGTAAGGACACTTTTTATTAAATATTACCCCTCCCTTTCTCTATGTAAGAGTAAATTTTCTTTAATCTCTCCTTGCTCACCTTATGTTAGGTTTTGCTGATGAAAGAGGAATGAAATAATAAAAATTATATTTATAACATATTTTTTTATCATAGAATTCTTTCATTTATTAAGAGCAGGCCGGATTCGCTGTCCTTGTCTAATTGAGATTTTTGTTATTTACTCAAGTATTAATTGGTGTATCTGCAAATTAAAGGTTAAGCGTAATAGATATTATTATTACAAATATTCATGCACAAGAAAAAAAAAAATCTATCGCTTGGTTTTTGAGAAAAGTGAAGAACGCGAAAATATTATAAACATAAACTTTTACTTCGGCGTCCCTTGCTTTTCTCAAAAACAAAGCGATAGAATTTTCTTTCCTTGTGCATAGATGTTCATAATAATAATATCTATCGCACTCAACCTTTGATTTGAAGATATATTGACTGATACTTGAGTAAATAACAAAAAACTCAATTGTTACTCGGTCGGTATCAGATTCTACTCCGGCCTGGTCTTAATAGATTTTTTTTTATTAAATCTTCCCATCACCAAAAATCCGATGGTTGGTAAGCAAGTCATCGCCCCGGACATTTCTGGTTCTTAGGTTAACTACACCACCAAACATTTCCAGACTTGACGAAGACTTGAACTCACAACCTCAAGCATGAACATGTATAAGCCCACTACGTGCACAAACGTACACCCTAACCGACTGAGCCACGGTCGCCTCGTAGAATCAATAAATTAATTGATAATAATCATTAATTTAAAATTGTAATTATAATGTAAAACTAGCTTAATTTATGTCACTCCTAACGTCGCTCGGTTAAATTTTCATATATTCTATTATTATGTATAAATTAGCCAATTTTAAAATGAAAAATAATTAAACTTATGAATTTTGATATTAAAGTTTCGTACTAAATTAAAATTTTATATTTTTATAAAAAAGGATTAATTGAAGTTACAACTATTTGACTAGATTGCATTTAAATCGATAAAAAAAATGATAGGAATTCATTCTTTTTAATAACGTGTTTCAATCACGAACCATGAAATAATCAAAAACAGTATTTGACGTTTCCAAGAACTAACAGCTGCACGGAGAAAGGAAAGTACTGTTGAAATAGGTACTAAATGTAGTATATCTAATTTATGTACTAAGATATTTGAAATAAAAGTGACAATATAATTTCAATTAGTAAATAGCTTGAATTTTAGAGACTAATGTTGCTACTATTATATTATAAAGCAAGAGCATGAATTTTCGATGCTTAGTGTCTTTTTTTCGGTAGTAAAACTGACATTTCATCTACTCGATTCAAAGGCAATATTTCGCAGAAAATGTGATTGTTATTCTTTTTCAGTGCGACTTTTTCTGTTACGAAGATTAGCAATTGATAAATGTAGAATTATTAATATGATATATAATACTTATAAATTACTTCTAATTCGTGATATTTAAGGAATAGAACGATACATGTTTATCTGTCATCCCAATAAGCACACATCTGGAAAAAAGAATTCTTCAAGAATTCACGAATGTCCGCTCTCAAGTTAATATAAAATATATTAATAAAGTATTTATAAAATATTCGCAAAGTATTCTTCCACAAAATTTAAATAAAAAATAACTCTTCAACGTATCTTTATAAATATTTTAAAAAGATTAAGAAAGTATTCATAAAGAATTCTTTTTTGAAACAGCAATCATAATCCAAAGTATTCATAAAGTAGTCAAAAAGTTTACTTTTGAAACACTGATTTTCTAGTAACTTAGTCACTTTCAAAAATCGAAAGATGTAATGGATATTTCATTGCTTTTCAGATTATTTTAAAATTATTTTTAATTTTGATTTTCATGAAATTCGAAATTGAAAACTTGAAATTCCTGATAATTTTATAAATTGTAAAAATTCAATTTAATTAATCATTTAATAATATAAATAATTTTTATCTATTTTAAACAAAATAATTGTTAACATTTTATAAAACAAAATATATAAATATTTTAAGTGTGTTTAAAATAAATTCTCATTTTGAGAATTTAAACAAATATCTAAACATTCTTCAATTTAAATTGAATTAACCATGACTTCACAAAAAATTTCTTTTATTAAATTAAGGTATCTCTTAAATATTTAATAAATTTTTACTTAAATTATTCAAATAAAAATGTAGTTAGGCTAATATTATTAACCATGAATAATTAACTAACAAATTTACTAACATTTCTTATGCTTATACCAATGAACATGTACAAGTTTCGAGAATTTATTTACAGATGAGTTGGTAGCCAAGTAGACTAAGTCATGGGCAACACTTTTTTTAATTTTGTTTGACATCCTCAAGAACCGTGATTCGAATCTCGAACAAATAATTTTTTTTTTTTTAATTTAATAGCTTATTTTTAATCAATTATAACATTTTTTGTTTTTCATAATCATGTAAAATAGAAGGATTATTTATAATTTGATGATTAAAAAAATTATTTTGCGAATTTCAATCAAAAGAATTGTTTGTGAATACTTTGAAAACTATAGTGGTCGGACATTCGTGAATAAACAAAGCAATCATTAAGAACTCTTTATTGATACTTTCGTTTACGAAAGTATACATAAAGAATTCTTTTTTGATTCTCTCTTTGACGCCGTTTGCTTGTTGGGATACTTCGTTTTAAAATAGTTAGCTTTTAATTTTAAAATAAATTATTAGTGATTCAAAATTGTTATACAGGGTGTCCCGTTTTAAAGAAACCACCGAGATACTTTCGACAGTTGGCGTTATATAAAAAAATTGTTCAGACGGAAGTTATTCGGGACAATGCGGGCTATCTTTCTATAAAATCAATTTTGACCTTGAGATTTATTTTCAAGGTCATTTAAAGGTCAAAGTGATTTTTTGAATTGGAACCCTTATTTTTGATCCCGGATTCAGAAAGAGCAAGAAATTCTACGTTCAGAAAAAGTATTATGTGTGGGGTGCGGTTTATCCCTCCAAGGTCATGTAGGGGTCAGATTTATTAATTTCTTTATCTATTCACACGAATGATCAAGCAAGGGTGAGGTTAATAATAATAATAGTAATAACAATAACCCAATAACCCAACAACCCCAATAACCCGATAACCCAAATAACCAAAATCCAATAACCCAAATAAATAAAAGTCCGTTTATCTGAACATTTGCTCGTTACGTGTGTTCATGCCATAATTAGGTACGTAAATATTCATTATATAGGACTCAATAAGAATTGCTATTCTTATTACGAAAAAATGCGCAGATGAGTAGGAGCCAAGAACTGTAGAAAAATGTAGTTTCACTTTAATATATTATAACTACTAATTATATTAGAAGTGTGGAAAAGATGTTCGACTGCGCAGACGAATCATCGGTTCCAAATTTCAAAACGAGCGCAGATAATTCAGACGATCTCTATGAATCAGTAATTTATTCAATATTTTGTAAAAATAATAGTAAAGACAATTATAACGATGCATTAACAAAACACGATTTAATTTTAGAAAAGAGTAAAATAGACAAAAGTAACGAGACCGTTAACGACGACGACAGCGGGGAAGTAAAAACAGCTGTAGGCAGCGTGCGAAACCACTCTTTAGATCACGAACAATTGCGTTCGATGATGAAGAGCACTGCATCTGCAAGTAATAATAAATATCAGTGGGAGCAAGTGCAAAACCACTCTTTAGATCATGAACAATTGCGTTCAATGATGAAGAGCACCGCACTTGTTTCCCAAAGTTTAAAAGAGTCGCAGCAGGTACAAAACCACTCTTTAGATCACGAACAATTGCGTTCGATGATGAAGAGCACCGTACCTGTTTGGACCAGTAGTAAAGAGAGAGAACAAGTGCAAAACCACTCTTTAGATCATGAACAATTGCGTTCAATGATGAAGAGTACCGCACTTGTTTCCCAAAGTTTAAAAGAGTCGCAGCAGGTACAAAACCACTCTTTAGATCACGAACAATTGCGTTCGATGATGAAGAGCACCGTACCTGTTTGGACCAGTTATAAAGAGAGAGAACAAGTGCAAAACCACTCTTTAGATCACGAACAATTGCGTTCGATGATGAAGAGCACCGCACTTGTTTCACAAGCTAAGACAAATTTAAATACACAAAATACGGACAGGAACGCTTGCAAAAGAATAAAGTTACAAAAGCCTATTTTACTCAAAGAAACAATATTTTTTATAACAATTCCAACGATAATGGAAAGTAAAGATGAACTATTTATGCGTAAAGATAATCTCATCCAATTTGCTTCTCTTGACCTCAAATTTACTTCAAAAGTTAGTCAGGATTTACTAAGATGTAATAAATTTTTAATAAAACGACCAAAAAAAATATTGATATAAAAATCGGTGATGCTATAACATTTCAAAATCAAAATTACCATCTAATAAATTTATTTATAAAAGAAAATTATGACGAGGTTCCTAACCTCCTTGATATAAAGTCTTCAATCGAATCTCTTAAATTAGTTATGGATCAACTAAACCTAAAAACAATTAGTATATCACGTAACAATAACGATTTAGACACATACGATTGGTCCTACATATTACACATATTAAAAACAACATTTAATAGTCCTGAATACATAATAACAATTTGTAACGGTGAAATAATAATCCCAGTAAATTTCGAAAGAAATAACATCATTAAAGAATATCATGAATCACTTACAGGAGGGCATTTGGGTGTTTAATAAAATAACTTATTTACAATCATCCGCGATCCACAATTTACAAAAAGCAAAAGAAAAGATAAAATTTTACTATGACAAAAATTTAAACCCAAGAGAGTTTAAGGTAGACGACAAAGTGTACCTCTTTAGAGAAAAGAAACAGATGAGACATGAATTTGATATAAGATGGGATGGCCCATACAAAATAACAAGATTATTTGATAATAAAAACGCCGAAATTGATTTAGGTAATAATAGATATAAAATTGTACACAGAAATAAATTAAAACTAGCATGCATTAGACCAGAGCCTTTACCCGATTTTTAAACACAAAAATATAAACAATCATGAATGGAGCCGTTCCATTTCTCTAAAAAGCGCAGAGGACACTATCAGTATAAAAACTATGAATTGTGTATGTCAAATTTGTGTTAAAAATTAATTATGTTAAGCTAAATATGTAAAGTATAGTTATGTAAGTAATATGTATGCCAAATATCATGTAAGATTTATAATGATCGAGTAAAATGTATAATAAAGAGAAATAAATAGGGTAAACGTCCTCTTAACTTCCCATAGACATATATATAGCCATTTATTTAAATTTTATATTATGAATTAGAAATTTTCAATTGAATCCTGTGTTAAAATTCAATATTAAGATGTTCCTTCATGTTATCGATAATAAAATTTTTTTAACAAAAATTTTCATAATGAATTTCATAGATTCTTGTAAAACTTCTTAATTTAATCAATAATTTTGCGAGAATTGTATAAAAAAAATGGTAGCTTATATTTTTTCTATATTCTTATTGAATTCTCTATTTTTTTTCATATATCAACAAACCATCCTTAGGTTCTTTAAATTTTTTTTTATTACTAATAGTATATTATTTAAAAATGTCATAGGCTTCGGTATCAAAGAATAGTTATTGGGACCTTTACCTTATACATAATAGACAGTAATATTAGCATAAAAGTCGTTTTCATTTTCATGTCACGACTTTTTCGATAAGGGGTAACGTATAGTGTATGTATGTGTATACAAGGTATTTATACACATGCATACACATAAGCCGAAATAACGGCGCGTATATTTAAAAAGGTGTAAAACAGAAAATGATTATAGGAATAAAAAAGAAAATACAAATAAGAAAACATTTGCCACCATAAAATTAAGAAACAGCATAAAAGAGAGAGAAAATACTTGAGCAGCACACAAAGGCCAGGTTTTCCCGAACCGTTTAAATCTTTTTATTACTCAGGTCATGAACGATGCATATGTGCATATCGACATTCAAAAATACAGTTAGTTACTGTTTAGCAAATATACCCAAAGTAATTTTAGCTTTTTTATAATCGATAGATTTTATGTATAGTTTTAAGAAAAGAAAATAGAGGCGAGGGAGGGAGAAAAGACCAAAAATGTAAGCCTAAGAAAACACACTCGTGGACACTTCGTCCTCGAACCTTGTACAGGAACTTGCTGAGAAAATATAATTCTTCACTTACAACATCAGTCTATTGTCATTTTTATTTACATTTACTTCCATATACAACAGATTCTTTATCCAAGGTGCTTGAAGCGGCTTTGATTATAAAACGCAATATCGGACATCAAGGCATTGTAGACGCGCCCGAATCTACATACTTCAGCTCTTTAATTATTTTGAATATTCATCTTACTCTTTGCATACTCTCTGATTTTTCAAATACTCAACTTACTCTTAGCATACTCTCTGATTTTTTCAAATACTCATCTTACTCTTTGCATACTCTTTGATTTTTCGAATACTCCTCCTACTCTTCGCATACTCTGATCAATTTTTAAACTCCAATACTCTTATAAAACTCTTGCGTACTCACAATACTCTTACAAAACTCTTACCACTTTTTGCAAGAGTATTTTAGTGAGAAGCCCCTCGCTCCACAGAAAGTAAAGAATGGCAAAATGCTATGAATTCTGAATTAATAGTTTAAACAAAAATAAAACATGGACTATTGTAGATAAACCTAAAGATAAGAAAATAATTGATGTTAAGGCGACTTCGGATTTTAGGTTAGGTTTTATTTTTGAGTTTACAAATTACTCTTTCAATATGTAAAATTTTTCAGATTTTTTAATTTTCCACCATTCTACGGATTATAATAAATGGTGGAAAATTAAAAAATTCAAAAAATTTTAGAAACTGAAAGAGTAATTTGTAAACTACAAAATGAAATCGAACCGAACTTCCGTAGTCGCCTTAAATGGATATTTAAAAAGAAAGGAGATAATTCTTATAAAGCTAGATTAGTAGTAAAAGGCTTTCAACAAAAAGAATATTTAGAAAATGTATACTCTCCAGTAGGAAAAATGCAAACTTTAAAAATTTTGTTAAGCTATTGTTGTGTAAATAATTTAGATATAGAACAAATGGACGTTGAGACAGCATTTCTCAATGGTACAGTAAAATCAGAAGTTTATATTTATGAACCAAAAGGCTATGAAACTGGAGAAAATAAAGTATGTAAACTCCAAAAGGCACTCTATGGTCTTAGAGAAAGTCCACGAGCATGGTATGAAACATTTAATAACTATGTTGAAAAATTAAATTTTGTCAGAAGCAATCATGACTATTGTTTATATGTAAATAACACAAGCAATGATCTTATATATATGTTGGTATTTGTAGATGATATCTTAATTTGTTGTAAAGATAAAAATAAGATCAAGGAAATAAAAACAAAATTAATGCAAAGATTCGCAATGAAAGATTTAGGTAAAATAACAGGATATATTGGAATTGATATTAATCATGATAGAGAAAAAGGTGTAATGACTTTAAGTCAACAAAAATATATTGAATCATTGGCTGTGAAATATCATTTAGAAAATGCAAAGCTCTATGAAACTCGGATAGAGACAAGTTTAAAACTTGAACAAGCAACTGAAATAGATGAAAGAATTAGTTATAGAAATTTAATAGGCGAACTTTTATACATTAGTACAGGGACAAGACCTGACATATCATACAGTGTCAATTATTTAAGTAGATACCAAAGTTATTACAACGAAACACATTTTAAGTATGCTTCAAGAGTGTTAAAATATTTATATAAAACTAAAGATTTAAAATTAACTTATTATAATAACATAAAGAAAGAAAAATTAGATTGTATGGTCGATTCAGATTACGCAGGTGATCACATTGATAGGAAATCCACATCAGGATTCGTAATTAGAGTGTATGGTAATGTAGTTTATTGGAAAACACATAAAAAGAAAACTGTTACAAAAAAATTCTACTTTCGCTGAATACATTGCTATGTCAGAAGCGGTGACAGAAATATTATTTATAAAAGATTTGTTAAATGATGCATTTAAATTTAATATAGATAGACCAATTAAAATTTATGAAGATAATTCTGGTGCGATAGCTATAAGTAAATTTGGTAATCTTACAAAAAATTCGAAGCACATTGAAGTGCAATATCATTATATTAATGAAAATTATGAAAACGGTGTAATAGATATTTTAAAAATTGAAACTGATAAAAATATAGCTGATATACTAACTAAAGGTCTATGCAAAGAAAAATTTGTTAAAAATAGAAAAGAATTAAGATTAATTTAAAAACACGTAAAAGCGAAATTGAATACAAAATAAAAGAAATAAAGCCGCAATTTTACGTGTTGTAATATGTAAATGTTGCGTCTTATATTTGTAAGCGTATCACCTTCGGTCGGTAAATGCATACTCGACCATACATACGATTCAGCAAATCAGCTGAGAAAGAGAGGCTCGAGTCGAGCTAAAGCAGTCTGTTGAACAGAGTCTAGCAAGCGCCATGTAGCGATAAAGACAAGCTCTTTACAATAGCATGTGTAAAGTAAAGCTCAGCCATTTATAACGCACTAGATTAATAATTACTGTACTTAAATATAATTTAGAATATATATCAACCAGTTTAATATTATTAAATAAAAGTGTTTTCTTTCCGATCCCGGAACACAAAACCTCTATTCCCAACAGTGGTTTCTCGCGCGGCGGCCTTGCATTCTTTACAAGGCAACGCTCAAGCGCATCACTTATCTTATGTGATTGACTCTTTCCTCTTTGCGCCAGTACGTCTGTCGTAGGTGTAATAGGAGTACCTGGCTTGTTGAAATTATTATCGTGTAGTTCGTTGTCATTTTTGCTTGAAGCTGTACTTCCTTCGTTTTCTTTATTATGTTGATGCTTTTTTACTCTATTATTATTTCTTGCATAAAGGTACGGCGTAAAATGCCTTCCTTTTAAATGTAAATGAATAAAATTATTTGAACTATTTGCCTTGAAATGACAATATAGTGTTTCATCATAATCTGTTATAAAATGCACGCATATGTTTTGATTAAATTCACAAGAAAATATAAATACACAATCAACATCTGCGTGTTTTGTGCGTGACGTCAAAATAGCTTCTGCTGTTTGCGGGTCTCCGCATGCACCTAATGATATTGCGTCTAATAAAATATCTCTCAATTCATTTGCGGACATTCGTAAATTACATACTTTTATTACTGAGTGAAAAAAGCAATTACCGTCTTTCGGTATATTGTCATCCCTTATCAAATCTAACCAGTATTGTGTGCATTCATAACTTGCATCATATACTTCAAATACACCTGCACCATCATTAAAAGAATTACTTCAACTTATTGGTTCATTTTTGTCATCGTTTTGTACTGTTTCTATATAATAGAAACAGTACAAAACGATGTGCTCATTTTCTTCGTCAGTTTTTTTTCTTCAAGGTCTTGCGACTCAGTCTCATCTAAATCATTTTTATCTAGCTCTACGTCACTCTCATTCTCTTCCTGTTCCCTGCTTTCGTCTTGCGACTCAAATTCACTGACGTTATGCTTATCTCTCTCGCTTTCACTCTCACTTATAATTTCTTTTTCTTGATTTTTATTTGTATCTTGTACCTCAAACTCGTCCTCGAAATATGAGCCTTTGTCTGTTTCACTGTCAATAGTTTCGACTTCAGAACTTATTCTTAATGATTTTTTCTCTTTATCTTTTTCTAAGCTTATGTTTGGTACTAATTTGTAGTATTCTCTTGGCATTTGAGGTCGAACTTTTTCTCGCTCATTAAAATCTGTTTGATTTATTATTTCTTGAGGTACGTCGCCTCTTAGTGCTTCTGCTACTTCTCCTGGTGTTTCTTCCCATATATTTATTTGTACACCTTCTCTACCATTTATCTCTCGTTCTTGCACATCAACTAAAAATCGAGCACGCATTTTCGTTATCATTTCTGGAATCAGATTTAATATACTTCCTCGGCTACTTTCTTTACTTTGCGAAGTGTATTGTGAATTATCTTGTGTCTCCTTCTCTGCTTCTATTTTGATGACGCTGTGTTGAGATGTTTTTGATTTTACATTTATTGTCTCTATTGGCGATTCTACGTCATAGCTGTTTCTATTATTTTTCAATATGCTTTTACTTTCTGATATTTCGTTCGCTGGCTCATACGTATTCTTTTCTTTTCTTGATGACACTACATGTGGCTTATCTACTGGTGTACTCGCTGCAAGGATTCTTTCTCGCATGTTTGTGCTTTTTCGCATATACGCGAGCTTACCGTCGTCTTGTGCTTGACTTATTATATTTTCAGCTTAAATTAATTTTTTCTTTTTATCTGCTTGACTTTTACGTGTTTTTAACGCTTTCTTATTTCGCCTTCTCCTCTTGTACGCCGATCTTTTCCAAGGGTCTTTCTTTCTTTTTGCATAATTCCAATTTTCTTCAAATCCGGTTATACTATTGATTTCTGACTCGTTACTTGTTTCTTTAACCCTTTGAGGGGCAGTGGTACGTATTTGTCCCACCTATTTGGTTTTGGATTTTTCCGTATTTCTAAAACGTATATGCCTTTTTAAGACATCTATAAGACTTTTTGAACTCTTGAATACCTGATTTATTAGATTTTATAGAGAAATTGCAAATATTCATTAATTGAAGTATTTGTTATAAACAATTAATCTCAAAAAACCCGTTTTTTACAGAAAAATGTGCCCCTCAAAGGGTTAATAAAGATTTTCTTTTTAGGATTATCAGAATTTTCTGAACTTGAATCTTCTTCTTTAGTTTTATTCGCATTTTTATTTATTACGCGTGTAATAAAAATTCTTGCTGGCGGTCCGCATTTGTTTGCGTTTGGTTCTTGATTTTCTTGCTTATCTGCTAATTGATACATTTCTGCACGTAGTAATTCAGGATTTTCTTCGCCGTCTGCAATTACTGGATTTCTAGACAATGCATCAGCTGCATTATTTTTCCTTCCTGGTCTATACACTACATCAAACGTATACCCTCTTAAAGCTGCTTTTAATCTATTAAATCTTAGATCAGGCTTTGTGCTTGTATGGAAATGCTTTAACGGTTCATGATCTGTGACTACTGTGAATTTTGTACCGTATAAATAAGGTCTAAACTGTTCTTTTGCAAAAACAACTGCCAACAATTCTTTGTCATATACAGTATACCTAAGTTCGCTTCCCTTTAAACATCTTGAGGCATATACACAAGGTCGATCTTCGCCGATTTTTCCTTGACTCAATATTGCGCCTATTGCATAATGAGATGCATCTGTTGTTACTATAAATGGCTCACTTAAGTTAGGCGCGGCCAGCACAGGCTCCTCGCATAGCTTCTCACGTAACGTGTCAAATGCTATTTGATGTTCTGCTAACCACAGAAATTTCTCTTTCTTTGAACTTAATTTATGTAACGATCTTGCTATGCTCGCAAAATCTTTTATGAATCGACGATAATAACCAACAAAGCCTAAAAATTGTTTTACTTTCTTTTTATTTGTTGGTATAGGATAATCATGCGCTGCTTCTATCTTTTTAGGGTCTGTTTTAATTTACCCTTTTCCTACTATGTGTCCTAATACCTTCGCCTCGCGTCTTAAAAATTGACATTTCTTTGGTTCTATTGTTGGATTAGCTTTCTCAATGCGTTTTAAAAATCTTTTGAAACGAAGAGCGAGCTGTTCTGAATATTCGGCGTGTATAATCACGTCATCTAAGTAAATTTCAAGCTCTGAACCTTGCAAGCCCTGCAAAGCTAGAGTCATTGCCCTGCTAAAGGTCATGGGTGCTTCACATAACCCTATAGCCATACGTTTATATTGATAAGTACCTGATGGCCCTGAAAACGCAGTTTTATGTGCGTCTTTTGAATCAATCTTTACCTGATAATAGCCGTCCTTAAGGTTTACGGCGGTAATATAATTTGCTGACGCTAAATTTTCTAAGATGTCACAAGTTAATGGCAGTGGATAGCAACTTCCCTTAGTAATTCCATTTAGTTGACGAAAATCTGTCACCAAACGCCAGCATTTCCTGCCTTGAGGGTCAGGTTTCTTGTTAACTATCCATGCTGGGCTACTATAACTCGACATAGATGGTTCTATAATATCTTTTTCCAGTAACATCTCTATTTCTTGCTGCATAATATTTTTTAATGCTATCGGGTAACGGTACGGTTCCACACGAACTGGCTCCTCATGAGTCGTTTTTATTTTATGTGTTAAAATATTTGTTGCTGGGAGCAACTCATCGTCTAGACCGAAAACGAAGGGGTTCTCGGATATCAACTCTCTGACGTGCATTTTTTCTTCTTCGTTCAAATCTTCCAAGTCTAAAATACTCATTATTTTTTCAAATCTTTCTCTTATTTCACATAGAGTTTTATTTGCCATGCATCTGTCTACATATTTTATTTCAGCATCAGCACTTTTTTTCTCTGAATTTTGTTGCGTGTACTCCGACATTGCACGTTTAACTTTTTCCTAATCGGAAACTTCATTTCCTTCGCGGTTGCCGTCCTCACCGGCATAAAAATCATTATCTTTTTTTATAACCTCGCATGGAAAAATTTCTATTTCTGGAGTCGGAATTTCAATATTTTTATGATTCGTATTTATACATACTGCATACGCTCAACCATTTTTATTTTCTGTAATAAAATTTCCAAATAATATTCCTGGCCCTAAATTTTGAAGTGCCACCCAGCCTACTTCTACATCACTATTTATAACTTTTGCAGGAATAACGCGTCTCATTCTTGCAGGAATTTCCACTGTTTCCACCCGCTCAAAGGGAATCGATAATTTTATAAAATCAATGCACTTATGTACGGCATTTATATGTCCGTTGTGCTCACTAATAGTTTCCCAGCCTAGTAGCCCATCTGTTTTTACAGGAAAGCTATCTAAGACAATATGGACTTCACACTGTAGTCCTTGAAGAGTCATGTCTGCTCTTCCTAACGTATACATTTCTCCTGGGACGACGCCTGTAATCTCTAAAATATGCTGCCTATCTATACTTGTATTTTCATTTATACATTTGGCCTTTATTACGGAAATATCTGCTCCTGAGTCAAAATAAAATCTTGCACTATTTTCTTTTAAATTCCGACTTTCCAGTTTGACAATAGGCGGATTACGCCCCGCGCACGCGAATTTCATGTTTATTGTGCGCCTAATTTTTACATGCTTATTATTACTATTATTTAATATATTTTGATTATTATTAATTAATTCCTGCCCGGGGCCTGAGGATTGCGGCGGACATCCTGCGAGTTCAAAGGCTCGTTTATTTTATTACCTTGATTATTCTCATTTATCTTTGCGTTCGAATCCCGTTCTCTATCCGGGTCGCGAATTTGATTCTCGTTCCTGATATACTGATATCTCTCGTGACTATTGTCTCTACTACGACCTCTATTAAAACCTATATCATTTCTATTATTATTACATGCATTATTATTATAACGCGGCGGTCCTTGAGCGTCATAATTATATTCATTATTACGTGAGTCATAGTTTTTGTTTCTATTGAACCCATTGTTGAATCTACTATAACTATTTCTGTAATTATTATCCACATTTCCATTGTTATAATTATTATTGGAATTATTTCTGCCATAATTATTATTATCAAAATTTCTATTGTAATTATTATTATCAAAATTTCTATTGTAATTATTATTATCAAAATTTCTATTGTAATTATTATTATCAAAATTTCTATTGTAATTATTATTATTGAAATTACTTTTGCTATAATTGCTTCGCGGACCGTTCGTATAATTTTTGTTATCGTTTGACTGTCTTCTTTTACTATTATTAACATTTTGCGAATTATTTTTATTGTGTGCATGAATAATACCATTTTCGGCATCATTTCTTAATATTTGACACTCTGCCGTCGCGTGCCCCATCTTATCGCAATAAGCGCATTGTATTTTATCATATTTCTTCTTAATGCACGCGCCTTCTTTATGGCCTTCTTTGTCACAATAGCTACATTTAACTGCACTTGTACCTGTTTCTATTTTTACAGGCGTAGCTTGCATTGCTATTATTTGTGCTTTATGCATTTTATTTGTATCTAATGCCTGATGTTCATTTTGTGTTACTTGCATTGTGTTATTAATATTCGGTTGAGACCATAATGATAATGATTGCGTATTTTGTGCTACCGAATTTACGGGTTGCAGGCCGTTTATAAATGAGTTTTGCATCTGTGCAAAAAGTCGCGTCTTTTGTTTATTTTCAAAATCGGCTGCAAGTTGTATAGCCTTTCTTAACATCTGAGGTTTTTCGCAGCGCACTTGTACGTCTAAGGGTGAAATTAGTCCAAACAAATAATATTGTAGTGCATCTCTCTCTATTAGCTGCTTTTTTGCTAATCGATCTTGTAAGTTTCGCATGGGCACCGTGTCGTAAATCACTAAAAGCCTATTCAATAAAGCTTGCGTCCGCGCGCCGTAATCTGCTGCCGATTCTCCTTGTTGTTGTGTAATTATTTTTAATTGCGTTGATAATTCTTCCATCACCGTTATATTATTATATTGCGCCTCGAAGTCTTTTATCGGCGCCTCAATAGACTCATATTGAATCAATCGCGCTGTAAAAATATCTGCCGCTTTTCCCGTAAGCATCGTTGCTAACTCGTATATAATAAGAATCTGACAACTTGATCCAAAACTATTTACTATGTTCCTTAACACAGAGCAAAATAGGGGTAATTTATCTACGCTTCCGTCAAAATATGGTATTTGCTTGATGTAATGATAATTGAGGTATATTCTGAAAGTTTGCGCTTTGCATATTTAGCATAGGATTTATTTGTTGCGTATTTAATGCGTAGTTCGTATTTATCGGTGAGTTTACTGGAAAATTTGGATTGACTTGCGTTCGTATCATATTACACCACGGTTGTGGAATTTGTTGCGGAAAACTCGCCTAATTGCATGGTATCGAAGGATAACTTAACTGGTTCGGCCCCTGGTTCGCGTACGGTGACCATGTTTCGTTGGTTTTTGGGCTTTCCTCTGATTTCGATTTTTGAGTCTCGGTTTCTCTTTTATTCCGTGGGAGTGTGCCGTTACTTAGTATATTTCTATCTTCCGTAATATTTAATGATTCTTTTGGTAATTCGAAACCCTGAGACGCGGCTCTTTTGTATTTTTCGTTCAATTCTTTCATTTCTTTCTCTGACAAATTAACTGTTAAATTTTCACC
Source organism: Anastatus disparis (assembly GCA_017163975.1). Classification (NCBI taxonomy): domain Eukaryota; kingdom Metazoa; phylum Arthropoda; class Insecta; order Hymenoptera; family Eupelmidae; genus Anastatus; species Anastatus disparis. The sequence continues at coordinate 59,977 of JAFFSR010000071.1, forward strand.
ATATCTCGGAGTGTACATTGGTATGTATACCGTGTTTTGTGACGCGGTCGGAAATGATATTCTTTCGTTCCCAAATTTGGCTAAGATTTCTTCACTGCGCGAACCTCTAATAGAAGACAACAAACGTCCTCTACGTCTCGCTTTTTTGTCCTTTTTCGAAAATAAATTAATGAGCGACATGTTCGATAAATAAGATTTCACAATTTAACTTTTTCTTAAAATTTTTATTATTGCTTTTTAAATTACTCGTGAGAAGGTGAAGCGTTTACGTTTTCTTATGTGCGCTGATTTTTTTTTTTATTCTGATTTACGGAAATTTATTAGTAATTAATGACAAAATTTATGACATAAAATGTTTCCACAAATCACGTTAATTATGAAATTATTATTAAAATTATTTTCCAATATTTAGACTATAAACTCCTTTTTTTTCTACTACGGCAATAACTATTTTTTTTTTCAGCACTTGAATGATAAAAATTTATTTTATATTACTAAGAAACCTGATGAAAATTGGTAACAACAAAAATATTTATTTTTCTTTTTCACGTATGCACTTGTTTGAATTATCCCTCTTAAACAACATTACTTATAATTTTTAAATATTTACTTATTATCGGCCGACACTGCTGGTTTGCGTAATTATATCCACGCACTAATTACTTTTATCTAACGATTTTTTTTTCAAAGTCAACATTCTAACATTATTTGTTCTATTGCGAGTTCGATTTATATTCACTTTACGAAGCTATACTACCCCTTGGATCACTTTAGTATGTATTATTTAATTTCTACCTACTTGTTACAGCAGAGAGTGAGCAGCAGAAACACTCTCATTTCTTCGGATAATATTCTCGGATGTCCTTCCTTCCTTCCTTCCTCCTTCTTCTTGTTCTATTTGCTAAAAATCTATTTGCTCGCTGTACTCAATTAATCAAATCATCTCTCTTTCTCTTTTTTTTCTAAAAAAACGCGCCTTAAGTTTATTTCTTAAAAAAAATTTTATTTTTTTTTCTAAAAACCTCACTGCGTATCCCACACCGCTGCCACCAAATGTTACGTGGGATTTTTGATACGCACTCCTATGGGGAGTGTGAGGATGCAAAAATAATTACAGCGAAAATTAATATGAAGTTGACTGTTATTTATTATAACCAACAATACAGTGAGAGAGAGAGATTAGTTACTACTGTATTCTAGCGCGTCCGGCGATGGTCTGTCGCTCATCGTTGTCTAAAACGACGATGTAAGTTGCCCGCGTCGAAGCGCCGAATCAGCACTTCGCGCATCGTGCGACTCTTGGTCCGAAAACTTGGAGTCGCATTTCTCTGAGTTTCTACCTTATTTTATGCTTTATACTATAATATACGTACAATATAATGTACGTAGCAAAACAAAAGAAACCGAAGAAACACAACAAGCAATACCTAATAAATTATTAGAATGGATGCAAGCCGTTTTATTGGAATTAACAACCCTTTCAAACCAAAACGACAAGTTAGAAAATTCATTAAATGATTCTGGAGACTGGGATAAAATAATGCAGATAGATTTAAATAAAGAGGAAATAAGAGATTTAACAATTGAAGATCAGTTGGAAGTACTTACTGAAACAATAAAAGGAGTACGTAAAGAAAACAAACAAATAAAACAGTCTCTTGAAATATATAAAGAAGAAAATAGAAAATTAAAAGAAAAGAATGAACAACTGACCATAGATTTACAAATAGTGAAATAAAAAATGATTAAGTAATAAAACAAATTCACTAAAACTTGGTTAAAAGAATGGAAGATATAGCCAACCAGCAAGATATAAAGATAGATGAAATAAAAGAACAAATAGTCAACGATAATACACAAAATAAAGTTAATGATAATATACAACAAAATAAAATTGAAGTACCTATGCCAAAATTCGAAGGCTTAGAAGGGGAAAGGCCCATGAAATTTTTAAATGAGCTGGAAAAATATATAGCATTGAAGAAATTAGATTAAGAGCAGAAATTGCAAATACTACAAACAGCACTTCAGAGAGAAGTGAACGCATGGTGGTATATATACCAAGATGATGTTAACACATTTGATGGTTTTGAGGAACTTTTTATCGATAGGTTTTGGAATCGAGATATCCAGAAATCTTCAAGAAGAAAGGTAGAATTTGGTCGATATTTCGAGGGCAGCAAGATATCAAAAGTATCATATGCCACACAGATATTCGGCTACGCAAAAGAATCGCGGTTAAATTATACGGATGAAGATCTTGTTGAGAAAGTTGCTGAACAATTTAATAGAAATATAAGACAAGCTTTTCAATTATCTTAAGTGAAAGATAAAATGACATTACTTAAAATATTAGCAGATTGTGACAATGATGATAAAATTTAAGATAAGAAATCACAAATAAGGACATCGTACCAGCCAAATAATAACAATAATTCAAACCATGAATTTAATAACAACGAAGGAGGCAGAGTAAATACGAACAGTTATAATAATTATGAACAAAATGAAAATCAGAACAGTAATAAACAACAAGCAACAAATTATGGGAATAAACAAACAGATGATTCACATTGGAATAAACCAGGACCGAGTTCACAGGAACAAAGTCAAAAAAGACAATTCTATTCACCAGCTATAAATGTAGCAGAAACAGTAAATAGAAAGAATAGAGAAACAACGAGATATCAAAAATTTAAGCCACCAGTGGACAATAAAACAAATAGAAAAAGTCATGAAGAAAGGGATATATTAAATATAAATTTTGAAGAAAATAATAATGATGGAAATCAGGAAAACTAAATGGAGTTGCCTCTCATATTAAAAAAGATGGGGTTAGAGACGCAACGAACTCTAGCACCCCAGAAAGATAAAAAACTAAAAATTCAAAAAGTAATTACGCCAACCTAGAAAGGCTTAAAAAAGGCCAATTAAAACCTATAAAAGGTAGAATTATAAAAAATAAAATTAATAAAACTACAAATAAAAAACACAAGATGGTCAATACAAAAAGTATAAAAACATATTTAATAGATAAGAGTTAATATAAGAGACTTAATATAAGAGATTATATATCAAAATACGATATCCAAAAAATGTTAAATGTGATGATTGGGGGGCAACGCATGAAAAAATACTATTGAAAAATACTAAAAATGACGAATATGTCAAAATAAAATTTAATGAGTAAAAGCTCAAACTAAATGAGTATACTCATAAACAAATAAAAGAATCACATGAGAGCAAAGACTCAAATACATGTGCATTTATTAAAAAAGAAAATTATAAAACACATGAACTCGCAAAAGACGAGGATCATGGAAAAATTAATAAAAGTGATAATATATCACAAACATCAGAAATCAAACAAATAGATTTGATTTCTAATGAAAATAAAGTATCTAGTAACGCATCTGTCAACTTACCATCACATAAACATTGGATAAAAAATATTGATATAAACTCATTTAAGAAAGTATTAAAATATAAATTAAGAAACAATATCGATAAACCTAGGTTGTGCATAAATAAAAATAAAATAAAAATGAAAAATGGAATTATAAAACCTCAAAAACAAATATATGAAAACTTAAATGAAACATTAACAAAAGATTATGGCCACAAAGGACCAAAAAAGAAAGATAAATCATCAATAAAAAACTTCAGTTCAAAAGAAACAAGGAAATGCTTATATGCATTAATTATAAAAAATTAGGAAAGCATCATAGAAGCTGCATACTCAAGAATGAAGAAGGACCTCTAATATATGGGATAACTATAGTATACGTATAGGTGAAGAAGAACCTGAATCAGCATAGACCAACTGATCATTAGTTTAATTATAAATTTTTTTTTTTAATATTAATGTTGTTTTGAGAAATTATAAGGCAGCGTAAAATGTATAAATATTGTAAACTTAATTGTCAAAGAAAGATACTTATTTTACACTGGTGTAGAAAATAAAATAAGTTGCACAATTAATAGTTAGACTTAAAAAAATATATATTATAATGCAAATTATTTTATTTTGGGGGGCAAGTGCGGGTGCAATAAGATAAGAATAAAAATTTATAAGTTATAAAAGAAAAGGAAATGAAAAAATAAAACGTTTAAAAGTTATAAGAGAAAAATAAAAAAAATGTAAATTCAAATCTCGCGCGCGTAAAGATGCAACATAAAAGCATTTCCTTTTCCGGAAACTTATAGTACAATTAGATATTTAATAGCTGGATGAAAGATTAGTCAAAGAATTTTTTTTAGGGGGCAAATTGTGACCTCACATAAATAAGACATAAATAATCGAGTAATAAAATTAGAAAATAATTATAATTAGAGAGAGATTGAGAAAATAAAATAAAAGAAAGTAAAATTATTCTCTCTCAAATTCGAATATTCACGTTAAAAGCGTAGAGAATAAAATCATGATTGTGTCTCTTTTTATCTTGTACGTCGGCGCGGTGTATCAATTAAACGTTATACCAGCGCGCAGGATCGAAATTAATAAGAATATATGTACGCGCTTGGATGTGCGTCGATACACGCCTATAAAGTGACGTACGCTAGTACACATCCAAGCGTGCCTGTAATGGTATTAATAAGAATATATACATGTATCCCTTCTCCCTAGCGGTAGGGGAAAACTGCGGCCGCGGCGGCTTGATCGGCGCTTAAGCAGATCGAAGCCGAATCATTGTACGGTACTCTTTGGCCAGCTCTTACTTTATAAAGTTCAATTTAAATTTAATAGTTGGTATTCGTGTTTTTTATTTTCAATTATTCTGCAGGCCCGCGAGGAGCTGGATAAACATCAGCTCCGTACCGGTAGCAGTAATAACGAAATAAATACTTTAATTAAAAATCAAAGTTTTATTTTGGTAGAGTTAATTAAATATTACATTCACTTATATTTCTTTTTGTGAATGTATTAAAGTGTTTTAATTCAAGTTTAATATTAATTTACTTTATTATCAGTGAAAATTGCATTAAATGAATGCATTCATTTGTATATATTTTAATGAACGTATATTAAAGTATTAAAATTCAAGCTAATTATTACCTATTTGAAATTCATTTGTGTATTAGTGGTATTCAAATAATGATTACTTTAAATATTAGTAAATCGAAATTGGAGAATATGCTCTTTATAAGACTGTGAGTCTTTGGAGTTTTATGGCTTATAAGAGGCCCTTACTAATAACTAAACTTCGAGCATATACTACTGGAGGAAGCCTCCGAATGGCAGCAAGCGTTACAAGGCGAAGAGAGAGAAAGCCTCTATTTTGGTACGTGCTGTCTCTCTCTAGCCTGATTTGATTGGCTGCTTCTGTTCCCCACTAAGAAAGTGAGAGAGAGATAGCACGTACCAAAATAGAGGCTTTCTCTCTCTTCGCCTTGTAACGCTTGCTGCCATTCGGAGGCTTCCTCCAGTAGTATATGCTCGAAGTAACTAAACATACAAGCAAAGAGACCCCGGACTAGTTGTAGCATGACGTCTGCACTAAGATCGGGTCTAACTTAAAAAACCCTTATTCCTTATCCTTACCTTTTATATGAGCACTTCGTGCTACCTTTTTCAGGGTTAGGAACGGAGTAGAGGCTACAATTTTTGAGAGACAATTTTGAAATATTTTACTGGAAGATCCCCAGTGAAAATTGTAAATGTATGGAAATATACGAAAGTGTATCAAAGTGTATGAAATTGAATCCAAGTGTTGCATTTCGGTCAAGTCGATGATACACTTTGATACTCTTTTATACACTTTGGTACATTTTCAAAAAAAAGTTTACTGAAATCAATTCTTTGCATCTGCTGATGTTACATATTTTGATACACTTTTGCACATTTTTATGCACTTCGACACATTTTTGCATACTTTGATACACTTCGATACACTTTCATACATTTTTCAATATAAGAAAAATATTGTTTTTCTTTGATACACTTTTACATACTTTGATACACTTTTGCACACTTTAATACACTTTGATACATTTCCAAAAATATTTGCTATATAACAGGGAAAACAATTCAAGATATTACTCAGAAGTGTATCAAAGTGTACCGAGATGTACCAAAGTATATCATAATATATCAAAGTTTATCAAAGTGTGTTAAAATGTATCAAAGTGTATCAAAGAGTATCAAAATGTATAACATGAAAAAGAATTAAGAAAATTGAACTTCAGTTCATTTTTTAAGACGTATATCAAAATGTATCAAAGTGTATCAAAGTGTATAAAAGTGTATCAAAGTGTATCAACATTTGGACCGGAATGCAACACTTGGATACACTTTGATACACTTTGATACACTTTGATACACTTTCGTATGTTTTGGTGCACCTTCATACACTTTCATACGTTTTAATACACCAAAAAATTTCCACTCGGGATTACTTAAATCTTTCTGTGGAATATTCCGTGGAATATTTCTAAAAGATTTATGTTATATTCCGCTGTACAATTTTAAAGTTTTTCAGGATTTTCCAGCAGAATATTTATGGAATCTTCCTAAATCTTTCATGAAATATTTTACTGGAAGATTACTTAAATCTTTCTGTGAAATATTTTACTGGAAGATTACTTAAACCTTTCTGTGAAATATTCCGTGAAATATTTTTGGAAGACTTATGTAATAGTCCGCTGTGCAATTTTAAACTTTTTCGGAATCTTCCAGCGAAATATTTGTGAAATCTTTCATGAAATATTCCACCGGAAGATTACTTAAATTCTTCTGTGAAATATTTCGTGGAATATTTCTAGAAGATTTGTGTAATATTCCGCTTTACGATTTTAAAGTTTTTCTGTTTCTTTTAGCAAAATGTTTATGGAACCTTCCTGGAATCTCCCATGAAATATTGCTCTGGAATATTTGATAAACATTACATGTGATATTTCATGAAATATTTCATGGCATAATTTGAAAAAGTTTTTGAACATTCCTGTGAAATATTCCATAAATATTCCAGGAAGCTTTCGATGGTAGATTTCAATGAAATATTTCAAAATATTCCGTAAAGACTTCCTAAAACGTGCATGGAAGGTTCCATTGAGATATTCCAGTGGGAGATCTCGCAATATTTAAGTGAAATTTTCTATTCTGTGCGAGCTATAACTTTTGAATTAAGCAAGACTTTTTGATGCAATATAGCTCAAATCAAAGTATTAAACTTATACCTTCTTTTTTTTATATTTTACTGTGAGAGTTTTAGTTCTTTGGTTTATCAAGGTTTTATATGCGCTTCTTCTTACTATGTTTTTAAACAATGGCTTCATCTTAGCCTGTGGCTTTATGAAACGAAAAGAAAGAACCTGGGTTCATTTTTATCAAAGAATCATAACCTGCAGTATCAGCCAAATCTGTTTCCTAGAAATAAGGACCTCTCTCTGTTAGTTAAGCAAGTTTCAAATTACGACTAAATGGCTCAAAATCTGGTATGCCATGAGCTTCAACAAATTAAAGAATGTATTAGAAGATGGCATCGATGTAAATATTTATGTTCTTTTTATACTATGTATTCATACGTAAGTAGCTATAGAATGATTTTTTGACAATATTTTAAATATTTGAGATCAATAGCTCCATAACATAAGGCCAATATTCTTCAATCTTGTTATATTTTTACTATTATACCTACGTTCCGATCGATTTAGAGCATTTTTTATAAATAAAATAAAATTGTTTGGTTTTGAATTATTCTTTTTATTCTTATCTATTTTTCTCCAAATCGGCCATGTAAACCGATTTTAAAAATGATGTCCAAATGTTCATAAATCATTCTCAAAAAGAATTTTGAAGTGACATTAAATTTTTATTTAAATTAACTCTGAATCACCGTGATTTCCAAGATTGAACTTCTTGAAAAAAACTGACAAATGCATTTACTAGCATAACATGAAAATGTGTTATGATTAGAAGAATTCAAATCTTAAAATGATCAAGATGGAAATTGACAATGACATATCAGATATAATTTTTCTTAAACGAAATGATGAGTTAATGTATTTTGATAAAATCCACATAAATTATAACGATATTAAAATTAGGACTGATGAGATTAAATTAAATTAAGAAAAAAAAGAATTAAAAGAAAAAGACGACAAAGGAGCTTTATGTATAACAGAATTTAATGTGAAAATGGTAACAGTACTATTGAATGAAAAAATAAGAAAATTCAGAAAAAGTCATAATTATGTAAATGCAGCAAAAAAGTAATGATAAATTAGAACTAAGGTGTGTTCATAGTGTTTACGTAAAAAAAAATTATATGAAAATAAAAGCAAAACGACCGTATAAATATGAAAAATATTAAATAATAATAAGATAATAAAAATGAAATTGAAAAAAAAATACTACAACCAAATAGATATGAAGAGAATTTAGAAAATACTAAGATAAAAAAATTGGAAAAAAGAGAACTGATGGATTGGAACAAATACGTGCAAATAAGGCTTTACGAAAAAAAGAAGCTCATATTTAAATAAAAAAAAACAACCAAATAGATATAAAAAAGTAAGTAAATACTATGATAACCAAATTAAAATTCAAGAAAGAAAAGAGTACTGATGAATTGGGACAAATGCGTGCGAATAAGGCTTTACGTGAGAAAAGAGCTTATATTAAAATTAAAAAAGAACAAATAAATAAATATAAAAAAAATTAGAGAATACTAACAAGGAGAGGTCCCCACCTCTGAAAAACGGATTCGGCTGAAACTGCAGGACATGATTTTTTAATGAGAAAAAATGAACCTGTGTTTTTTCTTTTCGTCGAATAGACCCCCCAGACAAAGATATAGACATTTTTTCGAAAATATAGTAAATAGGAGCCTTTATAAGAACTTGAATATCCAAACAACTAAGACTTTTACGAATAAATACATGATAAAAGAAATAAAGTGCAAATCGAATTCTTTAATTTAAGCTTGGTTGCATTAAAAAAGCTTTAGTAGTTTAAAATTTATGCTTTATTGAAAATTACTACATATTTGTTAATTTTTTATGCATATAAAAAATCATCAATTTCTTATGCTATTTCATTAGCATATTTTAATTACCTGTAACTTTTGAACAAATGAAGCTTTTTTAATGCAACAAAATTTAAATCAAAGCATTTGATTTGCACTTTATTTCATCTTTCATGTATTATTTTGTAAGAGTCTTAGTTTTTTGGATATTCTTATAAAAGCTCCTTTTTACTATATTTTCGAAGAAATGTCTATATTTTTGTCTACGAGAACTACTCGACGAAAAGAAAAAAACATGGGTTAATTTTTTTTTTATTAAAAAATCATATCTTGCAGTTTCAGCTGAATCCGTTTCCCGGAGGTAGAAATCTCTCCTCGTAAGATAACAAAAATGAAATTCAAGGAAAGAATAAGAAATGATAAATTGGTACAAAAACATGAGAATGAGGCTTTACGTAAGAAAGAAGCTTATTTAAAAGTTAAAGAAAAACAACCAAATAAATATAAAGAAAAATTAAATAATACTAGGATAACAAAAATAAAATTAAAAAAAAGGGTACTGATGAATTAAAATAGCAAGAGAGGGTGAGAGAGACATAGACAGAGACATAGACATTCTTTATTTGGCGTTGAGGTATATACCCAGTCTGGCACTATTAGGTAAAATATAACGACACATAAAATTATTTATTAAATTATTTATAAATATTGGGCCCAAAAAAAAGAAACCCAAAAAAATATGAGGCCCAAAGGAAATAGGACTCAGAGAAATATAGGGCCCGAAATATATAGAGCCCAAAAAAATAAAGGACCATATATAATAAAATAATATAATAATATATGACATCAAGATTGCGAATATAGTTACAAATAAAACATAGATTATATATTGACATAGAAATTTATAGTGTAGAAAACATCTGTCGTAAGTTTAACATTTCCCTAAATCGCAGGCCCAAAAAATAAGACCTAGACAAATATAGAGCCTAAGAAAATATGAAAACCAAAAAAACGTTGGGCCTACATGAATAAGAGGCCCAAAGAAAAAAGGACTCAGAAAAATGAAGGGCCCGAAAAATATAAAGCTAAAAAAATATAGAGCCGAAGAAAATATAAATATTGAAAAAATATTGGGCCCAAAAAATAAAAGGTCAAAAAAATATGAGGCTCGAAGAAAATAGGATTCGAAAAAATGCAGGTCCTAAAAAATATAAGGCCCAGAAAAATATAGAGTCCATGAAAATATAAGAATCAAAAAGAAATTGAGCCAAAGAAAATAATAGGCCCAAAAAATAACACCCAGAAAAATATAGAGCCCAAAAAAATATAAAAATAAAAAAAGAAGGGCCCAAAAAAATGGGCATTGAATAAAAATATAGGGTCCAAAATAATATAAGGCCCAAAAAAATATGACCCAAAAAAATATGACCCAAAAAAAAAGCTAATTTTGACTAATGAGTACTAATTATATAGGACTGTTAAGTGACAAAATTTAGATATTAATTTTTTTTAAATAATTAAGAATATAATCTAAAGTAAACGTATAAAATTTTTTCCTATGTTAAATTTATAAAGACATAAAAGCAGTCAAGGCCAAGAGTTTACACTCCTTATCGCTCAACGCCGCATATTCTCCCCCGCTCTCTCTCTCTCTCCGCTATACGTAGCTAAGAAAGTAGAAAGCCTGGGAGAGTAAAAACTTCATGCACAACGATGGAGGAGGAACAAGGAAGGAAAGAATTGTTGTCTTTTTCTTTCTCACTGTTCTCCCTCTTGACCGTTGACGCTGTTTGAAGTGCAACAGCGTTAACGTTGTAGATTGAAGAATCAGACGCGCGTGGACTTGGCCAAGAGGCAGTACGTCAGCACTTAGGCCGCGGGGCCTAAGTGACTTTATATTTTATTAGCCATTTTTAATTCAGAAAACAAATTAACATTTTTATTTAAATTTACATGTACAAATCTAGATATTTTTGTTGTATTTTCATGCTAAGAAAATAAAGTTCATAGAAAGTTTATCAATTCATATCAAAACTTTTATGGTGTTAGAAATTTCACTGGTTTTTGCGGGTTTTACAGAATTTTGACATTATTTTTCAAATATATGTTTTTCTGGAAATTTGAAGTAACAAACGTTTTTTTTTTATTTTCTTTTACTGGCTAAATTGATTAAAATTTCGGATTTAAAATGCAACGACGACTCGAAAATACGACCTAGTGAACTGTAATTCAACGAGTGTTATGCAGAGCAACGGGAAGAGCGTGAGTCCGCCTGCTCGTTGGAATGTCAGCAATGCTGTTTGCGCTGGCCAGCAGAATATATAAACTTTTTTTTACAGATAAGTGTTATTTTTAGTAAAATTAATGAATATATAAGCAATTGAGATGTAATAATTAAACCTCCAACTTAACTGGAATAGAAATTTAAAACTATAATTTTATTAAAATGCATATCATTAAACCGAATTTCATACTAAAAATCTCGGTACATTGATATTTCTGATGCAAGGAATTTTTTTGTTTAAAATAAGAAAAAAAAATTTTCTTCCTTAGTTTAATAAATTGTTTTTATGCATGTACAAAGTTAATAAAAATATAGTCATTGCACTCATGCACGTAAATATTTTGTATTTATACCAAACTATTATTGTATGGGTTTTGATTTGGGTAAAAATGTAAATTTTCATTTTAATTAGAATAAAATGTGTCCATTTTCTGTTTCTCCATTATCATGTAAGCCATAATAAAATTTAAGACTTAATTGAAAATGAAGAGAACTTATTAAGTTTGTTTTGATTTTTTTTATTCAATGTAAAACATCCATTATTACGACATGTCTTCTTTCTTTTCTTATTGTTATCACTCTATTTAAAATTTTTTTGGAATATTTAAGAAATACGCGGTAATACTTTTATATTGAATGTTTGATACTTTATTCTTCTACAAATATTAGGAGAATAAAGGTTCGTAACATGAAATAATGAACTCATTATTGCATTAAATTTGTATCGATTATTTTTTGGGTCAAATAAATATATATAAATAAAGAAAACAACGGCAGATTTTGCAGAGATTAAACCCTCTGAAAAATCAGCCGTTACAAGGACCCAATAAAAAATTTCTACTCTTATTATCAAAAGATTAAACACATTTAAAAAATGTAGAGAACCGAGGAACTGGAGAAACGGATAAAAAATTGGTTTCACTTTAATATACACTGTAAAAAATTTTTTGGTAATTATACCAGATGCTTGTAAATAATTACACATTTTAGCGATGTGAATTTACATTTTTATGTAACTTTACATCGCTGAGCGTAGGTCCTACTACGATCGCGGTATTTTCCCCGTGCTTAGAAGTGTAATGTTACAGTCAGTATCAACATGGCTGTCCGGTAAAAATACATGACATACGTGAACTTTCGCGACAACAGAAACACATTTTAAACACAATAAGAAATATTTTATTCTTATTAATTGATGTTGAACATAAAGTTATTAAATAATCTTTTCAAATTTCATAGTGTAATAAGTAATAAACGTTTAACGTATATTTTTTATTAAATTATAAGGAATGTAGGTTAGAAACGATGGGTCATGTAATTTTACCGGTTTTCATGTGTATATAACACGTTCAGCATGGGTCCCGGTACTTACCATGCTCTGCGATGTTAAGTTCCGAAAAATTTTTTACAGTGTATTATAAGATATTTATGAAAAATATTTATGTAATAAATGAAATACAAATTTTTATTTGCGGACGCAGAAAATTGATTATATGCGGATGAAAATAGATTATATGTTATCATATATAACTTGCATATAATTTACATAAAATTATATATATATATATATATATATATATATATATATATCTATATATCCATACATAGTTGCTTATGATAGCATATGATTATGTACGATGGAATATAAAATTTTACTATCTTGAAATTTTATAGTGTTATAGTCATATGTATTGATACGTATTAATATAGTTAATTAGGATTCTTCATATTCATTTATTTAGAATTATGCAGGCACAATATTTATATAGTAATATGAAATGTCATATATGGATATATATGCTGCCGTCCTAGGCATAAGAGTCCCAACAAAAATTAAAAATAAAAAAATTTAAAGTTTTTGTGAATTTTGAACTAGGTAAGGCACTTTATTTGTATATAGAACTAACTATTTTTACATTTTCACTAGGAGAAAATGTCAATCAGGATAGTTTTAAAAATGTCTATAATTACGCAACATAATCATCACATCGTCTAGTGAAACAACTACGAGATTTCAACCCGGTTCAAAATAAACACATAGTTTTTTACATGATTTTATCGTATGGTTTTATTATGTGGTTTTATCATATGGTATTACAGGTATTTTGGTCTAAATTTATCATATGATAAAAGTATATGATAAGATCATATAATATAATCATATGATAAAATCGTATAGTAAAACTATATGGTGAAGACAAAATAAAACCATATATACAGAGAGAAAAAGCAGTTAACAGCTACTCAAAAAATTTGGAATCATTACTAACTTTGTTCGGCAATAAGTAAAGGAATAGGAATAAATACTAATCTATATTTTTGCGCCATGCGGCAAAAGTAAGGTTATGATTTTATAAATGATCTGAGAAAACTAAGGACTGAGGGGATATTCAAGTAACGATATATCCCGGTTGAAAATAAACACATAGTTTTATTACATGATTTTATCATATGGTTTTATTATGTGGTTTTATCATATGGTTTTATTACATGTTTTTTGATTTCAATTTATCATATGATGAAAGTATATGATAAAATCATATAATATAACCCTATAATGAAATCGTATAGTGAAACTATATGGTGAAGAGAAAATAAAACCATATTCACGGAGAGAAGAAACAGTTAACAGCTACTCAAAAAATTTGGAATCATTACTAACTTTGTTCGGCAATAATTAAAGGTAAAGGAATAAATACAAATCTATAATTTAGCGCCACGCGATAAAAGTAAGGTTATGATTTTACAAATGATCTGAGAAAACTAAGGACTGATTACTAAAGAGTTAGATAGCTAATAGGCAGACTGCAGACAATAATTCTCAGTTTGACTCTTCATTTAACTTTTTATGACTAGCTACTTAACTCTTTAGTAATCAGAGGGGCTATTCAAGTAGTGATACACATCTATGTATTACGCGAATTCTATGCGCGCGCAAACTTTTTATTCTCTTGCCGACAACTATCGTCGCGATACATACATACATATCGTTACTTGAATATCCCCTCAGTCCTTAGTTTTCATTCGTAAAATCGTTTGTAAAATCGTAACCTTACTTTTGTTGCGTGGCGCAAAAATATAGATTAGTATTTATTCCCATTCCTTTAATTATTGTCGAACAAAGTTATTAATGATTCCAAATTTTTTGAGTAGCTGTAAACTGCTTTTTCTCTCCGTGTGTATGGTTTTATTTTGTCTTTACCATATAGTTTCACTGTACGATTTCATCATAGGGTTATATTATATGATTTTATCATATGCTTTTATCATATGATAAATTGAAACCAAAAAACATGTAATAAAACCACAGAATAAAACCATATGATAAAATCATGTAATAAAACTATGTGTTTATTTTCAACCGAGAAAAAATATAATTAGGACGCTTTTGCTTAGGACGGCAGTATAGATATGTAGACTTATACATGATTCTGTATGAATCATATATTAATATATATAAACTATATATGATTTTATATAAACTATTTTAACCCGGGTATAGTGAGCATAATTGCTCTTCAACGCATGTTAAAACGATTTTAGATAGAAGCAATTTTAACATGCGTTGACCAGCAATAATGCCCAAAATATAGTCAATTTTCTATCACTGATTGGTTAATTGATCTTGTAACAAATCAACTACTAGTATATCAGGTTTATTGGTTTGACACGCGAAAATTAGAAAAATGAAAGTAACATTTTTAAACGTGGTATTATATTTTATGGAAAATATTAAGGTAAAGTCTTATGTAAGATATTTTTGAACCCCCTCTCTACCCCTATGTAAGAGATCATAAGATATTTAAACACCCCACATTCTCCTATCTCCCTTGCGTAATTTGTACACGGCCCGTTGTTAATGATTATGTCGGGATTAACATAAATGATTAATTCCTACTGACACGTTTAAGCATTAAAGTGCTGACTTTCTCATAATAGATGCCTGGGTTCAGTTCTATTTTCAACCGACTTCAAAAAGGAGGAGATTCTCAATTCGATTAAATTTTTTTTTTTTTTTTTTTTTATTTTTTTTTATATCTGTTGCCTCATAACTCCGGCATTTCTAAACAGATTCGAAAAAACTTTTTCTTATCTGATAGAGGATGTCTGCAGGAAGCTCCTATACGTGTCCTATAGTTATTGGGCCAATATTCAATTTATATTAGCAAATTATCAAATTAAAAAAAACCGAGTGTTTCGTTTTCTCATTTACCTCCCTTATACTTCGCCTGCTATACTCTTTCTCTCTCTCTCTCTCTCTCTCTGTCTCTCTCTGTCTCTCTCTTTCTCTCTCTCTCTCTCTCTTTCTCTCTCTCTGTGAGTATACTAGCGTGGTTTCTGTTTTGCTCTTACTGTTTTGTGGCCTTGTACTCTGCTTTTGCTGCCTATTAAACTGCATCTTTGGTGAACTCTGCATCTATAAAATATCTAAAATTAACTGGTGGTGCTGACATTTTGAGGTCAGGATCATTCATCAATCTTTGAGGTTAGTTTCAACGGGTCATCAGCTAGTAACTGCCTCTGAAGCCAGGAGCGCTGTAAACCATTACCAAAGTCTTTGTATTAACTGTTCAGCAATATATCACTTACATTGTTGTGATAATTCCTGGCTTGGAGTTAATAATACTCTTGCTTGTTGCGAAAAACGCAAAGCCTCAAGAAACATCATTACGAGTGGTGCTTTGGGTGTGCTTTCCCCTATTAGTTCAATCTTTGCCTCCTCTGGGCCTTCAAAAGACTCTTTGCCCAAACAGGGCTCTCAAAAAAAAGGTGCGGTCTCCCCGCTCCACCCACTTGAACCTTTACTAAGGCGACGCTGTCGTTCGGAGTCAAGCTCCTCCCAATCTTCTATTGACAGTAATACACCTGTGGGCGTTACACATAAATTTGTTGCTTCCTCCAGCCCTCACTTATTGGCTGCTGATCCTCGTGCTGCTACATCTAAACTTCTAACGTTCTCTCAACCAAAGACCGTCAACATGACTGACAGCGAGTGGCTTGCTAATTTTAAGTCGGACAATGACTTGATATTTGCTGCGCAGATGGAGAAAACAGACAAGCTGTTACTTTTGACTACTCAAGTTGTGGGTGAAGTTGGTTCGTTGCGCAATGATATACGTGATATCAAACAATCTCTATCGGAAGTAGAAAAGCGGCAAGAGTTGCTTTCTGATCGTCTAGATGAGCACATTGCTACCTGCTCTGCTTTAACTTCAGCACCTGATGACCCGTTATTGTCTGATACGTATGAAGTTTTGTTCTCGGGTATTCCAACAACTCTATCAGTAAGTGATAACGATATAATCAAAATTATTTTCAGAGCAATTGGGTTAGAGCAGGCTTGCATGATGCTCATTGATTCTCGTGAATGGCTTCCTGCTGTTCCCATGGAAACGGATGAGCCTGAACCTTCTCAAAAGGATAAATTTCGAGCAATCGTTGGGCGCTTCACATCTGATGCGATCAGAGATACTATAGTATCAAACTCTGCTAAGCTGAGAGATTTAACTGTTTCGAAACTTTTTGGTATAAAAGGTTTTTCTAAGATCTTTGCTCGACCTATTTGGCCTAAACCGGTCTTTGAGTTATTAGTCAAGGCGAACGCAGTCTACAAGGAGTTAAATTATATGCTTCCTATTGTTCGTAACTTAAAAGTTTGCATGCGTCCTTATAAGGAGGCTGAGCTGATTCCAATTTTGGATGAGGCTCATTTGTCGAAGCTAACACCAAATAAAAACAAAAAATAGGGATTGCTAGGCTCTTGTGTGATTAATAACCCTTCTTTTATTTTAAACTCATCAAATAGTCTTCATAACGTTTTTTCTCATAATTTATTTTATATAGTAATAAATTCAAACTCTCCTGCTATCTCTGTGCCAAAAAATGGTTCAGAATTTTTTCAAAATATACAAATTTCTCATGTTAATGTTAATCGGCTCAAAACTCATTTCTCCCTCATAGAGCATCAAATTACTTCAAATCAACCGGATATTTTTGCTGTTACAGAGACTTTCTTAACTGAGTATGACGATTCTTCTATTATCTCTATTGATCATTACAATTTCCTTAGGTTAGATAGAGTGGGTAAAATTGGCGGTGGAGTTGGCTTCTATGTGCGAGATTTTCTCAAAGTCAGCATACTTTCTCAGTCAAATGCTGTCTTCGACAATACAGCTGAGTATATCATAGCTGAAATCTCTCTTGGTGCTGGAAAACTCATTTTTGCGGTCATGTATCTGAGGCCAAAGGGCCTGAGGATTTCTTCAACTCAATATCTGAGTTATTACCATCGTACAAAAACTCATTTCCTGAGGATTTCTTCAACTCAATATCTGAGTTATTACCATCGTACAAAAACATTGTCATTACTGGAGATTTCAATATCAATCTGTTGGCTAAAAATTTTAGCGCAGACTCTTTCCGCTCAACGATTGAATCACTTGCTCTTTACTTAGTACCTTCCGAACCTACTCACCATACTCTTACAACTGATCATATTTCTCATACCTGGATTGATCTCTTCATTTTAAATGATAAAAATTCTTTGGTTTCTTACAGTAAAACATCATCTCCTTTCATAGCAGATCACGATCTGATTACCATCACTTTAAGGCTTTTAAGCCTGAGGCTGCAACTAAAATAATCAACTCTCGTAATCTTGCTAACATTAACCTTTAAGCTTTAAACAGTACGATTTCATCTTCTCTCTTAAATTATTCACATGAGAGCTGTGCTGAATCTTTGGGCTCTGTCACTTCTTCTGTTGATATGTTAGTTCATAAGTTGTCTTCTGTTCTTGTTTCTTCCTTTGATTCTTGTGCACCAATTAAAGCACTTAAATTAGACATTAAGAAAAAACCGTGGGTCACTTCTGACATTAGATTTAAGATGAGAGAGCGTGATAGAGCATATCGTTATGCAGTTCGATCCGGCTCTGCTCAGTCAGTTTTAAGATACAGGAGGCTCAGAAGTGAAATCTCAAATGCGCTTGATTCTGCAAAAAACAATTATATAGCTAATCGTCTTAATTCTGTGGGTAACTCTTCTAATCGCTGGAACATTCTTTACAAGATTGGACTGGCTTTAAGGATATTGCCTTCTTCGCTTCAGTATTTCTCCTCAAGTGTTCTTCTCTCTCACTACACAACTATTTCTTCTGCCACTCCAGATTTGTCCGAGGGTGAGTTGAGAGAGGTGCTTGCTGTACCATTACGTAATGATTTTCCTGTCTTTAATTTTGCCCCAGTTAATTGTTCTCTTGTCGAGTCTTTAGTACGCCTCGGTACTTCTAAGACTTTTGGTCCTGATGGTATTATGGCTCAGATGCTTAAAATGACGAGTCAATCCTCGGTTGATCTTATTACTTCCATCATAAATTGCTCGCTCACATCTGCTGTTTTTCCGACTGATTGGAAGAGGGCCTTTTTGCTTCCATTGGCAAAGACGAATAAGATGGATTCACCTTCACAAACCCGGCCCATTGCCAAACTTTCCGAAGTTTCCAAAATTCTGGAGAGAGTTGTGCATTCTCATTTTAGCTCCTTTATTGAATCGAATTCTCTGTTCGATAGTCTACAGACAGGTTTTCGTAAATCTAATAGTACCCAGACTGCGCTCTTGAAGCTTCTTGAAGATGCACGCCTGGCTGTTGATAAAAGAATGATCACTACTCTATTGCTCTTTGATTTTTCCAAGGCTTTCGACACAGTATCACATATTCGCCTGCTGTTCAAACTACGTCGATTCAATTGCTCAGATACTGTTATACGATGGTTTGCGTCGTATCTCAGCAAGAGAACCTATGCTATTACAGATTTGGAGGGTCATGTCGGTGAATGGATCACCTGCACGGCAGGTGTTCCTCAGGGCAGCGTTTTGGGTCCGCTGCTTTTTTCTGTTTTCATCAATGATTTATCTTCTGTCTTAATCAGATCGTCTCATATTCTGTCTGCTGATGACTTGCAGGTATACCACTCATTCCTGCCCGCAAATCTGAATGACGAGATTGACTTTCTGAATCACGAGGTTGCTGCTGTTGTTAAGTAGGCTGTTGACAATGGTCTTACCTTGAACCCATCTAAAATGCAAGCAATGTTCATTGGTAGCGAGCAATTCATCTCAAAAATTGATCTCTTTTCTTGCCCTAAAATTTTCATAAATGATAAGGTGGTGCCATATACTAGTTCAGTCAAAAATTTGGGTATCTGGATAACTAGCACTTTAAACTGGAATAAGCAGGTGGGTTTGGTGGTTGGACGTATCTTTGGTACTCTTCAATCATTAAAGTTCCATAGACATGCTCTGTCTAGGCAGGTCAGGAAGAACCTTGTTGAAGCTCTCATCATTCCTATAATAGACTACTGTTGTGTAGTCTATGATGACTTACCACAGACGTTAAACATTGAACTCCATCGTGCACTGCCTGCGTTAGATTTGTCTGTGGAAATATAGGAAGACAAGAAAGGGTTACGCCCTTCCGCCTGCAGTTGGGCTGGATGTCGGTGAGCCACAGGCGTTTATATTTCAAGTCAGCTCTTGCTCACTCTATAGTTTCGTATCAAAAGCCAAGCTATCTGGCCGCTAAATTCGTTCGGGTAAACATTGATACACTTGTTCGAACTTCGACTAGACTACCAGCTAGACTTCTCATCTGCCCCGTTGTTCGTACTGCAGCTATGCTACATTCTTTCGTATACACGGCATCTAGCTTTATCAATGTTAATACCTCCATATTCGCTAGTTTTGAATTGAAACAAACGCAGTCTATTAAGGCTAAGTTGTACAACAAATTCTTGCTTGACGAACGCACTGAGTGGATGGGGGAAACAGAGAGTCATTGAGTGTATTTTCATATTATGGTACACTTTACTACACATTTAGTTCTGTAGGCCTCCAACTGTATATTCATTGTGTAACATGTTGATCAGATGAGTACAGCTTCAATAAAGTGTAACAATCTTATACTTTTTATAATCCTAATTTTTTACTTTTATCACAGAGAGAGAAATCTCATATGAATATATTCAAATTTTTACTATTGTTCTTGCTTGTTATATTTGCACTATATTTTATTTTGTAAACAACATCATGTATTACTTTTGGGTCATACAGGGTTGAACCCCACGATCTTTAATAAATATGAATCAATCAATCTCTGTCTCTCTCTTTCTCTAGTGTACTAATGCATGCGTTATGAAATAATAATGAAATTTAGGCGTAATTAGTGGGTCTACCTATATTTGCGCTTTTAATAAGGGGATACACTAAAAAATTTTTTAACAAAAAACAAAACCGACTTAAAAAAAATGCATCAAATAGTTACAAAAAAAAATTTTTTAACAAAAAACAAAACCAACTTCAAAAAATGCACTAAAAGTTTTTTTTTTAATTCACAAAAAAATATAATTTGTTTGTGCTGTTTACAAATAATTAGATAATCTATAATATGTTTGCTACACACATGTTGAGTTAGATGCGTAGTATGCGTATAGTCATTGAAGATCATAAATTATTTGTAACTGTTTAGTGCATTTTTTTGAAGTTGGTTCTGTTTTTTGTTAAAAAATTTTTTTATGTTTCAAAAGAAGGAATAATTAAGAATACTAATTATTTTCGGTTACTCGCTGGTTTTAGATTATCTATGCGCTTTAGTATTGTCTTCACGAAAGAAGTTTCAAACACTTATTTCTGGCTAGAATATCTATCACCTTTAGCGGGTTTAAGTAGTACTCGTCCTGTTTAGTGATCCTTGATTCATTTCTTATGTATACATAACCACTGATAGTTGGTGTGAATACTTTGACCTTTTCTTATAGTACTTTTTAGAACTTTTAGAACTTTTAGAACTTTTAGAACTTTTAGAACTCTTATCTCACTCAGTCTAGAGATTATACCACGAAAATATTGGTTATGCGAGGCCAATCATTCCTCTCGTGGTATTCGTAATGGGAATCTGACGATTTCGCCATAGACCAATTCGAACGAAGTATAACTGGTGGTGACATGCGCACTAATATTGTGAGAGAAAGCTGCAAATGGTGCCAAGCAGTTCCAGTCTTCGCATTGTTCTAAGTAAGTGTGAATGAAATCCATTAAGGGCACGTGACTGCGCACCAAATGCTATTTATATGCTAGATCGAACATAAAGTAATAGACGAATCCTCCTAGTTGATCGAGTATGTTGGTGATGTTTAGCACGGAATAAGCGTTACCTATTATCTTGTTATTTAAATTTATAAAATGTATCACCATCTGCCAGTGGGGGTCGCCATATTTATCCAGTTACTTGGATACTATTATTACTGTGTTATTAATAGGTGAACCCAAGGGTTCAATGATTCCATTCCTCATCTTCTTCTTAACTTCCTCCTTTGTTACTTACTTATGAATAGGAGGATGTCTGTACTGTTTGGTGTTGATCGGAATATTATCAGTAGCTAATATTCTATATTCTGTCAAATCAGTGACTGGTAGAGGTATTCCTGGCAGTGAAAGTATGTCGTTATGATCTCTTAACATTCCTTCTACATATGCTTTTCCCTATAATTCAAATGGTCTAGGCTCATTATGTCGAGCAATGCTTGAAATCTCTAATATTGATTGGTTATCTTTAAGATTTCCTCCTCTGATAAAGAGTCTGGATAAAAATCAGGATTAATATTGTCGAAGGACAACAGGTCACAAGAATTTACGTTTATAAACGTTTTCCTCCTTGATGTTTATGGCCATGACTTTGCAAACACTGTTCCGATTGGTAACTATTCCTTCACCCGCGATTACCTGGTCATTAGTAAAATCGATACGTGGTAGATATCCTTTGTGTAATGCGGACTCCTGGAGCCTTATTTCCAACACTTGCCTAGTTCTACCCTTAAGATGATAGATACTGAAATCTCCTTCTTCAATAAGGTTAACGTCAATAGCAAAAAGAAAAATGCAGTATGATATGGAGTCTAGGTTTTGAATTTCCTCATCCTCTGAGAGCAAGTCCGGTTGCCCTAGCACAAAGCTTCCTTAAGTCGCCCTATCTGAATCCAGTAATTCCGTTTGTTCTTGCTGAATGAAATGCAGAGAGTGCATAGCGTCTCAAAAAATTATGAGAGCTTGGTTATAGTAGGAAATGATAGCTTCTTCAGCCCTTAAGTATTTTACTCCTATTAATCCGTGCTGTTTTATGGAAAAACTGAAATCCACGAGGCGAAATTTTACGGGTCGTTTTTTAAGGGTAAAACACGTGGTTTCATAAGTCTTAATGCATTCATTGGTTATCCTACTTATAGTTCTGTACTTTCATAAGGGTTGCATGGAATATCATCCTTCACTATTGCCAACTTGATTAGATTCACAGCGGCCCCATTATCTATCATAAAGGTCATACAGACACACTTCCCTTCAGGGACATAGAGTCTTATTGCGGTGGGTTCATCGTTTTCATCATCGCTGCTGACAGCTGTCCTATGAGTAGTGATCCTGATGGTACTCCTGGCATTAACATTACAGACTTGAGGTTCATTTGAATTATCCGAGTCCGTCACATGGTTTTCTGGCTGGTTGTTTTTGGATTCACTGCTAGAGCCTGAGCTGAGTTCTGTCGTGCACACTGAGCCTGAGCAGCAGAAAAGTTGAACAAAAATGACTACAAAAACTGACAACAGGGTAGAATTTTTATTAAAACCGGATCAGTAAGGATACTCGATTTTGATGCTGTTTTGGTTATTTTTTTACTTTTTGAAAGCTTGCTTATAATGATATAAATAAAATTATATTGAGTTATAGCAATAAATTCTTTATAACTTGAAACAACATTAAGTTCTTTTCTGAAAACTACAGAAATATTATATGAATAAACCAATAATTAATACCTACAAACGTCCATTAGATTTTGTTGCAAGTAAGACATGAATTAAGTACCGTGAAAGAAAAAACAATAATCTAAAAATTTACAATCGAAAATTTTTAATATATATTAGTATGTCAGTATGTTTTGTATGCAAGAGTGTGTGTACAGATGTTCATAGTTGTAGATGTATATATGCATGTATACATATTATCAAATGTGAACATCAATAGATATATTTATAATACAATAAAATTTAGACAATCATTAATTGAAATATTATACGTTCTGGCAGAAAAATTTTACACAAAGATACGTCGTAACGTATATGTTACGTCACGACGTATCTTTTATTTAAAAAATATGCAATTATTGATCAACCAGCTAATACACCTTAGCAAGCACATTGTAAAATTAAGTCATTTGTTAAGAAACAAAAGAAAGTGCAATGCGATTTAGAGAATCAACAAAATAAGAACAATTACGAAGACTACATGAACCAGATTTACCACGTTAACCACATCATTCAATAAGAGTCAAAATGCATAATATGCATTGCTCCATCGATTGACATCAATTCAAAATTCAAATTATAAACAATTATTCTCAAACAAAAGCAGGGATCATCAATATAAAAAGACAGATCAAATCAAGATTTAGCACGCACTTTAAAGCAGGCATTTTTTCAAAGCACTTTATCAAAGAACTTCTACAAGCACTTCAAAAGATACAATTATCTCAACTATATTTCTCGCACTTTAAAATTACACAATTATTCGCGCAATATATTAAATTGCACTATATTCAGTTTATTATAAAAGTAACAAATAAAATCTCTATAATTAAAATATTAAATCAAGTGTACTTATTTACTGTCCGCCTATATCAACTTAGTTGAATCAAGGTAAGATTTTCACAATTATATTTCTATACTAGCAAAAAATACCTCGCTCCTGACGTCGCTCGGTTGAATTTTCATATATTATATTATTATGTATAAATTGGCCAATTTTAAAATAAAAAAGAATCGATGCAACTTATGAATTGTGATATTGTAGTTTTGTACTAAATTAAATTTTTCTATTTTTATAAAAAAGATTAATTAAAGTTACAATGTGCATAAAAATTGTTTAAATACAAATTATATCATGATGAATTAAGAATTTGTTCTACTAAATTGCATTTGCATCAATGAAAAAATATAATAGGAATTTTTTCTTTTTAATCACGTGTTTCAATCACGAACCATGAAATAATCGAAAACAGTATTTGACGTTTACTAGAACTAACAACTACACGGAGAAAAGAAAGTATTGTTAAAATAGGTTCTAAATCAAGTATATCTAATTTATGTATTAAGGTACTTAAAAAAAGAGTGACGATATAATTTCAATTAGTACTATAGCTTGAATTTTAGGGACCAATGTTGGTACTATTATATTATGAAGTAAGAGCATAAATTTGCGATTCTTACTGCCTTTTTTTGGTATTAAGACTGATCTTTCACCTACTCGATTCAAGGGCAATATTTCGCAGAAAGTGTAATTGATAATCTCTTCTTGTGCGGCTTTTCCTGTTACTAAAATTGAAAATCATTAAATATAGAATTATTTATATAATATATAACTCTTTAAAATTACTAATAATTAATATTTTAATTCGTGATATTCAAGGATTAAAACGATACATGTTTATCTTCCATATTCCGTTTTAAAATAGTTACTTTTGAGTTTTGAATTAATGATTAGAAATTTAAAATTGATATATATATTATATGATTTACATTATATTTATCAACTGTTGAAAATCGATACACAATTTATTGGGTTTTACGTTAACAGGTATTAATTATATTGAAGTTTTTCGCTCCTAACGTCGCTTAGTTGAATTTTCTTTTCTTATATTATTATGTATAAATGACTAATTTTAAGTAAATAAGAATTAATTAATTGAATTTTGAGTACTGAATAAAATTGAAAATAATTTGATGAAACATAATATAAAAATATATGTACACATGTGCTTGAAGTAAAAAAGCGTATAATTTATTTCAAATGACTATTTCTCACTCTACTTCCATTAGAAAAACAAAGATAGTACGATATTTGATGTAAATAAACTGAGAACTGGGTACTGAGTTACAACTATAATTTCCAGACCTCAATATATGACCATGAATTTGAATTATGAAATTAATTTATAAGTGAAACATGCTTAAAAGAAATTCGTGTTGATTTCTAATAAAAATATATTCACAAATGTATTTTATATATGTGATATACGAAATTTAAATAGAAAAAATCATAAGATTAAAATACGACATTTTAGTTAATTTTAAATTCGAATATTTCGGAATAAAAAAATAACTATTTGCAATTACTTAACAATGCTTTTTGCATCTAATATAAAAATTTAATGAGATACAAATATTACAAAGTGTATGTATCACAAGTAAGGTTTGCATATCATAAATATTATAATTTTTAGAAAAGTCTTGATATTGATAGATTATTAATTTGGAAAATTAAATATTTTTTTATTGATGACAAGTAACTTTTTAAAAATAGTTAAAATAATACTGTAAATGTCAATCAAATAACATTTTCATCAAAATAAATTTCAACGCAATAATTATTAAAATAAACATTTTTATTTAACGACAATCTATTGTAATAATTATTTTTTTAATATATATATTTTAAAAAATAATAATTTTATTTGATGAACAGTTATATAAATATTATATATTAATAATTGTATAACTAAATTTATTAAATTAAAATTGTATTCAGTTATCATTCAGAGAATGAGGTATTTAAATTAGTTTTTATGAAAATATATTATTTAAAAAGTTACTTATTAACGATTTTTTATAAATAACATACATTTAACCTTAGTTACATTTTCATTTGTACACGTGTTTATATTTAAATGAATTGTGATTTATATAAAAATTGTTAGCAATTCATTCCATTGAAGCAATAATATTTTTAATAAGAGAAACAATAATTTTTAAAAAATATCAAATTACCTCATTTGAAAAATTATAATTACATGATATAAAAATATTTTTTTTAATATCGTTTGAACATAATTTTTATGAAATACAATTTAAAAAAATTATTTATTAGATATTAAATTTTTTTAATAGTCAATTATAAAGATGGGACAATATATAAAATATGAATAAATGTTTCTGATTATGTCTATAATTATGCATTTATATGTATGAACTGTCTAGATAGAAGTAGGATTCCCCCTAAAACAGTAAACTTTTCAAAAGAAAATTTACTTATTATTTGCGAAACATTTATTATGAATGCGGAAAAAAATAATATTCTGTAATATCACTCTATAATTTGTATTAAATATGATACAAATCATTGAAAGTACAATTATTTCATTATGTTAAATTTGTTGTCAAAGTTTGATTATATTTTACTATAAAAAGATAAAAAAATTAACTGTCTTTCCATTCTATTGCTGAATTTCCATAAAAGGAATGTATTAACTTGTAGTACGTCTCGTGATGATTATTTATTTGAATTTCTAAATTATTCCAATCATTAGTTTTCAAGATATTTAAATTTCTGATTCCAAATGGAAAAATTTTAGTAAATAATATTGGAACCCAAACTTCTCAATAACTAATAAATAGATTTATGTAAAAATTTAACTGAATAATCTTCGTGATACATACTGTATGTTAACGGCAGGCCGGAGTAGAACCTGATACCGACCGAGTAACAATTGAGTTGTTTGTTATTTACTCAAGTGTTAATCGGTGTATCTTCAAAATAAAGGTTGATCGCAATAGATATTATTATTATGAATATCTATGCACAAGAAAAAAAAAATCTACCGATTTGTTTTTGAGAAAAGTAAGGAACGCTGAAGTAAAAGATTATGTTTATAATATTTTCGCGTTCCTTACTTTTCTCAAAAACAAAGCTATAGATTTTTTTTTCTTGTGCATAAATATTTGTAATAATAATATCTATTGCGCTTAACCTACAATTTGCAGATACACCGATTAATACTTGAGTAAATAACAAAAATGCCAATTAGACAAGGACAGCGAATCCGGCCTGCTCTTAATGCATCTATCTATTCAAAATTTTAAAATACAATGGAAATATAATCAATATTTATGGGTGGAAGTGTGCTGCCCATTTTACATCTCCTTAAATAATTTATATTTATAAAATTTACATAATATCATATAAAAACTATTAAAATGAGAATCATATATTCAATATAATTGTCAACTATGAATAAAAAGTTTAAAAAATTAAGTGATAACTTATAAATAGTTATATTATTTTATTGAATACATTTCCAACTTAAATAATTAACTTCATGTTAAAACTAAATTTAATTAGCATTCAATACCACAAGTTATTTATAAAATTTACCATTATTCAAAATTATTAAAAAGTTATTTATAAAAAGTATTCCCATATCAAAATTTCGAAATTATACCAATTTAATTTTTTATTCTTTACATTAGAGATTTAGTTTTGATGTTGAAATTTTTTTGTGAAATGAAATATATATATATATATATATATATATATATATATATATATATATATATATATATATATATAAATTATCTTATAGTAAAATATTTTATCACCTTGTATGAAAATTATTTTGTAAAAGTAGAATAATGCTGCGAATAAACAAATGATTATAAGAAAATATTGAAAACTGTAAGTAACAATAAAAAAGCGTTAGGCTAGAAATAAATAATGGTTCTTACATAGCATGGGAGATTTCACTGAAATATTTCGAATTATTCCACTGGAATATTTCAATGGAACCTTTCATGCAGATTATTGAAAGTCTTCACGGAATATTTCAGAATATTCCACTGGAATCTTCCATTGAAAGCTTCCAGGAATATTTCAGGAATATTTCAAAGGAATGTTCGAAAACTTTTTCGAAATATTCAATGTAATATTCACGAAAGATTTCTGAAATATTTCATAAAATATTCCATGTAATGTTTATGAATATTCCAGTAGAATATTTCATAGAAGAATCTAGAAAGATTCCATAAACATTCCGCTGGAAGATTCCTATAAACTTTAAAATTGTACAGCGGATAATTACATAAATCTTTCAGAACTAGTCGACTAAATATTCCACAGAAAGATTTAAGTAATCTTCCAGTGGAATATTTCATGAAAGATTTCAGAAAGATTCCATAAACATTTTACTGGAAGATTTTAAAAAACTTTAAAATCGTACAGCGAAATATTAGATAAATCTTCTATAAATATTCTACGAAACATTTCACAGGAAGATCATAGTAATCTTCCGATGAAATATTTCATGAAAGATTTCAGGAAGATTCCGATAAACATTAAAATCGTAAAGCGGAATATTACATAAATCTTCCATAAATATTCCACGAAATGTTCCACAGAAATATTTAAGTAACCTTCCAGTGGAATATTTCATGAAAGATTTCAGAAAGATTCCATAAACTTTTCACTGGAAGATTCAAAAAAACTTCCAAATCCTACAGTGGAATATAACATAAATATTCCATAAATAGTCAACGAGATATTCCACAAAAAGATTTAAGTAATCTTCCAGTGGAATATTTCATTAAAGATTTCAGAAAGATTCCAGGAACATTTCACTGGAAGATTCCTAAAAACTTTTAAATCGTACAGCAAAATATTACATAAATCTTCCGTAAATATTCCACGAAATATTTTACGCAAAGATTACAGTAATCTTCCAGTGAAATATTGCTTAAAAGATTCTAGAATGATTCCATGAAGTTTTCGTTGAAAGATTGCGCGGAACGTTACGGGAGGTTTCTAGTGGCGCCGATACGAGAATGTTTGTTAAATGGGAGTTTTATTCCCAAGTGGTTGAAAGATACCTCACTTACTATAAAAGCGATAGGGTATCAGCACTTTGATGTGCACAGTCAAAGCGAATATTTAAATGCGATTTTATAACTAAATGTTTATGTATGCGTATATGTATTGATGTATAAGTGTAATGTGTTATTATATAATATATATATACCATCCCCTCACAGCATTTCACATTTTCCAAAAATCTTCCAGGAACATTTCATGAAAGATGAGAGATTACCCAAACCTTCCATTTTTATATTCTTGAAATCTCTCAAGAATATTCCATGGATTATTCCAACATAGGAAGAATCAAGGACACACGAATATTACAGGAATATTTCACGGAGGATTTCTGAAATATTCCAAATCTTCCGTGCCAATATTCTGCAAATCTTCCATAAATATTCCACGGAATATTTTACGATAGATTTCTAAAATCTTCCAGAAATATTTCATGGAATATTTCATGAAAAATTCTTTAAATCTTTCGTGCATATTCCATGAAAGATTCTTTAGATCTTTCGTTTATATTCCATGAAAGGTTCATAAAATGTTTAAAATCTACCGTTCCCATATTCCGGAAACTTTCAATGAATGTTTCAACGGAATATTTCATGAAATATTTCTGCAAGATTCCTGAAATATTTTAATAAAAGATCTGAGATGACCTAGATCTTCCAATGAAATATTCTTAGAATCTTCCAGCAATATTCCATGGAATATTCCAATGTAGGAAGAATCAAGGACATACGAATATTACAGGAATATTCCATGGAAGATTCCTAAAATATTTCAAATCTTCGCTGCCAATGTTCCAGGAACCTTCCATAAATATTTCATGCTGTGTGGGTTGTTTATTATCATTTATACATTATTTAAATGTAGATACTGCAAATAACCATAAATAACTGTAAATAAATTGAAAAATACAATTATTAAAAAAAATTCAAAATAATTTTGATTTTAGTTCTTTTTACAACAAACTTTTTTTAATGAATAAATATATATATATATATATATATATATATATATATATATATATATATATATATATGGAACATTTCAAACCAACTGCAAGAACAGAAAAATGAAAATCTCTGAAACTCTGGGAATATATCCTGCCTGTTACTCAAAATGTGTAAAAAAAATTTCAAGGATTTAGATTGGGAGGATCAAGAGCCATAGATTCTTGAAATTTGGAAATATTTCAAAATTTTTGGAAAAGTCCCAACTCGATCATTTTTTTTCCTGAAAATCCTAATATTTTAGAGAGAAATTCATGAGAATACTTCTTGTTGTTAATGAAAAGCAGAGTTAGCATGATTCTTTACAGATCTGAATTTTGAAGTTTTCTATTGGTTCTTATATGTATTACATGGTAATTGAAATTACTTATTGCTCCCCACTTCAGAAATTTCTTTTCGCGGGCTTATTTTCCTCTATTTCACGTGAACTTTAAACTGAATTTTTGATCATGTAAGTCAGAGCCATCAATAAGGAGTTAAAACAGTTTAAAATATATATTATCATGTATGATTAATTTTTATATTGAAAATAAATTAGACATGAAAATATATATTTTAAACTGTTATAACTCCTTATTGGTGGCTCTTTCTTACACAGTCAAAAATTTATTTCTAAATTGATAAAAAATAGAAGAAAATAAGCCCACGAAAAGCAATTTCTTAAGTAGCAGACAATGAGTAATTTCAATTACCATGTAATACATGTAAGAACCAATAGAAAACTTCAAAATTCAGGTCTGTAAAGAATCATGCTAACTCTGCTTTTCATTAACAACAAGAAGTATTCTTATGAATTCCTCTCTAAAATATTAGGATTTTCAGAAAAAAAATCATAAAGTTGGTACTTTTCCAAAAATTTTGAAAATTTCCAAATTTCAAGGATCTATGGCTCTTGATCCTTCAAATCTAAATCCTTGAATATTTTTTTACACATTTTGAGTAACAGACAGAATATATTCTCAGAGTTTCAGCAATTTTTATTTTTTTGCTTACTTCCTTTTGCAATGTGGCGATTTTGAAAAATCCAAAATGGCGGCCTTAATATGGCGACTCAAACCTAGAAATTTCATAAAAAAATTTTCAAAAATTTATTTTAATTCATTCAAATCTAATTCCACATATTTTTTATATCAGAAATCAATTTAGCGTTCGATTTTACATGAGAATATAGTATTGCACTCAAGGTAAAAAAATTTTACAATATCATCTAAAGGTCATTTTGGGAAATAATAGTTATTTCTCAAATTACTCATTGATCAATGTTGATTAGTGAGGAAATGAAGATACTGATAGGTAACTCGAGTCACTGAATCCAAATCTGATATCCGCTTAACCCTACCAGTCTCCATCAAGGTCATTTGAAGGTCAAATCGCGAATATCTTCTATTATTTGATAAGATTAAGACACCTATAAGTTTTACGTGATGCTGGATCCGAATCCGAGACCTGTTGGAGTATCAAACGACGTGATTACAGAAAAATTCGTTTCAAACTGTGGTTTCTTGGAGAACGAAAATTTTCCTTTAGTCAATATTTGATTAATTTTTACGTGATTACGTTGTTTGACACTCCAACAGACCCCGGTTTCGGATTCAGCGACACTTAAAACTTGAAGGTGTCCTAATGTTATCAAATAATAAAAGATATTCGCGATTGGACCTTCAAATGACTTTCATACAGATCTTGTAGGGTTAAGCGGACATCAGATTTAAATTCAGTAACTCGAGTTATCTATCAGTATCTTCATTTCCTCACTAATCAACATTGATCAATGAGTAATTTAAGAAATAACTATTATTTCCCGATATGACCTTCCGATGACATTGTAAATTTTTTTTACCTCGAGTGCAATACTATATTCCTATGTAAAATTGAACGCTGAGTTGATTTCTGATGTAAAAAAATATGTAGGATCTGATTTGAATAAATTAAAATCAATCTTTGAAAATTTTTTATGATATCTCTAGGTTTGAGCCGCTATATTGGAGCCGCCATTTTGGATTTTTTTAAATCGCCACATTGCAAAAGAAAGTAGAGTGTAAGACGAAAATTTTGAGCTTATATACGATTTTTTTGGTGATCTACAATTTTCGACAGAGCCATTATCCGTTTGATGTGGATTGACCCATATATATATATGGGACGTTTCACGTCAACTCACCTGACAAAAAAATAGAATTCGTTGAAAATCTGTGAAAATGTTCTATTTGATACCCAAAATATACAAAAAAAATTTTAGAGGTCCAGGTCAAAGGAGTCAGGATTTAAACGTGATGGAATTTTTCGAATTTTCCAAATTTTTTGCTAAATAAATATTTTAATGAATTTTTTCCTCAAAAACTATCAATTTTTCGTTAAAACTTAATAGAATACTTTTTCTTGGAAATTAGATGTAGAATTCACCTGAATTTTTGCAAATTATAATATACTGATTTTTATGCTTACTTGATCGATTTAAACATACTATTTAGTATATCTAAAAATCGAGCAGGTTAAATTGGCTTTTTAAAGTCTTATTTTTTTTGTTTTTTTATGAGGAAAAAATATACGAAGCCTCTAGTTGGGCAGCCTTCTCAAAGTTACTTAATTGTGCAAAAATGTCTGAAAAAATCGTTATTTTGGATCAATGACGAGATTCGTGATTTTTTTTCTGAAAAAGTATTGATTTTTGGGACACATGTATGAAAATGTTTTTTATTGGAAATCATGTGTAGAACATGAACATATTTTTACAAATTGTAATTTAAGACATTATGAACCATATATACTAAAAATTAAACAAAAAATAAATTTAAAAACTTCAAAATTTCATTTATAATTTGTGATGTTTAGCAAATAATGGTTTACAAAAATTTACATACATTTTACATACAATTTCCAATAAAAAACATTTATATACATTTGTCCCAAAAATCAATACTTTTTCAGAAAAAAATCACGAATCTCATCATTGATCCAAAATAACGATTTATTCAGACTTTTTTGCACAATTAAGTAACTTTGAGAAAGCTGCCCAACTGGAAGCTTCGTATATTTTTTCCTCATAAAAAACGAAAAAAATAAGACTTTAAACAGCCAATTTAACCTGCTCGATTTTTAGATATACTAAATAGTATGTTTAAATCGATCAAGTAAGCATAAAAATCAGTATATTATAATTTGCAAAAATTCAGGTGAATTCTACATCTAATTTTCAAGAAAAAGTATTCTATTAAGTTTTAACGAAAAATTGATAGTTTTTGAGGAAAAAATTCATTAAAATATTTATTTAGCAAAAAATTTGGAAAATTCGAAAAATTCCATCACGTTCAAATCCTGACCCCTTTGACCTGGACCTCTAAAATTTTTTTTGTATATTTTGGGTATCAAATAGAACATTTTCACAGATTTTCGACGGATTCTATTTTTTTGTTAGGTGAGTTGACGTGAAATGTCCCATATATATATATATATATATATATATATAAATAATTGCCGAAAATAATCATTATATTATTTTTACAAATTTCATTATTATTTATTTATCATATAACAATTAACTTATAGCATTTTTCATAATTTCTTTAATTTTTCAGCTTTTAAAGTAAAAAGGCAGTAAATTAAATCAGTTAATATAAAAGCAATACTTTTGTGAATATCTTTGGAAAACGTTCATTAAAAATGAATGAAAATTCTTAAGAGAATTTTCATTTTCAATAATGGTTTTGACTGAGGAAGATAAATTGATTGTTAAAAGACAGGGATTGTATAGTGGAATTGCTTTCATGTTAACTGATATTCATATATTAGAATTTAATAACATTTCAAACCAGTGCACCTCATTCGACATGCATTTAACTTGACTAATTTAAAGACCACAATATGTTAATTCAGTACTGATTGATGGAGAATTTATACAGTTATTATTTACCGGAAATTTAGAAAAGAGTCACCGGATTCGTGTGTATTATAATAATAAGGTAATTCATATATATGACAGTCTGAATCTTATATATTTACAAGATGAGTATAAGATTTATATAAACAGATTATTTCCAAACAATTTAGAATTAAGCACAGTATTCGAAACAGTACAATCACAAACGAATAATTATGATTGTAGCGTTTTTGCAATGGTTTTTGCTGTTGCAGTACTTTATAATTTAGGTCCATGTTGTTTAAGATATTATGTTTCTCAAATGCGATTACGTCTATAAAGAATTTTTAAAACGCAAAAAATAAAAATGTTTCCAGTTTTACAGAATTAAAATAATGCAAAAATTAATTACGATAATCCACCGGATATGATAAAAAGGAGTTTTTGTCATGAGCAAGGTCTTAATCAAATACCATTTAATTTAGATTTCGCAGAGCTTGAAATATTATAAAAAAAACTCACAAATGCATTTATTGCCAGAACAAAAAAAGATCATGGAAATGTATCGTAAACAAAAGAATTTGAATCATGAAACAATTTTGATGGAAATTGACAATGACATTTCAGATAGAAATTTTTAAAAACAAGATAATGATAAAATTGGAATCAATGACATCCACTTGAATTATAACGATAATGATATAATTGGAATCAATGACATCCACTTGAATTATAACGATAATAAAATTGGGACAGTTAAGATTAAATTAAATGAAAAAAAAAAGAATCAAAATAAATAGATGAAAAAGAAACTTTATTTGTAACAGAAGTTAAGAGCTTGACGAAGCCGCCCGCCTTCTAATAATATTTCCAATCCTAACTTATGAATAAACGATGCGTTTAATCAAGTTTTTTTGTTACAAAGTAAAAATTTGTAAGATTATACTCCAGTGCGGACAACTCAAGAAATCCACCAAAATATTAGACATATAAAGTTATAATAAAAACTTTCAATGTATCGTATTTTAAAGTTAGGTCTATCAAGTTTGATATCTAATTTCCAATCCAAGCTCATAAAAAAATAACAAGTCCAAATAATTTTTTATTTTGACAAAAATTATTGTATTAATATAGCTTTAGTACGGACAAGTCATTATATTTGTTAAATTTATTAATTTAAAAAGATACTGATATAATAAAAAAAGCAAAAATCAAGTGATGCAGCTCCGACATCCTGTTGATAGGAAAATGGTAGCAGAAGAATCACATAAATATAAAAAAATTTTAGAAAAAGACATTATTATGGAAATGCGAGAAACAAAAAAGTAATGATAAATTAGAACTAAGACGTGTTCAAGAAACATTACGTAAGAAAAGAGCTTATATGAAAATGAAAAAAGGACAACCAAATAAATATAAACAGAAATTAGAAAATACTAAGATAACAAAATGGCAATTCAAGGAAACAATGAGTACTGATAAATTGGAACAAATACGCGCGAATATGGCTTTACGTAAGAAAGAAGCTTACATAAAAATTAAAGAAAAACAAAAAAAAAATATGAAGAAAAATTAGAAAATATTAAGTGTAAATGATTAAAAATTGAAGATGATAATTATAATGAAAATTAGAATAATAATAATCACAATAACAATCATAAATTATTGTATTAAACGAAGTTATTGATAAAACAATAAAGGGCAAAGTAGAAAAAAAATCAAAGAAATTAAATGAAAAAATATTATCTGAAAAAATTAATTTGAAACTGATTGGTTGTATGGCAAATATATATTTCGATGAAAATCTCATATCTGAAAATTACATTGGTTCCATGACGAATACATGTGTTTATTGTGATGCGCAACATTTTGCTTCTTAACATACTAAAAGTAACGATATCTCCAATTGTTGTCAAAAAGGTAAAGTAGAATTGTTAGAAAATCCACCTTACCCAGAACGATTAATGTTTTGAGAAACTAAATTTACGGAAGAAAGTATTGATTTTCGACGGAAT
The DNA here is from genome assembly GCA_017163975.1 of Anastatus disparis. Classification (NCBI taxonomy): domain Eukaryota; kingdom Metazoa; phylum Arthropoda; class Insecta; order Hymenoptera; family Eupelmidae; genus Anastatus; species Anastatus disparis. Next base: position 95,841 of record JAFFSR010000071.1, read on the forward strand.
GTTAGGTTGTACAATAATGCTTTAGCATTCGCAAGTTTTGATGCCAATTTTGATACATTGTCGGGTAAAGGACCACAAGTTATTAGAATTTGTGGACAAATTTACCATAATGTATATGCGTTACATCCTAATAAAGATGAAGCACGTAAATATGGACAATAATATATTTTCGATAATGAAATAGCAACGATTGAACGACATAAGTTTAATACAAACTTAACATTATTAAAACATTTAGATAACTTAATAAGAGATATTAACCCTCATGCTACAGCCTATAAAATGATGCATGAAGCAGGAGAAAAAGAACTACAACGATGTGCAAAAATCAATTGTCTTCTGAAAACTGTTACTATGCCTATTGTCCGCAATAATAATTTCGATAAAAATAGATATAATCTACCTACTTGTAATGAAGTAGCAATAGTATACGTTAAAGAAGACGATATGCCTCCTATTGAACGTGATATTGTTTATTACTCTAAGTCTGATAAACCAATTAGTATACTAACAATTAGCAAACACACAGATCCTATGACATATTCGCTTATTCATCCTAATGGTGGTTTCGGATGGATGTCAAATATGAAAAATAAATTTGGAAAATCTAATATTAAAAATTTGCAATTTTATAATTATAGATTTAGTGTTAGAAATGAATTTAATCCATTTCTTAATTTAGGAAAATTATCTCAACAGTTCATTGTTGATGCGTTTGTAAAAGTTGAAACCTCCAGATTATATTTCATACGAAAAAACCAAAACGTATTAAGAAGTGATTGTTACAAAGGTGTTATGGACTAATTACATAACGAAAAAGAATTACATTATTCAAAAATTGGAAAAATGGTAATATTACCATCAAACTTTACAGGAAGTCCACGATTTTCAAAACAAAATTACATTGATTCAATAACACTTGTAAATTATCATGGTAAACCTGACCTTTTTGTAATATGACCTGTAACCCACATTGGAAAGAAATAACTGAAAACTTGGAAATTTATGAAAATGCAATAGATAGACCAGATATTATAACAAAAGTATTTTATCAAAAAGTAGAAGAATTCAAGAATTTAGTAATAAAAAAGGTAATATTAGGAAAATGTATTGCATATAGTTATGTAATTGAATTTCAAAAACGAGGATTACCACATATGCATATGTTGTTATTCTTAGATAAAAATGATCAATTTGACATTCCCAAAAAAGTTGATAAAATAATAAGTGCAGAAATCCCAAATAGAGATATTTATCCAAAATTATATAGTATTGTTAAACAATTTATGATACACGGTCCCTGTGGTATGCAAAATATAAATTGTCCGTGTATGGATAAAAATACGAAACAATGTACGAAAAATTTTCCAAAAAAATTTAATAATACAACAACATTTAAATCAAATGGGTATGTACTATACAAACGCAAAAATAATGGCGTCAAAATTATTTTTAAAAATAAATTTACAGAAAGAATTGGGTCTTTGCATGAAAATTTTTATTTGAATCCATTATATCCGTCATTTAGAAAAATAAAAAATAAAAGACACGTATTTTTTCTTATATCATCAAAATGAAAACTCGAAGAGATAGAAGCAGTTAAAAAAGTGTGACGTCACGGTTGTTTTAGCAATCGTGACGTCATATACATTGGTGCTATATCTATATATATCAAAATTGTATTAATTTCTACTGGCTATAACTTTTTCAATTCATCATATTTTAAAAAACAAAAAAATACGGGTCTTTTATTTTTTCGTATTCTTCCTGACGGATATAATGCATTTTTTCATGCAAAGACCCAATTGCAGATAATGGATTCGTTGTTCCTTATAATCCTTACTTATTATTTAAATTTAATGCACACATAAACGTAGAAGTTTGTTCCACTGTACAATGCATTAAATATTTATTCAAATACTGTTATGAAGGTCATGATTGTGCATACATCAAAGTACATCAAGTAAATGTTGATTTTAGATCAGAAAATAAAGACACTTTTGAAAATGACGATAGTAAAAATGTTAAATATGAATATGACGAAATCAAACAATACATTAATACACGAGATTTATGTCCACTTGAAGCAATGCACAGATTATTAGAATATCCTTTACATGTTATTCCACATAATATAAAACGTCTAAGTGTTCATGAAGAGAATCAACAAAACGTATTTTTTAAAGAAGGAAAAGAAGAAATGATCATGCAAAAAAATGGAACAACATTAACAACATATTTTAAATTGAATAGAGAAGATTTCGAAGCACGAAATTACTTATATTCAGAAATACCAAATTTTTATACATTTGATGAAAAACTGAAAAAGTGGAATAAAAGAAAAAGAAAAAAAACCAATACTCAGTAGAATGTACTTAGTAAGTCCGAAAGATAGAGAACGTTATTTTATTAGTTTATTACTATTACATGTTAAAGAAGCCACGTCTTTTGAAGCTTTGCGTACTGTTGATGATGTGATGTACAATTCGTTTTATGAGGCAGCTAAGGCAAAACAATTAATTAATGAAGATAAAGAATGGGATAGATGCTTGGAAGAAGCATCTTCAACAGACTTCCCTTATGCTATTTGTGAATTATTTGCTTTTATTTGCGTTTTTCATAATCCTATAAGTGCACGAGATTTATATGAAAAATATGAAGATAAATTTTACTACCCTAAATACGAAAAAAATGTAGATGAAAATCTTGCATTAAAAGTTATTAAAAATAATTTACAAGCCAATGGATTGTCATTAAACAATTTTAATTTACCTAACATAAGCACATTTATAGAATAAGATAATAATGAAACAATTTTAAATCATAATAATTATATTCTTGATGAATTAGAAATGAAAATAAATTCTTTAAATAATAAACAAAGGCAAATATTCGACTCTACACTGAAAAGTTTAAACAACCAAAGTAAAGAAAAATATATTTTTACAGATGGACCAGGTGGAAGTAAAAAAAGTTATTTACTTAACGTTTTAATGGCTTATTTTAAATATCATACCATACATTATTTATGTGTAGCTTTGACAGGTATAGCAGCGAATTCATTAGTCGATGGAAAAACCGTGTATACAACATTTAAACTACCGTTAAATATAACAGATTATACAACTTGTAATGTTAAGCCTAATTCTGCAGATGGCAAACAATTAAAGGAAACACAAATAATTATTTGGGATGAAATATCCATGACTTCAAAATTTGCTTTTAAAGCGATTGATCGTCTTTTTCAAGATTTATGTAATGTAAACCAACCCTTCGGTGGTAAAATTGTAATTACATCAGGGGATTTCAGGCAAACATTACCGATTGTACGATATGGTAGTTGTATGAACATTATTGGAAATTCAGTTAAATTTAGTTTATTATGGAAAAATTTTAAGCAAATGAAATGAAAATCTGCGAGTTTCGGATAATGATAATAATTTTAAACAATGGTTATTAGACATCGGAGAAGGAAAACGCCGCGATGTTTTTGAAGATGATAATGAAGTAAGTGCTATACCAGATAATTTTATCATTAAAGAAAATCTGGTCGAAGAAATATTCGGAAAAACAATAAAAATAGATAATACGAATATAACGGAAAAAGTTATTTTGGCTCCTAAAAATAATGATGTTACTGAAATCAATAATAATGTTTTGAATTTAATGGAAGGAAACCATGTTGAATATTTGAGTATTGATACTGCTGAAGATGATAACAAAGAAAATTTAGATATTATGTTACCTACAGAATTTTTAAATAAGTTAACTCCTAATGGACCTCCACCACATAAATTACATTTAAAAGTAGGGGCTATCATTATACTTTTAAGAAATTTAAATGTCAATAAGGGACTTTGTAATGGAACAAGGTTGATAGTGAAAAAAATGCTTAAATATTCCATTCAAGTGGAATTAGCAACTGTTGAAAACAAAGGTAAATTAGTTTTCATTCCAAGAATAAATTTATCTCCATCTACCGAAGAAATTCCATTCAATATGAAACGGAAACAGTTTCCTATTAGATTAGGATTCGCAATGACTATTCATAAATCACAAGGACAATCTTATGAAAAAGTTGGTGTTTATTTGTTTTCAGTCATGGGCAATTATATGTTGCTCTTTCAAGGACGAAATTTAAATACAATTCAAAATTATTTTTAGGTGACTACGCTATTGTCAACGGAGAAAATAAAAATGATTAGAACACAATATATACAAAAAACATTGTTTATAAAGAGATATTATAAAGAATATGTCAATATGTATTCTATATTTATGTTTAAGATTGTGTTAATAGTTGAACTCGAAATATAATAAAATATATGATATTTAATAAAAATAAATATCAACTGACGCTTTCAAAATAGTTTAATATGATGTTGAATCAGCTGTATAAAGAACGCGCTGTTAAATCGGCTGCATAAGGAAACGTGCTGTTGAATCGGCTGCATACAAGGATACGCTATTAGATCGACTACATTAGGGAATGCGCTGTTGAATCGGCTGCAAATAGGGATGCGCTGTTGGATCGGCTGCATATTGGGATGCGCTGTTAAATCGGCTGCATATGGGGATGTGCTGTTTAAACGGCTGCATATTGGGATGCGCTGTTTAATCAGCTGCATATGAGGATATGCTTTTAAGTCAGCTGCATATGGAGATGCGCTATTAGATTTGCAATGTCTAGTGTAAGAATGAGACGTTAAAATATTGCAATTAAAATAAAAAAAAATATTATAGCGTCTGGAACGGAGCCTGTATAAAACATTATAAAAATACACTCTACTGAAGAATCCAATGTAAAAGTATACAGGCTTGGATGAAACGCTACGTTAGAAAACATATTGACCAAAAAAATGTAGGAATCAAAAAAATATAAAGCCCAAGAAAATATAAGGCCCAAGAAAATATAAGGCCCAAAAATATAGAGACCGAAAAAATATTGGGCCCAAAAAATATTGAGTCCAAAAAATTATAAGGCCCAAAAAAATATAATGCCCAAGAAAGTATTAGGCTCAATAAAATATTAGGCCCAAAAAAAATTAAGGCCCAAAAAATATAGAGACCGGAAAAATATTGGGCCCAAAAAAATATTGAGTCCAAAAAATTATAAGGTCAAACAAATATAAGACCCAAGAAAGTATAAGGCTCAATAAAATATAAGGCCCAAAAAAATTTCAAGACAAAAAAATTATAGGGCCCAAAAAAATTTAAGGCCCAAGAAAGTATTAGGCTTAAGAGGCGGTCGGAACCAAATCGGTGACTTGCGGTATATATCAAGTCAGCATTTTTCGCTTTACGATAATATTTTGTATATTTTTATGGCTTAAACTATTTCAAATTATTCTTTATATATATGACTAGAGTAAATGACTATATTTTTACCATATGAATAAGTAAATAAATTATTATAAGCATTTATTACAAATATCAAACTGACTTGACATATACCGCATGCAAAAAACTGTCTTGTCGATTGTTAGGTGGCATTTTCCGTTTTATAACAATATTTTGTATATTTTTGTGGCTTTAACTATTTTAAATTATTCTTCATATACATGACTAGAGGAAATGACTATATTTTTACCATATTAATAAATGAATAAATTATTATAAGCATTTATTACAAGCACCGAACTAAGTCACCGATTTGGTTCCGACCGCCTCTTAATAAAATATAAGGCCCAAAAAATATAAAGACCGAAAAAATATTGGGCCCAAAAAAAAATTGAGTCCAAAAAATTATAAGGCCCAAGAAAGTATAAGGCTCAATAAAATATGAGGACCAAAAAAATATAAGGCCCAAGAAAATATAAGGCTCAATAAAATACAAGGCCCAAAAAAAATAAGGCCCAAAATATATAAAGACCGAAAAAATATTGGGCCCAAAAAAATATTGAGTCCAAAAAATTATAAGGCCCAAGAAAATATAAGGCTCAATAAAATATAAGGTCCAAAAAAATTTAAGGCCCAAAAAATATAGAGACCGAAAAAATATTGTGCCCAAAAAAATATTGAGTCCTAAAAAATATTAGATCCAAAAAAATATTGAGTCCAAAAAATTACAAGGCCCAAGAAAATTATAATGCCCAAGAAAATATAAGGCCCAAGAAAATATAAGGTCCAAGAAAATAAAAGGCCCAAGAAAATAAAAGACCTAAGAAAATATAAGGCCCAAGAAAGACACATTTAAAAAATGCGGAGAACCGGAGAACCGGAGAAACGGAGAATCGGAGAAAAAAGTGGTTTCACTTTAATATAATATAAGATATTTCTTTAAAAATTCAAGTATGTTTAATCGTGACAACGATTCAAATCAATTAAAATTGGTAGAGTTTTTCTACCACTTGACTAACATTTATTAAAATGTTTTAAAATCAATCACTAACTCTATTCTTTTATTTAATATTATAATAAAACATATTTTCCTCATAACGACAACATAATTAATTATTAATTCTTTTCTGGTGTAAAGTCAGGACTTAACATATGTATAGATATATATGTATATTGTGTGATAACCACTATACGAAAGTATTAGTTCCGATAGTGGGGCATTCGTCCTATAACAACTTTCGTGTGCTATAAGAGCGATTCTGCTTTTATGTGGATAACTGACGCTGCGTTATCCTTATTTTTGAGTCACTGCCTAGCAGTAAAACTCGGGTATTAAGTGCCCTTAAGTCAATGTGCTTAGTTATTAATTGTTTAAAAATATATATATGATTTTATTTTTATTTTTATGTTTAAGAGAAACGAACTATGTTTTATTCTTTAATTCAATTTTAACCATGTGAAACTTATCAGATATTTATTTGATTATTTTTATTTGTTGTTTAAAAGAAAATAAGAGCCATATTTGATTCTAATATTCAATTTGAATGACGTTAATTTATCAATCATATATTTTTTTATTTTTATTTATTTTCCTAATCTATTTTTTTCGTGCTATTAAGTCATTAATATCCGAGTCTCGCCTGAAGTGACCAGGATATTTTTGTATGACGTTATAATTTTATTTCGTTAAGGTCTCTCCTGAAGTGACCAGAGTAAATCAAAATTATAATATTTGATATGAAATTGTGTTATTATTTTTTTTCTATGGGTGTTTTGTCAGAAAGGAAATATAGATGGATCAGAATTTGTGTTAGTTAGTCTTGATGGTTGAATTTAATAAATATATTGATGAAATAATTAATGTTTTTTATAAAACACAATTTTTTATTTTTTTCCTTCTAACTAAATGAATGAAATTTACGGTTTGTGACGTTTCTAATTCTATGCTAAAAGAAAAGAAAATTTATGATAACCAAAAAAATATCTCTCCTGAAGTGACTAGTGTTCGATTATCATTAAGGTTCCTTATAAAATTAGAAATATTTGGTCTCTCCCGAAGTGACCAAAGATATTCCTAATTTTATTTCCTCCACAGATAAAAAGAAGACAAATCCTTCTTTTTTAAAATAAAACAAAATATGCCAAATATGTAAAAGAAAATTTAAAATAATTAAAATGTAAAATCTACTTTTGATTTTTGAAATACTTAAAAATTGCGTTTATCTTCCTTTTCTTTGGTTTTAAAGAATAAAATTAAAATGCAGATCAACAGGAATATTATAGTCTCTTCTGAAGTGACCTTAATATTCGATTGGTCATTTCTGCTGTCTCTTACGAGATTTCAAATGCTTATAATAAATTTCTAATATCAAAATTATGCTTACTTTTTAGGAAAGAAAAGGTTATTTCTTTGCTGAAAATAAAAAAGCTGATTTAAGTTTAATTTGTTATTTATTGAAATAAGGCGTAGAAAAATTTTGTTTACAAAATGTATACAATACGCGAAAAATAAGTAATTTTAAACTTAAATAAAACTTAAAACGATCGAAATAAAAAAGGTAAATAGGTAAATTTATAAAACAAATTTTTAAATAAGAACTTGAAGGTCCTCAAGATAAGCAGAGCTTAAAATTCGATCTCGAAAGATAATCTCAAGCAAGTAAAAGAAAAGTATTTATGAAAATTAAAAAAATTGACAAGTTGATAAACGCGTAAAAATTTAAAGAAAAATTTTTTTTAATTTGAAAATTCGAAAAATCTTTTTGATCTTGAGAGTTTAATCTCGAGCAAGTAAAAATTTGTGAATGAATTTTAAAAATTGAGAAATGAGTTTCTTGCATCGATCGGTCAGACCCTTTTATACCTAAAATTTAACGTTACAATATACTATAAGATAATCTAAAAGTATCTAACAATTTTCCTCCAATTAGGGAAAATTGTTTTTCTAACGCCTTTATAAATTTCGGTTTCTATTGGCTCTTGCTTTTTCTTAAGAGGTCAGAGAGGGACATACGAAGAATAATGACGCTTTTAAGAGAAGTTTAATAAGATAAAAGTTGAGAGACATTTCTACATAGGTCTTTTCATCCACTCACAAGCGTGACAATGTAGTAAATAAAAACAAAAAAATATTTTTTTTATGCAAGCAATTAATGCACCCATAACTTATGTCTTTAACTCAATTGTAAAACATTTCTAACAATGTAGTAAACAAAGACTTTCATCGTCACCATTTTACGAAATGAATGAAAAATATGTAAACACCAAACGAATGAATAGAACCAGAAAAAAAGAAAAAAAATAAAGAGTAATAATCGCATGTAAAGTATTATATTCAAAAGGTCAAGATATGTTATGGACTTAAGAGTAAAAACAAAAAGAAGAAACGAAAATAACAAAAAAATTTATAAAATACATGATACAAGAAAAACATATAATCAAATTAAAATATTGAGTGTATAGAATAGAAATAGTAAACAAAGTAGAAATTGCATGTAAACTAGTATTTTGAAAGAAATTTGATAAAAGGTCAAGATATATTATGGGCCTTAGAGAAGTAAATAAAAAAAAGGTATAAAAAATTATGATACAAGAAATACATATAATTAAGATATTATGAGAAAGAAATAAGTATAAGTTGAAGGAACAGAGTTCATTACCAATGAATTAAAAAAAATATATATAAAAGCTAAAATAATAATAATAATGAAAAAGTAAAAATGATATTGATCATTTAATAAATAGACGAATACAGGAAACAAATGAAACGATAAAAACAATTCAGATCAAAGCGGCGGCCAAGTAAAACAGTGCAAGAAAGAAAAGTACGCTACAGGAACCGAATCCAATACCAATGAATTTTTTAAACGAAAAATAAATCAAAATAACAATAATAATAATAAAAAAAGTAAAAATAATCGCAATAAAATAATAAATAAACAATTGCGAGAGACAAATAACAAACAAATCAGTTGACCTCAACGAAGATCAAGGCTCGGTGGCCGAATGAATCAGCAAAGGAAGGAGAAGTACAAGCTGAATGGGATGCCAAAAAAAGATGCGGGCAGGTGGCAAGCTTAGAAAAAGAAATAAGCCTGACAACGATTAACGGTTTTACAGAAAATCGTGAAGTTAACATTGGGAAGTATGAAAGAATTTCAGCGAAGCGGTAGATAAATAAAGTGCAGGATAAAAATAGATAAGGTCGTCCCTGAAAAGAAATACGGAATGAAGAGACATTAAATCCAATTTATGTGGAGCAATTATCCGAAGTTAGTGCAAAATTAGAAAGAAAAGCTTTGACGGAGTCCCATTACAGGAAGCCGAAATGATAACGGCAAAAATTAATTACCAATAAACTTCAAGCTGACCTCTTTCAATTCAACCAAAATTATAATTCCCAAAAAAAAAACATACAGGGAGGTCCGACTGGCAGCCAATCGTATGACTCAAACTCATACGCACGTGCAAAAAAAATACTGCCGTTAGCAGCAAGCGAAGGTTTTCGAAGTTAGTATGAGAAACCCATAGAAAGATTAGATATAAAAAGCTTTGAGCTTGAATGCGAAGCTCTCTCTTCAGATCGAACCACCAGCGAAGCAACAGCTCTCCCTAGATCGGAGGGCAACGGAGCTCTATCTTTTTCTCGGCCAAACTCTTGCTGGCCACGTCGATTTTACTAAGCAGCTGGAACGTCACCAGACTCAGCAGCAGCAGCCAGCCACCGCCCATCTGCAAGTCATCAGCCTAGGAGACGCAAATTAAATTAAAAGAAAAAAGAAGTTTTATTTTAATGCACGAGTTCTATAGACAACTGTAACAACCAGAGAAAAAGGCTGACGTTGTGGGGAAGCAGAGATCGAGACAGGAAGAAATAAAGGTAGAGAGTTTTCGAATTTCTTTATTGTAAATCTCAAAGGGGGAAGCATGGCGCAGAAACGCGTTGCTCTTATTGTTTATCCGCGGATTAAATGTCGAGTGTTTGTCGATCGTTGTAACTGAAATGTGAGCTAGAAAAACATAATGAAAGCAAATGCAAGAAATAATAAATAATTTGGCATATGTTAGCGTAGTTCGCCCTGAAGCGTAATAGTAAAAAAAAAGGAAATAATAAATAATGTACGGATTATGGAAAATAAAAAAAAAGGAAAATAAATTTATATAACCCTGGAAATTGCATGGGTGTCTACTAATTTATTCAATTTATCCTTGCTGTCTCTTTTTTTAGACTTCCAATCCCGAAGACGTAGCGCTTACGCGTTAGTCAAAAGGAAGTCGATATATGGCTGAAATTCAGTTATTCATTAAAAAAAAAATTAATAATAATTTAGCTTATATGCTGAACGTAACATATAGACTGATAATTATATAAATATATTTGCAATTCTCTCTCCGAATAACATTAATAAATACAAATAAGGAAATAAATCTTTTAGAGATAAGGAATATGCTGTACTGGAAAATAAGTTTAATTTTTTGTAATAGTTTTAAGAGTAAAGCAGTAAGTTCGCGTCCCGCATACGCTACCTCAGAATTTTTAAGGGCGTGATAAAAAGATATCTTCTGTCATCGAATGTGAGATTTGAAAGTGTTTCTCACGGCCGAACTGTTATTTTCTTTTTCGCTGGTTTATCTCTCAATATACGCGACGTACTGTGTTTAAAATATTTCTGCAAAATTTAATCACACAACCTGTCAATAATAAATAAAAAAGGGGAATTCTAACAAAAAAAAGATCTACGCGACTGACCTCTTTTACGATTAAATTAAATAAAACAAATATAAATCACCAACATTCTGTACGCAAATAATAAACTAATCTACGGAGAAAAAGGACAACTCAATAAATAGATTTTAATCAACTAGTTCCTGGTTATAATTTATTTAACAACCCAATCAACCACAAGCAGGCAACCAGAGGGGAGCACCACGCCACATTTCAACACTTCGTCCAAAAATTTAAATTACCTACGACCACGCAGCCAACCCATAAAAGGGTAAGTGATTCAGCTTCTCTATCCTGCATACGAGAAATGAAATATCTCACGATTAAATATAGCGCCCGAGTAAACCTATTTAAGGTGACCGGACATAACAAATGGTGACAGCGACGGTGGAATATTTCTTGTTAAATAACTAATGAACACTTACAATTTTTTTTTTATTATTTACAACCTGCTTTTTTGTACTAATTAATTACACTCGAAATGCTCTCTATCACAGGGAAACGCTAAATAATTGGACAAAATACTAGTTTTAGATGAGCATAGAGTAAAGATTAAAATCTGTTAACTTATTTATAAGTTGATAAATCAAAAATAAAATCTAATAACGCTATTTCTTGTTTAAAATACATTGTTCTAAACGTTTTCTATCGCAGGAAAACGCTAGGTAACTAGACAAAATACTTGCTTTAGATGAGCATAGAACGTTCATTTCAATTCTTATTTATTTATACATAAATTAACAAATAAACCAATGAATCTAACATTAAGTAAAAGTAAATACCTTACTTCTTTCTGTTTCTATAACTAACATTTTTCTGATATAACAATCTTTACCTTACAAATAGCTAAAAGAAAAAACTTAGTCAATCAGCTTATCTAACGCAAGGCGTAAGATTAGACTAACGCTTATACATTTGTTTTTAATTTTTCTTTTGCGACTTTTTCTTATTTTAAAATGAAGTGAACCATTTTTCTTTCTTTGCAAATGTAACTCTGCACTAACTGATTTAAAAGTTAATGTCTGTTGTTGTTTTTTTTCTTATTTCTATCTCATTTCTTCTTGTTTTTGTTTCAATTCTTCTTTCTTTTTCCTTCTCTATGACAGGGTTTACAGGTTTTGAGCCTCATGGCATAAAATTCGTAAATTTTTTTTTATACTTAACAGCATTCAAAAATTTTGGTAGAAAAAAGAAAAGAAGAAAAAAATCAAATCATAACGTTTTATTTCTTGAGGGTCTTGTAGGTCTTGAACCTCACGGCATAACACTTGCAATTCGCCGTTTGTGCTTAACAGCACGAAGGGCTCAACCTGAAGAAAATAAAAAAGGGAAAAACAAGTTGACCCTATATCAGAAAGTTTATTTTCAATTTTGGGCTTGTATCCATAGAGCCTCACGGAATATAGTGCTAGTTCTCTTTTATCGCTTAACAGTGGCAAAAGACTTGGAAAGAGAAAAGAGACAATTAGGTGTTGGAACAACTTTTCTCTCACAATTTTTTTTTCTTCTTCTCTCCTTTTTTTCTTTTTTCTTTTCTTCCTCTCTTCAAATAATTTTTTTTTTCTTTTGGGTTTTGCTTTTTTCTTTTCCATTTTGTAACGGCTCATATCAATTTTGAATAGAATTATTAAATTTGGTATAAATATTTTATAAGTGATTTGTCATTATTTATAACATAGAATGATTTTCTGTAATAATAAATTTAAATTACATTAAAGGTATAAGTAGGACTTCATAGTTACCTACTGAGACCGATAAGATAACTCAAAATGTATATATATAGATATAGTAAAATGATTATAGAAATAGAATGTTCTATTCCTTTTAATAAAAAGTATTATCAATATTTGATTGTTAATAACAAAAGATGTAGCTTGTTAAAATAATTGTGTATATATAAATAGAACATTCTGTTCCTATAACATGTTTAAAAATGATTATTCTATTTAAAGATATAAATTAAAATATAAAAGATTAGCTTTTTTAATTAATAAATAATAAAATAAACTATTAAAAATAGTCTTTTGGAATGTAAAGGAAATAGAATGTTCCTTTTACCAATATATTTATTTTAATTAAATGTTTATTTTGCAAATATATAAAATAAACGTTATGGATCATTCTATTTCCTAATATATAATTCTTTAAAAAGAAATAGAACCTCATAGAAGGTTTATGAAATAATATACAAGAGCGTGAATCCAAGCAAGCTCTCATTATCTTTTAGATGTTCGACCATGTAACATCTAACATGGATTCTATATTCATTCGATCTTATACTGTCAGAAGTATAAGATCTAAGCACTCTGTATTAAAAATTGTCATGTAATTTTACGAGATTTATAAAATATATATTTTCTTAATTTTTTAATAAAGAGATTAAGTATTTTAAATTTAAATGAGACTGTGTTCAAAAAGTTATTGAGAAAAGTATAACTCATCTCATTTCATTTATCATTTTTCATAGAAATACTAAAGAAATTAATTATCGCACATTGAAGAGTATTGCACTTGGATATGTCGTCGATAATAATTTCTTTATTCATCTTGCATCAAATGAAAGTGTTATTCATCGCACATCTAAAAGTATTGTACTAAAAAATGTCGTCGATTTAAACATTTTTCTACATATTTCATACAAAAAAAAGGTTTATTATTGCACTCTTTAGAGTATTGCACTCAATGGAGTCGTCGATAATAACTATTATCACATTACCCTCTCCTCCACACGTAGAGAAAATTATAAGCTATCGCATCTCCAAGAGTATTGCACTGGAGGAGATCGTCGATAAATGTAATTTTATTTTATAATATTGCTGTATGCACCTTGTATATGCATGTAATAGATTAAATTAATGAAGTAAATTTAAACTTGGTGATTAAAATATTACCTGGAGACCGTGAATAAAGTCAAGCTCGCTTCAATTTTGCTTACTCCCTTATTTCTCTAATAAATGACAGATAATAAAAGGGGAGACCTTGGCCCTAAGATAAGGCAAACAGCAGATAAGCTAAGTCTGCAAGGAAAGGCCAGAGCGCGGATTATAAGGTGGGTCAAAGAAAACGACATTGATCTAGAGCCAAAATTTCTGCTACCGAGAAAGAAAATCGGCCCGAAAGGGGTTTGGTTGTTAATCCATACGTAATCGACACGCCAGCTAAATATTTAATAACTTCCCCCCGGATACGACAACCACAACAGCAACGCTTTGTAATCGAGGTGGATCTTGAAGAAGATCCTATCCCACCAAGAGCAGCACCATTGAATTCAAAAGGGCTACCTCTACAAGAAGAAGTACAGCCCGCACCATTTCTACCATTGCCCTTACAAGTCGACCAAGCCGGTCAAGATACGCAGTGGGGAGATAACTTAATTACCATTGACTGAAAATCCTTTATATATCGCGTCTCTTTTTTTCATGTAGAATTTTATTTTATTTTTTTCTTCTCTCTCTCTCTCGTTTCATTCGATCGCGCAAATAAATAAAAAAATTAATTTTAAACATCCAAAATTACCACCGACAAAACCAATAACAAGGATTTGCCGCTCACCGAAGAGGAATTAAGACGACACTCTAACAATTTAAAAGAACACGAACAAAGAATCAAGGATTTAGAACAAGCACTTTAGAATCGTGAGAGGAAAGTCCTATGTGAGGCAGAATGGTTAAAGCAGGATGTGATGAACTCATTAAGCGTAGAAAAGGATCGCGTTCAAATGCTTGAAAGGGAACTCGAAAAAGAAAGAAAACGCCGCGAAAATCTTGAAATTACCATATCGGACACTGCCTTTAGTATATCAAATTTTCCTCTAGCACAAACCAATAAAACAGATTTGGGATCTCAAAATAAAACGAATCCGAGGTTAAAGCCGATAGACGAAATCGAGGAGTTGACAGAGGACGTGATAATTCAATTAGCAAAAATGCGCTGCGACATAGATCGAATGCGTGCAACCCGCTCAGTGTCCCCCGCACCGCAAGCACAGCAAACGTTACCACCAGACCTACCATCAAGACCTACACTGTTAGAAAAAATTGAATTTTGGTTCTAGTACATTTATGAAATTTATATTTTTACTTTAAATTTCATGCACATTTACATTAAAATTACGGTAAAACTATTAATTTTCATGCAATTTTGCATTAAAATTACGGTAAAATTATTAATTTTCATGTACATGCTTGAAGCAAGCTTCCAGTTTTGCATTAAATTTTCATGTTTTTTTTCAACAGTGTAATAATAACCTAGCAGAACCACAAAATTCATGAATTGTGTCACCAAGCATTGACATAAAGGAGGCCTTAAACAGCATACCAAAATTTGGCGAAACAAACTTAATACCTTTCGTCAGAGCATGCAAACGCGCGACTCAAATAGTTTCTTAGCACCTTGAGAGAGAGTTAATGAAGTTAGTGAAAGATGAACTCGAAGACAAAACGTATATCGCGTTCAAGAACAATAATTTCGAAACATTGGATGAATTCGTCGATAGACTTTAATCCGTTTTTGCCCCCACGGAAACCCTAAACAATCTAAGAGGTAAACTTGACCAAATTTATAAGGGAAGGAACGAGTCACTGCTTAATTTTATTACACGAATCGTTGACCTTAAAGAAGCTATTATCGATCGAAAACGTTTCGATATCAACAATGAATTAACCCGTGATGAACTTTCTGAAATCGAAGGAGATATAATGGAAGGATTTCGAGCCAGCTTACTGCCGGAATTTAGGCAAAGGCTTAAAAACCCAGCAAGCTTAATGATGAACAGATTGATAGGGACAACTTGAAGCATGGATATAAAATCAACGGAAGAAATAAAAATCCTTATGAAAACAGACGAGAAACGAACGAAGCAACTGCTGTAAAACCGGATGTGCCACGAGCAACCACATCTAATTAGGGTAGATACAACCAGACTAACAACCAATCAAATGACAGAAGCAAAAGTCATAGTAACAATTACCAGATAAAAGTATGTGCCCATTGTAAAAACAGAGGTCATGTAAAGGAAGAGTGCCGTAAATTAAAATGGGTCAAAGAGAATCAACAAAAAAATGAGACGAACGCTCCAGCGAAGGGCGCTCCTGGAGCGACAACCGAGAAAACGCGTTCAGTGAACGCGATTGTAACAAAACTTACGTCTACACCGTATACTTGGAAGAAACAACGCCAATCGTCATCGTGCAATCCCCAAAATTTCTACACAATTTTGATGAAGCTATGGTTGATTAAGGTACGCAGCCCAATATAGCCAAAATAGGCGTTTTTAACGGAGACTTAATGGTTCACGAATCAAACCGACCATTGTTAAGAGGAATATCGGGAACCGACATACTTTCGATTGGTACATGTCTCATTGACATATACGGATCTTCAACAGAGGTCATTATAGTCTCCAATGATTGTCCGATGAAAACAGAAGCAATTATAGGTTCAAACTTCTGTAAGCAGCACGGTGCAAGCCTCGATTTCTATTAAAAGGCACTAATTATTGAGGACAAAACCTTATTTTTAGTAAATTTAAAAGACGTTAAAAGAATACCTGCTCTCGCGACTGCAATCGTACGTTTCCTACTGAACAATCCAGAAAAAAAATATGGCTATATTAGGAAAAAAAAATTCAACAAAAAAGGCAAAGTGGTAGGAAAGGTCATGGCAATCAACAAAGGAGGCTACGTTGACATAGAAGTATTCGATACCAATATCTTTGATATTGACCTAAAAATAACACCGCTAACTCTAGAACCAACACAGAAATATTATCAGCATCGTAACGAGAAAATTTTTATAGACAAAGGTAGCACTCTCTTCATGGATACAGAAGATATTAAAGAAGTTAACGTCACGAATCAAGCACCTTCTCTTGTTTCTGTGCAGGCCAATGTAGATGGTGCAAGGTCAGCTGATGAACTAATAAACGACTTAATTACTTTCGAATATGGTAAAGAATACGATCGATTTTTTCAGAGACGCTACTCAGACAGTACTATTTGCTTGTCTTCCGAAGAAGACCTTCAAATCCAAGAAAATATCATTTCTCAATCTAAGGTTCCTATACAGGTGTAACCCAATTCTGCAACGTCATGCGTTCAGTCCGAAAATGCTCCGTGCGACACGGTAGACGATGACACTCCGAACTCTATCACAAATCTAATTGAATCTCCCGGCCGAAATCCAAAACCATAGTACGCAAAGTCCGAAAACGCCCTGCGCAACACCGTAAGCGACAGTGATAATGTGCGACATAGCACCTATAAGACTTACGCTAAGCCCGAAGAAGCTCCGCGCAACACGGTAAGCACAAGTCTAACAAAAGGAAAAATTAAAATATCAGATGACGAAAGCACAGAAACCACTGAAAAAGATATAATAATTCTAGATTTCCTTTCAGATGCAAATTTGCTGGACTATATCCAAATAAATCAGGTGAATCAACTAATAGAAACTTGTGTAAATTACTCTGATATAGAACCATACATCAACAGAACTATTTTAGATATAAATACTGTCACTGAATTCTACGTCAAGCCATATAAAAAGGATAATCGAAGTTCGAAACACAAAAGTTTTGGGCGAGTATACAATGCTAACGTCAAAAACAGAACAGAATGTATATTAAACGACATATCTAAAAACCATACAGCGGAAGAAAACGAAGCAAAGCTGCAGAAGCTCATTGAAAAAACTGCTGATGTTTTATATCTGAAGGGAGAACCCCTTTCTGCGACTAACATAATCGAACATAAAATCGAAACCTACGACGAAGAACCAGTGAACGTAAGACAGTATCGAATACCCCAAAACTTGCAAGAAGTCGTTTACGAGCAAATAAGTAAATTGTTAGAATCAGATATAGTTGAAAGTAGTGAATTGCCTTTAAACAGCCCTCTCTGGGTTGTTGAAAAGAAAGACGATGTCGACGGGAAGCCACAATGGAGAGTTGTACCTGTAGCTTACACAAGCCGATTACTTATAAAAACCGAGATGAATCGTAGCACTATCAAAAAGGAACTACTCGCAATGCGATTTCGTGGTGATCGATTCGACTATTGTCTGATTAGCCAACATTTCACCTTTATAAGTGACCACCAACCTCTCGTTTGGCTGCACAAAATAAAGGATTGCACATCTAAATTTAAAAAATGGTATTTTGAATTAAGAGACAAATTTTATTTTACAATCGAATATCTTCCTGAAAATTGACTAAAATCGAGCAAGACAGATATCAACTACCAGTCGACGAACTGTCACGGACGCTAGACATCCTTAAGGAATCTTTAGAAGCTACAGCAAATAAACCACCCGAAGACGCTCACGCAACTGACAAAGCTATGAACGAAAATACAAATAATTTTGAGGATCGTCAATCGCTCAGGGACAAATTACATTGAAATCCGTCTAAAGCAAATAAAGCTCCTCTGTCTGTTGAATATGAGATAGGCCGAGACGAGTCAAATTGACCTTGACCGTCACGAAATATAATTGAAACGAGAGATAATTTTTTCATGGCAAAAGACAATTTGACCTATTTTATAACACAAAAAAATCAGTCTCTCGATTCAGGAGCATTTTTGCTTCAAGAAGAACAGAAACTTCCGCCCCAGCAAGATATTGCCCTTGCAAGAGCAAAAGTCACTGAAAATGACAAAAAAATTCTGATAGTTTTACCAATTAAAGAAAATCTGCATATACAAACAAACAGAGAAATTTTCAAAGATGCCATTCTTTTATTACTAGACGTGTGTCAAACAACATCTTTGGTATCTTTGAGAATTTCAAAAACTAAACAGATAGACGACATCTCGTGGAGTGAAATCGTCGATCTGTTGAAAGATATATTTTCAGGTTTCCAAACTAAATTTATAATCTGTAAAAATCTGATACAAATACCAGAAATTCATGAATCGCCAATCAACAGCCATAAAGGTATAACAAAGACGTATGATCGAATTAGACAACATTATTTCTGGCCAAATATGAAAGCGGGAATCCAAAATTTTATTAACACTTGCCGCATTTGTTTTTTAAATAAACTCGTTAGAAATAAGGTTAGGCAGCCTATGGTGTTGACGGACACCCTGGGCTCTAGCTTCGAGAAAATTTCGTTAGATATTGTAGGTCCATTGGATAAGACCAGAAATGAGAACATGTACATTTTAACAATGCAAAATTTACTAATGAAATTTTGTGTAGCTGTCCCTTTAGATTCGATTACATCAACGGCAATCACCGATGCTTTTCTGATTTGTTTTTATTCACGGGTTTCCAAAGATAGTTCTGACGGACCAAAGTAAGAATTTTGTTAGTTCGTTAATGAAAAACGTCGCGAAAATGTGCAAAATTAAAGCATGTACAATCACCGCATTTCGCCCTCAATCCAATGGATCTATTGAGCGAATGCATCTTTCGTTAAAGGAATGGCTAATGAATTATGTATCAAATATAGGACAATGGGATGAGTGGTATGAATGTGACGCATTTACCTACTATACCAGCATTCATGAAGGAACGAAGCTCACCTCTTACGAATGTGTATACAGAAAGATAGCTCGTGTTCCATCAGCGAGGGCGGTATTGGGAGAAAATACTACAGATACTTATTATGACTATCTAACTAGGTTAAGATCAAAATTGTAAGAAATACACGAACTAGCTAGACAAAATCTGAACAACGCAAAGAGACGTTCTAAAGAATATTATGATAGAAAGTTAAACTTATGTCATTTCAAAGTTAATGATCGTGTAATTCTATTAATAGAACCTAGAAAGGGTAAATTTCAACCGCAATATACCGGGCCACATAAAATTCTTGAAATTTTAGATGACGGTACAAACATTAAGATTTCTTTTAAAACTACTAAAATTGCACAGCGTGAACAAAACAGTCTGCGCATAATTTTATGTTAATTTTCTCTGTTATAAGAGAATGAACTGCAATTTAATGCTCTTTTTATGCGCTTATATTCGAATGGCCGTAGCCTTTACGGCATATGAATGCGGATCTGCCACCCCCAACATAACAACTATAGCACTCACAGACGTCGGAGACTGCGTGACATCTAACATAGAACCTTCTGAAGAAGAAATCTACTTACAGCTACTTTAACATACCCAATACTTCAAGGTCTGAGCTTACCAATGTAGAATAAAGGTAAAGCAGGAAATTACGTATAAATATGGACGCTCCATAATAAATAATCTATCAGTGAACACAACCAATAGAAGAACTGTTACAGTCGCCGGAAGATTGGATGCAAACGGATATTGTGAGGGTACAACTTACAATAATAATGGATATGAATACGAAAAGGTAGTCGTAACTGCAAAATTGGAGATCAAAGCAATAGACTACGAGGTCATCGTAAATAAAAAAGAAGAACATGGTGATCCTAAGCACCGGAACTCGATGCAGCTACACCAGCGGTAGATGCATTGACGAGGAAGATAGCTGCATTTTCTGGACTCCAGTAATGGGATCTACATGTAAATTCGATGAGTTCACCATCCTATATGAAGGTATAGGGACATGTATGGTTGATAACAATTCGAACGCTCCCGTTATCTACTTTGGTGATTCAACTGGAAAGATATATTTTGATCTAACCAAAACTGGAGAAGAGACGCTATGCGGATATAAATTAATTAAAATGGACCAAACAGAACTATTCGTTTTAGAAACCAAAAGAGGCAAATTATTCACCACTAGAAAAAGCTTGGAGGTACCAGATATAATCCTCACTACATATTCCAATGCAAAAATAATGAATCTCGGAAGACATCTAGATAAACAACTGGGATCGCTATATCGTGACATAGTTCTGCACAGATGTATATTGGAGAAGCAAATCATAGAAAATGCTCTGCCTCTGGTGTTCTCGAACCCAGACCTTTTTGATCAAAAGGTTATGAAGAAATCAGGTTACTTAGTAATAACAGCAGAAGAGGTCGCCCACATCATTCAATGTGTACCACGGTCCTGCGAAATAAGAATAACAGACTTATGCTACTACGAAGTACCAGTAGTTTGTGATGACGAAGCTTACTTCGCCAAACCTATCAGCAAGGTGCTAGCACAAATAGGGTCAGCCAGAGATTGCAACACACTCATACCGAGTATTTCCAAAATGAACGATGAATGGTTTAAAATCCACTTTACGGCAACGGAGGTAAACCTACCGCAATTTTTGAAACCGTTTGTTCAGCCGACCTGGAAATATGCCAGCATCTCGGAAGTCTTGGAGAATGGAATATATACACCAGAAGCCTAAAAAAATTTATGTGAACATTCGATATTTTCAGTAGAAAAACCTGCAATGCTAGAAGCAATAGCTAGACGGCTCAACGATAGAGAAGCAAGAACGCGCTCTGTAAAGTTTAGCGACCTTTCGACGCCCGAAGGAAAGGAAACGATGATGGAATCCACGCTTAATGAAATGTGGAATGGATTCCAAAAGTTTGGCCAAATCTCGGTAGGGATACTAATGATCATACTAATATGCCAAGTAATCAAACTAATCTTCGATACGATGATCTGCGGGTACACACTCTACACGGTGTACGGATGGAGTACAAGACTCTTGGAAGCCATTATCGGCTCGATAACACATTTGCTTACAAGCCTGACTAAGCCTGAACGTACGGAAAATGATAAAGTATCAGAACATGAAACAGCCACCGGGTCGACGGAATCGTTGAATCCGCCAAGAAGAGGACTCAGCAGATCTAACTCTATGCCACCATCAAGAAAAACCATCCGAGACATCGAGCTCAAACTGTTGGGAACCCCAAAGCAAAACAATTAAAATCTTATTGCTTTGTTTTCACGGTGGAGGTGTTACATCCGCATAATCGTTGATGTATGAAAAATCTTTTTTATGAGAAAGATCTTTTTATTATTTTTATCTCTTTTCAATTAAATTTTTTTTTTTTTAATTTTTAGCTATAGACAGATAATTATATAAATATATTTGCAGTTCTCTCTCCAAATAACAATAATGAATACAAATAAGGAAATAAATATTTTAGTAATAAGGAATATCCTGTACTAGAAAATAAGTTTAATTTCTTGTAATAGTATTAAGAGTGAAGCAGTAAGTTCGCGCACCGTATACGCTATCTCAGCATTTTTAGGCGTGATAAGAACATATCTCCTGTCACCGAATGTGAGATTTTAAAGAGTTTCTCACAGCCAAACTGACCAATGAAACTCTTCTAAATTTTAACAAACTTGCATTTTTTTTCTAGATTTGTACATTTTTTGCAGAAAAAAATAATTTTAGTAAATCAGTATGCAGTCAGTTCTCCCGAGCAACAGTACAAGCAAAAAAGAGAACCTCAATAAAAAAAACTTGTAAACTCGCGCCGAATTCTACTACACTATTAGTTTTTTTCTTGTTGCTTGTTAAATTGATTTCTTTTACAAAAAAAATTAAGCAATGCTAAGTCGGAACGCGCTTAAATCAACGAGTTATTTTTCTTTTCGCTGGTTTATCTCTTAGTATATGCGACGTACTGTGTTTAAAATATTTCTGCAAAATTTAATCACAACCTATCAATAATAAATAAAAAAGGGGAATTTTAACAAAAAAAAAATCTGCACGACTTACCTCTTTTACAATTAAATTAAATAAAACAAATATAAATCACCAACATTCTGTACGCAAATAATAAACTAATCTACGGAGAAAAAGGACAACTCAATAAATAGATTTTAATCAACTAGTTCCTGGTTATAATTTATTTAACAACCCAATCAACCACAAGCAGGCAACCAGAGGGGAGCACCACGCAAAATTTCAACACTCCGACCAAAAATTTAAATTACCTGCAACCTCGCAGCAAACCCATAAAAAGGTAAGTGATTTGGCTCCTCTACCCTGCATACAAGACAAGAAATATCTCACGATTAAATATAACGTCCGAGTAAACCTATTTAAGGTGACCGGACATAACATACTGATAGCTCATTTTTTTAATTAATTTATTTTATTATTTATCTATAACAAAACAAACTAATTCTTTATATTTCAATTTTTATAATATTAACATATGTTATAGAAATCAAATGTTCTATTTCTGTACAAACAATTATACTAAAAAGTTACATCCAATTTTATTATAAATAAATAAATATTGATAATACTTTATTCAAAATGGATGTGAAATGTTACAAGTTATAGCCAGTCACATTAGCTATACCAGACAAAGTATTAATGATCAATGAATAAATTCTCAAGATATTTCAAACTTGTACGGTATGTATTTAAAATTAATTTAAAGCAATTTTTGTTTGAGTTTTATCTTCACGGCAACACGTACTAAACACAGAAATTAGTAAATAAAACAGTTGGGAAGCTTTTTTCTGTAACTTGTAGAAATTCTTGGAAAACCATTAAAACATACGGTACATGAAATTAACATTTTCAAGAGGGTACTTAAGTAATATATGGGGAAATCCACGGTAACGTTAAATTTTATGTGACTTTTTCAATACAATTTTCAAACAGTTACCATTTTGTTACATAAAAGCGCACACACCTCTATAAGGTCTCAAATTTTTCGTTTTTGATCTAAAAAACAAATCTCAATTTTTTATGGAGCTATTTCAGACGCTGACTCCAAAATTTCTATTAAAGTATTAAATTTTCACATTAAACCACGATTTTCGTGAATATTTCATAAAAAAGTGCAAAATTTTTTAAGTCTTCAGGAAATATTGATTGTAGCATTCAAATAATCTCAAAAAAAAACTAATAGACTATTATCTTGGCCTAAAAACTAATAATTTCAGCCTAATTAGAGTTATGTGCGACTTTAAATAGCTTTGCTATTAGCAATTATGTGTAAAAACAAAATATAAACTTCCAATAGTTATTACTCATTCGTTTGAAGTTGCACATGCCTCTAATTGGGCTCAAATTCTTTGTTTTTAGGTTAAAAAAATAATCTAATAGTTTTTTTGGAGATTACTTGAACGCTACAATTAATATTTCCCGAAGACTTCAAAAATTTTGCACTTTTTTATGGAATATTCATGAAAATCGTGATTTTATGTGAAAATTTAATACTTTAATAGAAATTTTGGAGACAGCGTCTAAAATAACTTCATAAAAAACTGAGATTAGTTTTTTAGATCGAAAACGAAAAATTTGAGACCTTATAGAGGTGTGTGCGCTTTTATGTAACATAATGGTAGCTGTTTGAAAATTGTATTGAAAAAGTCACATAAAATTGAAAGTTACCGTGGATTTCCCCATATACATCCGAAACGTTAACTTACTTACTTATATATATATATATATATAAATATATGTGAGCAATACTTTTACTTTTTACCCACTTTTGTGGGGGTTCCTAGGATTTCCACTAAACTTCAGTATGTTTTTATATCTTATAAAAAAACCTTAAAGTAAAATATTTAACCCCTCTAGTGACCCTAGGATCAAGGATATAGGCCTTAAAAGTGCTAAAAATAGCTCTTCTTAGACCTTTTTTGAAATTGTCATAATGCGTCATCCTGTTAACTTATTTTAATTTAATACCTCTTATTTTGTTCGTTATTTCTTTGATTATTTACAGAATTTTTTTCAGATTTTTTAATTAATGTCTTTTTTGCAAAGGTATTTGGTGAATACAAAAAAATTGAAAAATCATCAATATTCAGACTACTACCAAAGGCAATGTATTAAATAAAAATAGTTCCAACTGATCTTATTTAAAGCATTATTTTATAATATTAAAAATGAGCCTTTGTAAATTTAAATAGGTTTGAAGAAAGCAAAGATACAGTTGTTTAAAAATCGCAATTTTCATAAGACTCGCGTTTTTTGCATTTTTAGACTGCTTATACTCTTGTCTGTTATTTTAAAAATATATTAGAATTTATCTGAAAGTAGTTTTTGACATGAGTAACAAACTTGCGTTGGAAATTTATCTGACCCGGGCCTCTATACACCTTATTTAAACTTCTAAAAATCAAGTATTTTACTTTTCAAGTGAGCCAGTACACTTTCGAGTATACTTAAAAACGTTTTGGATCCTTCTCGTCATTTTTTAAATTTCAGCATAATATATCATATAATAGTAGATGTTAACGTATTCAATTTAAGTAACAATCAAAGTTGCCAAGAAGTCTAGAACCATAACTATGCCAGTTTTAAGGTTTTTCAAAATTTAAGATATCAAATCCATGAATGCTTATTTTATTCAATTACGAGAAGCGATCATATATTTCTTATGACTTCGGTTCTAGGCTACCCAAATGCCTCTATCACCGCGCAAATCTGAGAGCTTTAACTTTACCTATAATGAAATATTCCTATTAGTTTAGTATAATTTGGCCAACGCAAATATTATTCATAAATATTAGAATTTTTACGAAATCATTAAAACTTCTCTATTATAGAACACTAACTAGGAGAGTGTCACACCTCCGGATCACGGATTTTGTTCAAACTTCGGGATAAGTTTTCAGATGATAAAATATGAAAAAAGCTAAAGTTACAGTCATAAACACTCAATATTTCCCTAGTTACAGGCAATTGAAGAAAATCACTAAAAAAGTTACTAGATTTTTAAACGCATATAGTTCTTTAGCATTGATAACTAGAAGCTTAAACCTTATTTTAAATTAAAGCTGAGCTTAAATCCTTTCAAAATAGTAGTTATAGCATGTAAAAATATTATTTTTTCCCAAAGTTATAGCGTAATAAAGATTGGACCTAATTTTAGCTTTTATTATTAATTAATATTTTAAAATACAAATTCAGGTCCAATCTTTGTTACACTATAACTTTGGGAAAAAATAATATTTTGATATGTTGTAACTACTGTTTCGAAAGGATTTGAGCTCAGCTTTAATTTAAAAAAAGGTTTAAGCTTCTAGCTATCAATGCTAAAAAACTATATGCGTTTAAAAATCTGGTAACTTTTTTAGTGATTTTCTTCAATTGCCTGTAACTAGGGAAATATTGAGTTTTTATGACTATAACTTTAGCTTTTTTCATATTTTATCATCTGAAAACTTATCCCGAAGTTTGAGCAAAATCCGTGATCCGGAGGTGTGACACTCTCCTAGTAAGATATAAACTTAATCATATATTTATTCGTAATCGTGACTTATTGAGTATTATGAGGTTAGTAATATTATTAATTAGATGTAGAGTCACTATTAAATTTACAGAGGCTTGTTCGTAAGTCTACGTTAGTATCGGTACAGAGCTGTACCTTACCTTTATTTAAGTTATACACTTGATCGTGATCTAATAAAAATTCAAATACTCATGATCAGAAATCGCAACAGGCACTTATTTTGAATATTTTAAAAATATGACTATGACATTACAAGTTAATATTAGGATTAAAATAAAGATGGAAACTGCATTCCATATGGAAAGAATTTCTGCGAATAACTGTAAATAATAGTAAATAACTGTGAATAACTGTTAAAAAATGTCAGAATTGAGACATTAATAATAGTTATTGTTAGAAATATAGACACGCTCAATCGAGTGTGTATAATGTGTGGCGCCGCCGTAAGGCAGGTTATATTTGATGAACGTGAGATGCGTTTGTTCATTCCGTGGATGACTGTTAGACAGTCAAGTTGTATTATACTTTTGTGTATTTTATAATAAATTATTTATTACTAATTAATTTAGTTTATTTTATTCAGGTCACCTCCCGCTAATTTTAACAGATTATGCACCCAGAGCGATTTTTTTCTTACTTTCCTCGCGGCTCGTAAAGTTTGGAGCAGCTTACTATCACCGCGTTTATAATAGATTTTATTAATTAAAAGAAAATTTACAAAACGTTTTTCTTGTCTGCTTGTCGCTTCTTTGTGTTGTGTGCACTGCAATTGTGAAGGTGTAGGGCGGTGTGGAAAGAAATTACGCAAAAGGCTAACAGGAGCGACAGGGCCTCGTACAGCACAGAATGAAGGAACAACGCCAGTAACATGACAATTGGTAAGAAAATAAAAATATAATAGAACAGAGAAGTGTGGGTTCTTACAAGTAAAAAGAAAGAAAAACGTCGCGAGCGTGACTTGAGTGAAACGAAGAGTTATACACGTGAACGGTAGTGAAAGGTAGGATCATCGTAAGATTACAAAGGGTACTCTAGTGGAAATTTTTCAGTGTATCTAAATGTATGAAAATGTACCCAAATATAGGAAAGTGTATGAAAGTGTCTCAAAGCGTATTAAAGGGTACGCAATTGTTGCATTTCGTCAACTCTTTCTATATACTTTGATACCTTTTGATACACTTTCGATAAACTGATCAAATGAGTAAAAAAAAATTATTATTATAATTACATTATGAAATCTCATAAGATAATTATTTTTCATCAAAAGTGTATCATAATGTATCAAAATATACTAAAGTACATCAAAGTGGATCATTTTCATTATGACGATCAGTTTGTTCAGTTCCTCAAAAATATATCTAAGTGTATCAAAATATATCAAGATTTTTCAAAGTTAAAAAAGATTTTCTCCTGAAACCTGAAGTGTATTCAAATGTATCAAACTGTATCAAACTGTATAAAAGAATATCAAAGTTAGAAAAGATTTTATTCTTTAATTTGAAATATATCAAAATGTATCGAAATGTATGAAGAAAGTTGACGAAATGCAACACTTTTTACGCTCTATACACTTTCATACACGTTCATACACTTATTTACACTTTTATACATAAAATATTCTCACTAATTTAGAAAAAGAGAGAAAATTGATAAAAATTAGGGAAACTAAATAAAAACTAGTTAAAAATGAATGTTTTAAAAAAGACGGGAAAATTAGTTTTTCGTAAATAAGTGCTGCTTTGATTTGGTGAAATTCCGTTTTAATAAAAAAAAAATTAACGTAAAAGCAGACGCGTTTTCACGTATAAATGTGAAGTGTAGATGCATGTAGAAGGAAGAGCGATTACTTAATTTCCGAAAAATGTGTAGATGGAGGCGCATGCAAACATGACGGCTATAGGTACAAAGCGAGTTGACGAAGAAACGTCGACGCCATGTACAATGAAAAGACCGTGAGAACGTGCGCGTGCAACTAGAAAAAAGACAGAAAGACGGTGACTGACTAAAGGCGAAAATAAACGCATGGGCATATATGTATATGTGTGTATGTATGTATGTGTACACGTATGAATGTAAAAAATGAAAGGCAATGGCATAAACAAAAGAGACAGTATATATGTGTGAGTTTGTATATAGAAGTGTGTGTATTGTCGCGATAAAAATGACAGCTTAAGAAAAAGACAGAATGAGTGAAGCGAAACGAACTAAATCAAAGCGGACAAGAATAAAGTTTACGTAAATGCGTGCTGAAGACCGATTGAAAAGAAAAAGAAAAGAATGGTTTAAATAAAAACTAAAATTAATTAAATTATTTATTTAATTAACTTTTGTTTTTATTAAAATCATTCTTTTCTCTTTCTTTTCAATCTTCTGCACGCATATATAAGACGGCTATAAAAATTGATAAACGTAAAGAATGACGGATAAGACTATGCAAATGTGTGTGTTTTTGTGCATGTCTGTATATGAGCATCATGAATATATAATATTAGTGCGGCACGACTGAAAGTATATATATATAGACACATATGCATGCGCATATAAGAAACTTGAGTAACACTAGGATAATGCAATTTAAATATTAACTGACTGATACGAATGAGTATATATAAAATAAATTGTAAGAAAAATATATTTT
This sequence comes from Anastatus disparis, assembly GCA_017163975.1. Taxonomy (NCBI): domain Eukaryota; kingdom Metazoa; phylum Arthropoda; class Insecta; order Hymenoptera; family Eupelmidae; genus Anastatus; species Anastatus disparis. Next base: position 124,640 of record JAFFSR010000071.1, read on the forward strand.
AAAATATTAATTTGAAATTTTCATTGTACAGAGAAGAGAGGCTTATTGTTATTTCTCAAAACTCAAGAGACAGTAAATGATTTTGTAAAGAAGCATTCTCATAATGAGATGTATGTGACAGTCATCTAAGACAGCATTGAATTCAAAACTATGATAGAAATTTAGTTTACGACTGGCAAAAGTTAAGAAAAATACTGAATATGAAGTGCAAGAATCGGAGGGAAAGAAAACAAAAGGACAAATTGAATTACTAATGGAAATACAAACAAGTACAGAAAATAAGATGGACGAAGAAACTCATGTTTTATTAGCTGAAATAAATAGTGATCTGACTACATACTTGGAAGCTATAAAGTCAAAAGATAAATAAAAATGAACCAAAACTATTAATGAAGACTTAAAATCTATGCATTAGAATAATGTATGGAAATAAGTTGTAAATCAACTGAAATGAATGACAGAAAAAGATCAAACATTATACATTCAAGATGGGTATTTGAAAGACAGTAAAATAAGATATAAACCCAGACTAGTAATTCGTGTTTTCAAAGATAGAAATGAATATGATTTGCAAAAAAAAAAACATGCACCGGTTTGACGATTAACTTTAATGAAGTCTATACTCGCAATGGCAAACAAACTGGATTTAGAAATATGTCAGATGGGCGTGAAGACAGCTTTTCTAAATAGATGTTGAAACAGTGATATATATATGAAAATACCTGAAGGGATGACTGCTTATGAAAGGAATCAAATAAAACAAGAATTGTAAATCAGAAAATACTTTATACAGTTTGAGAGTCAGTCCGGAATGTTGGAATGAAAGATTTAAGGAAGCAGAAAAAATATGGACTTAAATGATTTAAAAATGAGTCTTCTTGATTTATTATCTTGATATTTTATGTGGATGATATTCTGCTTGAAAGAATGAAGACAAACTTAAAGGATAAAAAAAAGAAAAAAAAGAAAATTTGAAATGACAGAAATTGGCGAGTCTAAAAGTTTCTTGAGCTTGAAAATAAAATGAGATAGAAAGAAAAGGATACTTAACATCAAGCAAGAAGAATACATAAACAAAATGCTAAAGAAGTTTGATTTTGATCAATCACGTATCCAGCAAACACATTATGGTAATCAATCAGAAAGGACCAACAGGAAGAGAAGACAGCGTAAAGAAAAGGAGAAAGTAAGTGAAAAACTAATGACAGAAAGTAAATGTAATCAAGCCTATCGTGAAGTGATTTGCCCATTATTATATCTGGTCAATGCAAGTAGGCCAGAAATTGCATATGAGGTAAATATTCTTAGCAGACACCAAATCAACTAAACTGAAAATGATTGGCAGAAGGTTGAAAGAGTATTTGAATACTTAAAGGGAACAAAAGACTTTGAACTTACTAGGAGAGTATCACATCTCCGGATCACGGATTTTGCTCTAACTTTGAGATAGGTTTTCAGATGTCAAAATATGAAAAAAGCCAGAGTTATAGACCCCAACGCTCAATATTTCTCTAGTTGCAGGCAATTAAAGAAAATCACTAAAAAAGTTACTAGATTTTTAAACGCTTATAATTCTTTAGCATTAATAGCTAGACGCTTGTAACTGTTTTTAAATGGAAGCTACGTTCAAATCCTTTCGAAAAAGCACCTATAGCATATAAAAATATTATTTTTTCCCAAAGTTACAGCGTTATAAGAATTTGAGCTGAATTTCCTTTTAAAAATATTAATTATTGATAAATGTTAAAATGTAGTACAATTTTCATAACGCTGTAACTTTGGGAAAAAATAATATTTTTATATGCTATAGGTGCTTTTTCGAAAGGATTTGAACGTAGCTTTTATTTAAAAACAGTTACAAGCGTCTAGCTATTAATGCTAAAGAATTATAAGCGTTTAAAAATCTAGTAACTTTTTTAGTGATTTTCTTTAATTGCCTGCAACTAGAGAAATATTGAGCGTTGGGGTCTATAACTCTGGCTTTTTCCATATTTTGACATCTGAAAACCTATCTCAAAGTTAGAGCAAAATCCGTGATCCGGAGATGTGATACTCTCCTAGTTAGATACAAAGGATAGAACGACTGTTTACAAGGATTTTCAGATGCAAGTTTTGACAACTGCAAATATTATCTTACGACCAGTAGCTACGTGATCAAGTTTTTCGAAGACACAATATCCTGAACAACTCATAGACAGAAATATGTTGCTATAGGGAAATGTGCTCAAGAGTTGATATCCTTATATCAAATTTTAAAATATTGTTAAAGCAAGAATTAGCACCAATTCTATTATGGTGTGATAACAAGGTAGCTGAGTCAAGTATAAAAGAAAGGGTGGCAGAAAAAAGTTAAGGCATACGACAAAAATAAAAGGACACTGTATAGGAAGAGGTTTGATAAATGTCAGCTGGGTTTCTTCTAAACATCAGATAGCTAACGTATTAATAAAAACCGTTAACATTTAAACTGCATGAACGACTGTCAAAGCTAATACAATTGATAAGACTGATAAAATTTAACAACATATATATTCGTTTATTTAAATTTTATTTTAATATTCTTTACTTTGTATGTATTACAGGTCCTAAATAAAACGACAAACGACAGAGCAAACAGCAATCACCTTCAAATCAAAATTGAAAATTTAAAAAAATTCCATTTTTAATATATGTTTATTTATGTATTTTAATAAAAATTATTTATGTATAATTAGGTAATATTGAGCGTGGAAGGGAGTGTTGAAAATATAGACACGCTCAATCATGTATATGTGTAGTGCGGCGCTACCATAAGGCGGAGTATGTTTAATGAGCACGATGCTTGCTTAATTCATTCCGTGGATGACTGTTAGACAGTCAAGTTGTATTATACTTTTGTGTATTCTATAATAAATTATTTATTACTAATTAATTTCGTTTATTTCATTTAGTTCACCTCTCGCTAATTTTAACAGTCACAAACGCTCAATATTTTCCTAGTTACAGGCACTTAAATAAAATCACTAAAAAGTTACTAGATATTTTAACGCATATAGTTCTTTAGCATTTATAGCTAGAAGCTTGAAACCTTTTTAAATGAAGGCTAAGCTGAAATCCTCTCGAAATAGTAGTTATCAAAATATTATTTTTTTCCAAAGTTATAGAAAAAAGATAGTTATAGCAAAATATGAAATGAGGTTTAATTTTCATTACGCTATAGCTTTGGGAAAAAATAATATTTTGATATACTATAACTACTATTTTGAAAGGATTTCAGCTCAGCTTTCATTTAAAAACGTTTCAAGCTTCTAGTTATAAATGCTAAAGAACTATATGCGTTTAAATATCTAGTAACTTTTTAGTGATTTTATTGAATTGCCTGTAACTAGGAAAATATTGAGCGTTTGTGACTATAACTGTAGCTTTTTCCATATTTTGTCATCTGAAAACTCATCCCAGAGTTTGTGCAAATCCATGATCCGGAGTTGTAATAATCTTCCAGTGAGTAGGATCAGCTTTACCTTCTTTTTCTTCTCTTTATATAGCTTGAATATTTTTTATGTATACATGACAACTTGCTTTTAGTGTGCAGATTGAAAGTTTTTCTTTAAAAACTTATAACTTGCTGTTTGTTAAGTAAGATTACCATTATCCTACAAAGCAAACGTAATTTCATTTTCACATTTTTTTTTTAGATTTAACAATTCTAATATGAAATTAGAATTGTCTGTACATCAAAACATACATAATATAGATATACACAAATGGAATTATTTCTTTCCTTTTTTATATTACGAATTTACATATGTATGTATATATATGTATATATGTATATATATGTATATATGTATATATATGTATATATGTATATTTATGTATATATATATATATATATATATATATATATATATATATATATATATATATATATATATATATCACTATTGATAGTAGAGACATGCATACAAATGTATAGAAATGATAAGCAAAGCATGTAACAGCGTTTGAATGTAGATTTCTTAAGACTTCTAAACGTATATGGGTGAAATTCAAAAAGTTGTCAAAATCATGTTTTTTAAAAACTAAAAAAAAAATTCCTAAATTTTACTTGATATTTTTTAATATGTTTATCAATACTATAAATAAGAAGAAAACAATAATGGGCGAGCTGTATTTCAATTTTGGAAATATAACATGTGTAAATGTAAATAAACTTATAAAGTGTAACACGAGGACATTTTTTTTTGTATACATTAAAATTACTTGGCGAGTAATATATATAATAACAAATATATTTCACAGTCAATTTAAAGCTCTTAAAGCCTACTTTCTTTTTCCGTAGTCCAAATCCTGATTAGATTTTTTTTTCGTTAAGAAAATTAGCGTTACACGAAGACATTAGAAAAGGTACGTTCTTTTATGGTTTGATTTAAAGATATTTTCTCACCATATATAAAACCTTTTGCAGAGCAAGCCGGATTCGCTGTCCTTGTCTAATTAAGATTCTTGTTATTTACTCAAGTATCAATCAGTGTATCTGCAAATTGAAGGTTCAGCGCAATAGATATTATTATTAAAAATATGTATGCACAAGAAAAAAAAATCTACCGATTTGTTTTTGAGAAAAGTAAGGAACGCGAAAATATTATAAACATAAATTTTTACTTCGGCGTTCCTTACTTTTCTCGAAAACGAAGCAGTAGAATTTTTTTTTCTTGGGCATAGATGTTCATAATAATAATATCTATTACGCTCAACCTTTAATTTGAAGATACACCAATTAATACTTGAGTAAATAACAAAAAACTCAATTTTCACTCGGTCGGTATCAGATTCTACTCCGGCCTGCTCTTTAACTCTTTTAATTACTAAAATATATATTAATTTTTATATTTGACGATATTCAGCTCTAATTATTTGACTTCTTAAATGATTTTCACGATAAACTATTGAAAGTGTGACGCGAGGACAAAAAAATTGTCGTAACTTTGACGTCAGTTTTGAATACATTTTATTAAGTTATTATATTTCTACACCCCACCATTAGATTCTTTATTTAAAAATTTTCAAAAATCATTACAGTAAAATTTAATAACTATGTATTTAGATACTTTTTATTTTAAAAACAAAATACTTGTACGCTCCGGACGCGTGACACGAGGACATTTTTGTTTATTTTTCTTATTTATTCCTTTGGATTAGTCATTTAATCAAAGTTTTAATGGTTGAACAAGTTGATTAGGATTGTTACTAGCTAACTGTTGGATTTAGACACGTACATATTATTTGCATAAAAAGTTATTATGTATAAACACCTATTTTCAATTTTTTGAATTTCACCCATATACAAGCATTTTTCATCAATGAAATTTGTCAAATTTTTCTCGCTTCGAACCAAAAAATACGGAATGAAACAGGTACCATTAGATAAGTAATTTGGTCCCCTATCAGCTAAAAAAATTTCAGCAAAAAAGAGATGACCTTTTTGAGAAAAATGCATTCGCATAAAAAGTGCATTTTTTGGTAAAATGCATATATCTGAATCATTTTTTAGTCTTTTTTGAAGTTCCATGCACTAAATTGAAGAGAACTCAAAATAAAATAAAACAAAAAAAGGTTTACAAAAATTCATTGAAAATTGGTAAAACGATAGGCCTCTAAAGTTATTGTGAACATTTTCAGTTTAACCTTTTCGTTTTTGTATGCAATTTTTAAATGTGCATATTTTATGCAATTTTAATATTTCAGCAAAAAAAAAAAAAAAAAAATACGTGTCTCCTTATTTTCTAAGTAGAATAACATTCTTCATTGGTGCAGTGATTGGTGACTTAAGTATATACAGAGTATATACAGAATGTTCGATTTGAAATGGAATCAACCTATATAATTTCATCAAAAAATAAAAAAACAAAATATAATCAACCAATCAGCACAATTCAAAAAATTATTCTGTTACTATGAGCCATCAAAGAAATTGAAGTTTTCAATGGATTATAAGGGTAATTAGTGTTCTTTATATGAAGTTGTAGTAAGTGTTTATAGAATTCATAATTCTTGAAGTCATCTGCAGCGTGTTCAGTTCTTCTCTTAGCAGAATGATCGTGGTTTAAAGTAACACAATCATAACACTTCAGCTTTGACTTCCTTATACATTCACTATCTGCATGATTTTTAGAATAGAACAAGCATTTTTTATTATTTCTACACTTTTCATATCTATGTCCATATTGACAACACTTTTTACCAATGTTGATATTGTAATCATGAAAGACCTTGCATCATTTACTGCCAAAATAGAGTTTTTTGTCAAGCATTATTTATCTATATGTATCAGTATTTACCTCTAATATCAAATTTCAAAAATTATTTTTTTTGTTTTATTATGTTATCGAAAACGGGATCGTCTTAGGTCGTTGAACCTCGCTTTGTACCGCTTGTAAATATGAGTACGTATTCGTTCGAGTTTCAGCTACATTTTCCAAATACAATATCTTTTCTTTTGACAAGCAATTATTATCTTTTAATTCTTAATTTAGATCATCAATGTCAAAATTCTATTGTTAAATTGTACATTAACTTTAATAAGACAATTATTTTCAACTTGCAAATTATTAAAATTGATATCTACTTTATGCCTATCCAAATCAATAGAATTAACCTCTGCTATTTCTTGTTTAGCAGCTTCTAGCTTTAATTTATATGAATTTGCTACATTTTTCATCATTAAATACTTTTCTTTTAATTTTTTATTTACTTCTTCTGAATTAGCAAGATTTATTTTTAATCGTGCATTGATGTTTATTTTCAATTGAGTCTTTTGAGTGAAAGAGAAGAGAATTTTGATTTAAAAAAAAATGACTCATTATGTGTTCTTTAATCTAAATATCAGTTTTTATTTTAAATTTTAGAATTTTCTTAAACTTTAAACTGTCATAACTTTGAAGATTTTTGTTAATATATTTAATAAATCAATAAATAAAAGCATAACAAATTGGGATATTGCATGAAAATTTTTTTCTAAATCCTTTACATCCGTCATTAAGAAAAAGGAAAAATAAAGGACACGTATTTTTTCTTTTATCATAAAAATGAAAACTCAAAGAGAAAGAGCCAGTTGAAAATTAGTGTGACGTCATGAGTACAGGTGAACTCGTGACGTCATGTACATTGGCGCTATATCTATATATATTAAAATTGTATTAACTTATACTGGCTATAACTTTTGCAATTCATCATGTTTCAAAAAACGAAAAAATACGGGTCTTTTATTTTTTCGTATTCAACCTGAAAGATATAATGTATTTTTTCATGCAAGGTCCCAATTCTAAGAAGACGCCATGGTTGAAAAAGTAACCCGATGTACCACGGTATTACTGCCTGAAAACAAAAAATATAAAAAAAAGTTTAAAAATCTTTTAAGAAAAAAAGCAAAATTGTATATTCTCCGCTATCCTAAAAGTTAATATCATTAAAAACATCCAAATTTTTAAAAAAATGTAGTTTTTGAGAGAATAGCGTTCTTTAAAAAATCGCCTTTTTATGAATAACTCAGTGAAATTAATACGCATCATAAAAATCAGGACGGCATTTAAAACTAGATTGAATTCTGCATATTTTGGCCATATAAACGTCTCAAAAGTTGAAAAGTCGACGGAACTACAGCAATTTAGAAATTGAGGTTCATTTTCAGTTTTTTTATTTTAATTTTTTTATCTAACACTAAATACGCTGCAGCAAAGAAAAACAATTTTTTTAATATTCTACGATGTAAATTATACCTTTATATACATATTACAAGATATTTTTATCACTTGGAAGATAAAAAAAATTGATTGGTGACGGCTTGCATGAACCTTTACGGAATCAGTCATGGTGTTTTATTATCAAATAAAATAGTATATTTCGGTACTAGTGCGATAAAGTGATTTTTTACTCGTGTGGCGGTTTGCGCCCGAGCGAAGCGAGGGTGAAAAGGTCACACGAGTAAGAAATCACTTTCTCGCACGAGTATCGAACACTATTTTTTGACACGACGTGTGAGAAGCTCCATTTTCGCACGTGTCACTTTGTACAGCGTGCGTGAAATCGAGCTTCTCGCACGGAGTGTCAAAAATATTATTTTTACCCTGGTAGAAATGTTAACCAACTTTTAGCGACCAGTTCATCTAATCGCGACTAGTTGGCCAACAGTTTAACCAACTTTTGCTAAAAATTACTGCTAATTTCGTCACAAAAAGATGGATTTGTTAGCCCACGGTTAGCCCAAGCGTTGGTTAATAATTTAGTAAGTTTGTTAGCCAACAGATCCTTAACTTTTCAAATTAATAAAAGAAATAACTATTTAAACTGTATAAATATTAACATTTTATAACTATAAAAATATTGACAACATAAATTAATGAATAAAAAATATTTACTTATGTATTTTTTTTTTAATACGTAGCTATATGTACAGCTATTATAGCAGGGGCTAAGGCTCTTGGCTCACGCTCTAGAGGACTGCAGTTTGATTCCTCGAGAAAAATTCGCTAAATTTTTCCTATTCTCTCTGCGAGGAGTAGAACCTGGAAACCACGAAAAACCTTTTAGAAAAGTCCTACTGGCCAAACTAACTTGAAATAAAATAAAAACACGGAGCCTTCACGGCCTCGAAAAAGTAAGAACAACCGCGTAATGGCACAGAGAATTATATATATATATATATATATATATATATATATATATATATATATGCCAAGTGTCAGTAAAACTATAGAAGAAAAAGACAAGATATCCATTAGCATGTGCATATTGACATAACCTCCCAAATCTTGTATTTCATTCCTTTGGTTAACCGTTGGCTAAACGTATTGCCCAAGAGTTACTTAACCAACCATTTCTATTGGCTTATTTTCTACCAGGGTACCAAGTAATGAATTAAAAAATCAATTTTGCAATAGGATAGTCTAGTTTATTTGTCGTGTTATTTTATTATAATTTATTCATATTAAGGTATCTTCATCTTGAGTCTGAAAAGTCATAATTAATGAGTGTTGTGAATTTGTATATTGACTTGATTGAGTCAATAGTGCTGTTTTTTCACCTCCATTACTGTTTACGGAGCATTCTGGTGAGCTACCATCAAACGCCATGTAATTAGTAGTTGTGCTGCTAGTTGATGGTAGATCGGGAGAGGCTAGCGGTGGTATATTATCCACTCGATTACCATTGCTCTCTAATGAGATTAGTTGCAAACTATACGATTCTTTGTAACCAGAAGTGCTAGATGTATCTTCGTCCCAGGAAATATCTGATTGTGGCTTAACATGTAAATAATGATAATGTATTTGATGCTGTAACTGTTGATGGGATGAACATGATATTTGAATATTTCCTGTGTCATCTCTATTTTCATTATAATGTTTGATAGAAGAATTAGATTTTGAAAAAACCGAAAATGAATCTGCCGCAATATTGGAAAACGCCACCATTTCTGCTGCTGATGTAGAAGTGTTTTTTGATATATAAGATTTACAATGCTGCTCTTTTAACGTTGAAGGTAAGTCTTGTTGATGGGTCTTCAATGATGTAGAGGTTTCTATTACCTGAATAAAATAAAAATTTGAAATATAAAATTTGTTATCCTTATATTTTACTTGTCATACAATAAAACAAAAATTCTGTTTCCTTCACTCTTTACTCATTACACAGCGATCATTTGCACTCTATGATTTTCTGTCAAAACACATTTTTAAATATATCTCTCACTTTGTTAATTTTTTTTAACAAACTTTATTCAATTTTTTAGCTATATAACCTACACCATCTTAAATAGTACACTGTTAAGAAGCTCTAAAAAAATTAAGTGTGAATACTAAATAGTTTATGTTTTATAGTAATTTTGTTCACTAGGTTGCATATGATCCCAGTCTGATGAGTACGTGATTTTACGTAAGTGTGACGAGTAAGGGCTAAAAAATACTATAATGGCTAATTCTATTCAAATTACAACATCGGATCTCATAATTTTTTTTAAAACGATTTCCTTGCTGTATAGACATTTCATTATTATAAGTAAAAATAAAGATGAACCTTTTATAATATTCAGTTTTTAATAACAAAATAAAACGATGTTTACAGATCTGGGGCTAGGAATAAAAAATATCGCATTGTACATTATCTATGATCTTAGCCCGCTTATGCCACCTTATTTCTACAATAAATTCAAAAAGACAATCAATTTATGACCTGATAAATTTAACTTGATATAGATTTTCTTTACCTTGGCAATTCATAATGATAATATTTACATAATAAATAGAGAAATTAAAGAAAAAATTAAAAGTAGAGAGAAAGTATATTACAGTATCAAATACGCAAAACAAGAAGGTGTTTATCATACTGAAACTGATATTTAATCAAAACTCCTGGTTTGCCTTTAGTTAAATTAATTTGTAAGGAAATGTTATTGTTATGTTAATCAGAAATTTAAGCGTTAACGATGGTCTTGTTAATGGCACGAGATTAAAATTTATTGATTTGTTTAAATTTAATATTGGAGTCAAAGTAATAATAGAATTCAATAAAGGTTCAGTAGTTTTTATTCCAAAAATAATTTTGGATACTGGTGAACATATTTTATTACCGTTTACATTTTATCGGCGACAATTTCCAATAATTTTTGCATTTACAATAACGATAAATAAAGCTCAAGGTTTAAGTTTTAGTAATGTAGATATATAATTACATAAACCATTATTTTCTCATGGTCAATTATATGTATACTGAGAGAGAAAAATATGATTGTATTAACCAAATCCGTTCTGTTAAAATACCTCGATGAAATAGTTCTATTTATTTAACAGACGAGTTCTGCAAATTTCAAAGATATCCTAACATTGATTCAATCTAAAATAAACTTCAATTTAATAGCGAAATAAGACAAAATAGCTGTTACATTTTGTAGTATCAAACGAATAAAATTTAAAGAAGATAAAAAAATTTTTCGTTCATTTGAAAGTTTATAGCTGACAGCGTTCCAATTTCTGGATATTAATTAATATTATTTAAATTATTATGCAGTTATTAGTATCATTTCTTTAGTAGAATCGTTATAAAATTTTTATCGATATTTTACACTACTGTTGATATTTACAATATTCTAAATTCGATCGTTTACAATCGAAATACATAATTTTTTCTTATACACTAACTGATGTGCAATCTTACCACTTGTGGGTTACAAAAAATATGCCATCTATTACTATACTATCAAAATGTAACTGTTTTGAGAAGCGGGAAATTTAAAAGTACTTATTGAATATTATTAGAATCTTTATAAAATAAATTTATCAGAGGCATGAATAAGAAATATAACCTAAATATTTTAATTCTCCTGTTAACATGCTTTATTAACAAAAGCAACCAGTGGTAGAGGAATTTTCATCTCTCAAACTGTAACATTTCTAAATAAAATTCTATTTAAATGTTCATTTCATTCAATTTTTCGTTTGTTTTAAAAGGTTTTCTGTTATTTTGAATATCATATTTTGCATTTTAAATGTATAAACATTTGTATTAAAATAATTTATCAATTAATTTAATCATGTACACTTTATTGATTCAATTCATAAAATTTTATTGAAATGTGAGTCATATTTGTATTTTAAATTATGTTTTTTTATTTTAACTGTTATTCAATTATACCAACAACCATGCTCTTAAATTAGTAGAACTGCCGTATTTGGACAGTAGTATATAGACAGGTATAGCGAGTCATAACAAATGACGTCACTCGCTATACCTATCTATGTTTACATGAACAACCCATTAAAATAACGATGTTTACATAACAAATAAGATAAGAAAACACTTTAATTACATAAACAATGAATTAAGATAACATAATATCTTATTTATTTAAACAAACAATTAATATACGATAGTGACTTATTTAAATAAACATTTGAGGTAACATTGTGTTTACACACACACACACACACACACACACACACACACACACACACACACACACACACACACACACACACACACACACACACACACACACACACACACACACACACACACACACACTCACACACACACACTCACACGCACACACACACACACACACACACTCACACACACTCACACGCACACACACACACACATACACACACACACACACTCACACACACACACAAGCAGCGATGCCGAAAGTGGCAGAGTCAGAGAGGGAAATTCAAAAATGTGTAAAAAAAAAGTATTAAAATAAATAGTTTTCGAAATTTGATAATTAATAAATAATTCTAAAAAACAAAGTTACTATAACAAAATAATTTTGTTAAACTCAAAAAAATGTAAAAAATTGAAAAAAAATTATTTTGTTATAGTAACTTTGTTTTTTAGAATTATTTATTAATTATCAAATTTTGAAAACTATTTATTTTAATACTTTTTTTTTACACATTTTTGAATTTCCCTCTCTGACTCTGCCACTTTCGGCATCGCTGCACACAAGGTAAAAAATCGAAGTTTCTACGTTTTTTATTGGTGGTCCTGAAAAGGACCGATTATTGAATATTTAGTATGAAATTGTGTTTTTTTAGATTTTTCATCTTTAAGCAGGGATTTCCTCTCCTCCTTGGTTCCATCTAAAGCCAAGTAAGATGGTTGTTTTAGTGTTCCTTTCACCTGATCCATTGTTCATCTCTGGCGTACTCTATGAATAATAAAATGGAAATAAAAGTCTTTGCACGGTGTAAGTGTATTTATACTAAATATATTATGATTAAAAATGGAAAAAGTGGAGGGAATAAAATTAAAAAATTTTTGTTAAGTATTTTGTAATTTTATTAATGTATAATTTCTTGTAATACAAATATGTTTCAATAATAATCGAATATTTTAATTATTTATTGTTTAAGTATTCATTATATTTTTTTAATAATACAGGTTCGACAAAGGATTTCATTTTTTCAATTCTCATTCCAAATCTCTCTCTGGTACGACCTATTTGTTCCTACTCGCCACGACGCGCACTTTGACTTGCATAAGTCCATACATACATAACTTTAATAGTTGGTTTACCTTCCTCAAAATGTACACGCTTCATTTTTTTATTATTTTCTACGTCACAATTCACATTAAGGTTTATACATTAAAGCATACAAGTCGTTGTAAATGTATGGTAAAGTATACGCATTAATTTCTAAATTTACAATATCCAATGTAGATTTATCTAAATTTTTATCGTCAATCATTTTTGTTAAAACAAATGTTCTTACCTCGTGAATTTTTACAGTATAATATCGATTAAAACTAGCAAATGTTTTCAATGTGAATGACTTTATATCTTCCTTACCATCTTTCTTAAACTGCTCCTTAAGATATTCTTGGATGTAATCGATAATCCTATTGACTTTTCCAGCACGACGTTCCAATTGCACCAGATGTTCATCTATACAAGGCACTGCGAGCTTAAGACCATCAAATGACACTTTTTGCAAACAGGTTGAAGGCGTTTGGTACATAGATTTCTTTTTTTTGTTAGGTGATTCACTTTGCTCTTCTTCATCTACTGGTTGAACATGTTCTGGTGGTTGGAATACTGCTCTCTCCTCGAGCACTATGGTTTTTGTATGGTATGATGTCGTAAATAAAAAATCGTGGTTCTCTAAATAAAGTTTTGATGGATTTCCGTACTCAGTTTTGAATATGTAGGCCTCTTGAAAATAAGCGTTGATCAAGTCAAAATGATTTTTCAATAGCCTCCAGGCATTGATATCAAAATTAACCCATTTGGATAAAGAATTTGTCGATATTTTTACACAAGGTTTGTAATAACCACCGTCGTATTGTAAACCAACAGCTACACGTTTGGTCTGCGACTTGTTGAGAGAATACTTTGTCGACAAGAGCATGCAGACTTGTGAAGTTAGCGCCTGTAAAAATAAAATATTAATATTTTTTAGCAACGAAAAGCTAAAACGTTTGCTCCTCATTTGCGGAAATAGTCTCCGTGCAAATTTTAATTAGCGGATTTTTCATTTTCAAGTTATTGGAAAAACTCCTGTAAAATAATATTCTTTCTAGACTAATTGATTTCTCCTTTCTTGCGGATTACATAAATATTTTCATTTAATTAATTGTTTAATAAAATAATTAGATAAATCAATTTATAATTATTTAGTGAAAAGCAGTTTAAAATCAAGTTATTTTTTAGGGATTCCTGTTCCGCTCGTTCCTATATTCTAATTTGAATATCGCGGGCGCTAAAATTATGAAAATAAATTGAATGTATTGATTATTATTCAAGGAATTTAGTATATTTAATAGCATAAATTGTTTTCTCCTCGTATGCAGATTTATTTATAAGTAAGATTATTCGAGATATCGAGATATAAATATGAGAAGCAAAACATTGCAATTTCTAAACTATGTTAAAATCCTTTTATTCTTAATTGTTGCATCGTTTTGATTATTTAAGAATATAATTTACTTACGTTACTTTTTTATTATTTATACGCGTCTGCAAAAATTAAAATTGTCCCTTTAAATTTTATAACCTTGTAAACTTATAACAGCTGACTCTACCTTTGACTAATTTTGATTTTCTTAAAAATTTTAATTATTCGAAGTTATGCAAATTTATTACTTATAAATAAATCCGCATACGAGGAGAAAACAATTTATGCTATTAAATATACTAAATTCCTTGAATAATAATCAATATATTCAATTTATTTTCATAATTTTAGCGCCCGCGATATTCAAATTAGAATATAGGAACGAGCGGAACAGGAATCCCTAAAAAATAACTAGATTTTAAACTGCTTTCCACTAAATAATTATAAATTGATTTATCTAATTATTTTATTGAACAATTAATTAAATGAAAATATTTATGTAATCCGCAAGAAAGGAGGAATCAATTAGTCTAGAAAGAATATTATTTTACAGGAGTTTTCAATGAAATAATAAGGAAAACATTTTTAGCGCCGCGCTTATATCGGAAAATTTGTTTTTCCAATAACTTGAAAATGAAAAATCCGCAAATGAAAATTTGCACGGAGACTATTTCCGCAAATGAGGAGCAAACGTTTTAGCTTTTCATTGCTAAAAAATATTAATATTTTATTTTTACAGGCGCTAACTTCACAAGTCTAGAGCATGCTATCTAGAAGAAGCATACCGTACTCTTTAAAACGGTTATTGTTACGGCAATTTTCACTCGTTGATTGTGCCATATTTGATTATTATTATGGATAACTTGAGAGAGAAATAAAACTGACTTACGTATAATTGAGTCTTACTTTAACTGTGTCTGAACTGAAACTGATTTGACTTGAGGTTTCGCTTGTGCTTTAGATTCCTAATCCCTAACACGTTCAAAAGCATGTGGGGAGATAGTATGTATCTTTTCATATGCTTTTTCCAAGAATATCATGTTTATCTTAAAAGATAATATATAAAAGGTTCAACAGTTGAGTACTGTTTTTCGTAGAATAAAATATTATGGTTCCTTGAAAATTAAGTTATAGCGGTTATATTTCATCATCTCCTGTTGAGATACGTATTTAATAATATCCTGTCCAAAATAAAATATTCCCTTCTCGATTCTGATATCGCGTAATATTATATTCCCTTGATATGTCGTATGTGTCGTCTACATCTTTTGTTATGATATTTAATTCAGTTATATTGTTATTTCGCAACATCCTGTCAAGAATAAAAGATTCAAAAGTCACATCTTATACCGTAGTATGTAATATGATACTTCGTTGATGAACAAAATATAACGATCACATTATATCATTTCCTGTTAAGTCATATTTTGTCATAATTTGACAAAAATATTACTGCCCTTTGTCGATTCAATAGAGATTTATATTTCATCATAAACTGATAAATAAAAGATTCTATTCTCAACTTCGATTGCGTAATATGTGATATATTTCAAGAATATGCACTGTATATCAGATATATTGTATTATTTCCTTATGTTATCAAAATATTAAATTTCTGCATTAAATCAGTTTAAATAAATAAAATTATATTATAAAAAGATAGTATAACGGAAATTCATAGAATAAATATATTAGTCTAGGCGCCCAGAGGGTTCCGTATGAAGTTAAAGGTCCCACCAAGCAAGTGGGTGATTTTTATGTATTTTCAGCCGCTGAATCCGAATTCGCAACTTGCTTTTTGCACAAGTGGTCGAGTAATTTTTTATAAACAAATTAATTGTTTAAATGGCTACAGTTTATGAACTACAATAGATGCAGTAATTTTCTCTGCGAAAACTTGTTCTTTAATAAAAAAACAAAAAAGAAATCGTTTTTGTTGCATGTCGATTCGATAATTAGAACCAGAGATATGGCAAATATATTGCTAAAAAACATAGAGACGTAGCGCAAGGGCGAAACGCCCTGGTAAAAAACCTTATAAATCGACAACTAATTAATATTTTTTAAAGTTTAACATGTGTTTGAAAAATGTCAGAGTCTCAGCTTTAATGATAAATTGTTACATATTACTTTCAAATGTTGATAAATAAGCTAGAATGATTTGAAGCAGAAAAAATTATCAATTTTTCAGAAATTTGTTTGTTTACAACGAAATAATATAAGTTAGCGAACAAAATATTTCTATATTTTTGATATAGAATGATAAGAAATTTCATCTAGTTTAAGAATCCGTCCGGTTTTTTAAATTTAAGTAAGTAGAACCTGAGATATCGCAAATTTAAGCTGTAGCGCCAACTCCTTGCAATACGACATATGTGTGCAATATTGCTATCGCTTTCCTTATAAAAAATTCTTTTATTATAAGGTAAGTAATTTCATTCTTTTGTAATAAAATTAATTTTAATTCTGTATTTGGTAATTAAATAAAAATTTAATAAAAAAGGATTCAGCTAAAAATAGATGACTCTAATAAATCGGAAAGTTAAACAAATTTTTTGAATAAAATAGATTGTTGTTTTTTTTGCGATTGCAAAAAAAAAAAAGTGTAAAAATACTCCATAAGTTAATTAAATTGTTTACTATGGTAGTAGAAAAATCAATGATTATTTAAAACCCTAAATCTACTTCATCTCCATGTATTATACATCATTAATATTATGACAATAATATTATGACAAAGTATATAAAATAGAGTCAAAAGTAATTTTATTGGAAAAGAATAAGATTACTTACCTTATAATAAAAGAATTTTTAATAAGGAAAGCGATCGCTATATTGCACACATATGCCATATTGTAAGGAGTTGGCGCTACAGCTTAACCCTTTCAGTCACGAATTATTTTCGCAAAAACACGTATTTTCTATCATACATTAATTTTTTGGATTTATTTACAATCGTATATTCAAAATATATCATATGATACTTATAAAATGAACACTCATTTATATGAAAATGCAAAAAGAATAAAGATTAAACTTAAAGTTCGAATTAAACAATAAAGAAAAGAAAATGAGAAAGGGTGCCACTATAGTGGCTCCTGTGACTGAAAGGGTTAAATTTGCGATATCTCAGGTTCTACTTACTTAAATTTAAAAAACCGGACAGATTCTTAAACTAGATGAAATTTCTTATCATTCTATATCAAAAATATAGAAATATTTTGTTTGCTAACTTATATTATTTCGTTATAAACAAACAAATTTCTGAAAAATTGAAAATTTTTTCTGCTTCAAATCATTCTAGCTTATTTATTAACATTTGAAAGTAATATATAACAATTTATCATTAAAGCTAAGACTCTGATATTTTTCAAATACATGTTAAACTTCAAAAAATATTAATTAGTTGTCGAGTTATAAGGTTTTTTACCAGGGCGTTCCGCCCTTGCGCTACGTCTCTATGTTTTTTAGCAATATATTTGCCATATCTCTGATTCTAATTATCGAATCGACATGCAACAAAAACGATTTTTATTGTTTTTTTTATTAAAGAACAAGTTTTTGCAGAGAAAATTACTGCATCTATTGTAGTTCATAAACTATAGCCATTTAAACAATTAATTTGTTTATAACAAATTACTCGACCACTTGCACGAAAAGCAAGTTGCAAATTCGGATTCAGCCGCTCAAAATACATAAAAATGACCTACTTGCTTGGTGGGACCTCTAACTTCATATGGAACCCTCTGGGCGCCTAGACTATATATTTTATCTGTTAAATGATAAGTTAAATAATTATAAATAATAATATTAATGTGAAAGGGATAAGGTGTAGGTGAATAATTATTACGAAGAAAAATGTTAATTTGATTAATATCACAGGCCTACAAATATTGGGGTCATGGAAGTTGTTGAAAAATGGAGGGTCATTTCCGAAGTAATTTTTTCCGTAGAATCCGAATCCGGGGTCCGAATTGCTCTATCACGTCAGGATTTTGAGATATTTGAGGTTATTTACCCAAAAAATGGCGTTTTTGGCTACTTTTGAGGTTATGTACAGAAGAGACAAAATTTTTTGGGAGTTTTTTTTTAGTTACATCTTATAGCACTACTCTTTCTCTTTAATTTAAGAGTCGCAGAGTTCAATTACGATTTTTCTACACCAAGTTACGCCAATTTGAAATTACGAGATATGTCCTATTAATTGCATGACCATTTGCATTGAATACATTGAGGCAGACATTTGTCTACTGGGTATTTTTTCTTCAAAATTTTTACTTGGGGATTTTTGGGGTTACTGATTACGAATATGAAGTTGAGATATTAAAATTTTCAAATTCAAGATGGCGGATTCAAAATGGCGTATAAAAATTTTCAAAAAACATTGCAAATATGAAACATATTTTCATTTTCTGCTATCTAATAACTTTTGTTGTTACGATAAACATAATACGTTATAGTAATTTATATTTACACAGGTATCGTGACATTGAATTTGACCTTCAGCTTGATTTCCAAGTGCATTTCAAGTTAAACTATTTTTTACATTTAGCATTACCCAGGAACAACGACGTGGACGTAGTAAAATCTGTTCCCTTTGGGGTGCTGGATTTACGTGAGTCCCCTCGCCTCTCACGATCGGGGTGCTTAATTTACGTGAGTCCCCTCGCCTCTCACGATCGGGGTGCTTAATTTACGTGAGTCCCCTCGCCTCTCACGATCGGGGTGCTTAATTTACGTGAGTCTTCTCGCCTTTCACGATCGGGGTGCTTAATTTACGTGATTCCCCTCGCCTCTCATGATCGGGGTGCTTAATTTACGTGAGTCCCCTCGCCTCTCACGATTAGAAACTATTTCAGTTTAACTTATGAAATCTTTTTTTTTGATCTAGTAAAGATCTTGACCCAGACCGTCTTTTATGACGAACATTTAGCTCATCTCGTTGAAGACACCAGCAATAGTTCGCTAACATTGTTGGAGACCATTTACCCTGATAACGTCTTTCCATTTCTTTGAGGTCCTGATGAGATCGCTCACCTTGCTCTTCGCTTACGGCACCTAGATTTTCTGGAAACCATTCTAAATGAGAGTGTAAATAATGCAATTTTACGCTCATATTGCAACCTAAATTCTGAAATTTTTCAATCATATCGTCAACTATTTCTTTGTAATCACTAACTTTATTATTACCCAAAAATCCTTTAACAACTTTTTTAAAGCTAATCCAGGCTTCTTTTTCTACATTTGTCATAACCTGTTCAACCTCTGTTGTTTTCATTAATTCTCTTATTTGTGGTCCAACAAATATTCCTTCTTTTATCTTCGCCTCACTTAAATAAGGGAATTTATCTCTAAGATATTGAAATAATGCACCATCGGTATCAAGAGCCTTTACAAATTGCTTCATTAATCCTAATTTTATATGAAGCGGAGGCAACAAAACTTTTTTAGAGTCAATTAACGGTTGTTGAATAATGTTGGGATCTCCAGGTTTTAAAGTTTTACGAAGAGGCCAATCCTTTGTAACGTAATGCTTAACTCTATCTCTGCTATCCCACAAACATATAAAGCACGGATATTTTGTATAACCCAATTGTTGTCCAAGCAGCATTGAAACCATTTTTAAGTCTCCGCATACTTCCCATTTATGCTGTTCATATTTTATTGCTTTAAGAATAGTTTCTACATTTTCATATGATTCCTTTAGGTGTACAGAATGAGCAATAGGTATTGACGCATATTTATTTGAGTTATGCAATAAAACTGCTTTCAAACTTGTTTTTGAGGAATCAATAAACAATCTCCATTGATCAGTATCATAAGGAAGTTCTAATTTTTCAATTAAGCCTTTAACATCATTACAAAAAACATATTCATCACATGCAGAATAATACTCAACTAATTCCTTCTCTCGATTACGATACCAACTAAAAGTAGTTCCTGGAGCAAGAAGGTGTTTCTCTTGAAGTCTTGATCCTAACAACTCAGATTTTTCTTTCGACAAGCCTAAATCTCTGACTAAATCATTTAAAGAAGCCTGATCAAATAAAATAGGAGCATCTGAGGTTGATTCGATGTCTTTAAAATCCTGATTTTCAATATCGTCACAGACTGTATGGTCTTCAACATTTATTCTTACAAATGGAGGGCTTGGAGGAACATCACCAGATGCAAAAGGAATAGGCTTCGTTACGCTTGCTACATTCGGATATTTTATATTACAAGCATGTTTAATATTATATCCAAATGTTTTGGTTAAACAGAAATAACATTCATTGTGGATAACAGGTTCACACCAAATTGCAGGAGTTTTGAAAGGCATTGGTGTTACTTCTTTATGGGCATTATACCAACGTCTTAATGTTTCAACACATGATTTACAAGCCGTATGTGGAACCCAAGACTTATCCTGATTAGTTATCGAAATATTGAAGTAATCAAGATAAAATATTTTTATCGTTTCATTGATTTTCATCGCATTTTTTGCGAACACGAAGCGACTACAAATGTAGCAAAAGCTGTCAGGATTATTTAAACACTTACGCGAGGTCATTATTGAAATGATCAACAGTTAGAATATTTAATTTAATACTTTATACCTCCAGCGAGTTGTTAACCAACAGATCAAATACAAATATTCACAAAATTTTTTCCAAAAAATAAGGCACCATGAACGAACAATTAAGAGCTATCTAGTAAATTGTTGCTTAAAATGTTATTAAAAAAATGATTTATTTGCGATTACAATAAATACAGAATCAATACAAATGGTCTTTTTTGTACAAATAATAAAAAATTGTATATCAATGAGACGGGGCAAAATTATACTAAATGATTCACACTAAAGAAATGTATGCTTAAAGGAATTCCAAAGTGAGACGGGGCAAAATTAAAAAGAAAACATGTTTTAATATTGGCGAAGGGATTCCCGCTCGTAATTTCAAATTGGCGTAACTTGGTGTAGAAAAATCGTAATTGAACTCTGCGACTCTGAAATTAAAGGGGAAGAGTAGTGCTATAAGATGCAACTAAAAAAAAACTCCCAAAAAATTTTGTCTCTTCTGTACATAACCTTAAAAGTAGCCAAAAACGCCATTTTTTGGGTAAAAAATCTCAAATATCTCAAAATCCTGACGTGATAGAGCAGTTCGGACCCCGGATTCGGATTCTACGCAAAAAATTACTTCGGAAATGACCCTCCACTTTTTGACAACAAAACCATGTTGGCCTGTGTATTTATTGAATATAAATTTCATGTTACAATAATAGATTTAATATTATATTCTCGAAGTACATGTTTGATTACAAAAGCCAAAACCTAATGAACGTTCATTATTAAAAGCTTTTACAGATTATTTACGTTTAATTTCATTCTTTAATAGTTTATTATAAATTTTTATAACTAAATTATCGTTCTTTTTGGAATTTCTTGAAAACTTACTGCAAAACGTACGTAAATTATGAAAATAAGACATGGTATAAAAACTAGGGGTGTGCGAGTAGCTCGAACTACGAGTAACTCGATCAAATTACTCGACTCGACTCGAGTTCGTCCGAGTCGAGTATTAACTCGAACTTTTCGAGTTACTCGAATTTATCGAGTTACTCGAATAAATATAAACTACTCGAATAATTCGAGTTACTCGAATAAATATAAACAATTCGAATAATTCGAGTTACTCGAAAAAATATATAATACTCGAATAACTCCAGTTACTCGAACAAGTCGAGTTACTCCAACGAGTCGAGCTACTCGAATGACTCGAGTTACTCGAACGAGTCGAGTTACTCGAATGACTCGAGCTACTCGAATGACTCGAGTTACTCGAACAAGTTGAGTTACTCGAATGGCCCGAGTTACTCGAATGACCCGAGTTATTCGAACGAATCGAGTTACTCGAAAAACTCGAGTTACTCGGATAACTAGAGATACTCTACTAACTTGAAATAAAACACGACATGAATACTAGAAGTAGACTGCTATCTGATAATGTAGAAAAAATAAGTTTTCTTTATTCTAATATTAAGATAATCTAATAAAAAAGCGATTTTCTAATTATTATAATAAAATGTAATATTATTTTGTTTGTTACCCTACTCTTTGAAATCATTATTAATTTTTTCATCTTTGAAATGTTCGATTGAAATAACTCGAGCTATTCGAGTAGCTCGAGTTATTCGAGTAACTCGGGCCATTCGAGTAACTCGGGTCATTCGAGTAACTCGAGTCATTCGAGTAACTCGGGCCATTCGAGTAACTCCGGCCATTCGAGTAACTCGGGCCATTCGAGTAACTCGGGCCATTCGAGTAACTCGGGTCATTCGAGTAACTCGGGTCATTCGAGTAACTCGAGTCATTTGAGTAACTCGAGTCATTCAAGTAGCTCGAGTCATTCGAGTAATTCAATTCGTATTTTTCGAGTACTCGACGATCTCGAGTACTCGACTCGAACTCGAAGAAAAAACTCGACTCGACTCGAGCTCGAATATTCGAGTATTTGCACACCCCTAATAAAAACATAATAGAACTTTGACCGCAAATTTGCGAATCGTAGCTTTGCATTCGTTGTCTATTCCATTCGTATCGCGCACAATTTTTTTTGAGTCTATAGAGATGATGTGATGAAAACGGTGGCAATTCGTAGCTGTCAAAGTAGGTTCCGTAGCCATTTTTATTCATGTATATAGCAAATCCACCTTTTGTATGATCATCAACGTTTGCAACTATAACTGCTGGAAGTTCGGGAATATTCGGAATCCGATCTGCTGCATGTACTCCTACAGTTCTAGCGTTGACAGCACCAAGTGCTTTGATTATTTGACGAATATTCATTGTTAGTCATCATTATCTCCATCTGCTTCTGAATTGCTATCTTTCGATGCCTTGATGGAGTCTGTTGGTGATGCAGGACAATCAACTCCATCCACACCTCCGTCAGCAACTGCGCGAGCTAACCTGCATGCTCTTACACGCTCAAGAAGTGCGTCGCTTAACCTCAATGGATTATCGTTGATGTTGTCAGATGTGATACATAACGATAGTTTCGTATGCAACCACTTTCTCAGCGTATATGCCTGATTGAGGGCACATACAACTCTTTTATACTTATCTTTTGTACTATGAGTGACACATGAAAATCCATCCTTACGATATCTTGTAAAGAGTTCATTGAATGATGGTGAGTATTTTTCGAGATTGATGATTTCTCGCGACATGGTTGCTTCTAGATACGTTGCTTTTTTGTAACCTCTAGTATAGATTTTGGCAGTGTTTGCAATGTTGTATAAATTGAGTAACAGTTGACCGATGGAAACGTCGCCTTCTATCCATTGAATACCATGATGATGATTTATCACAAATTCGTTACTCCGTTTTACTCCTGATGGCAATTCAGAGAAATCATGTGGTGATTTTACTATCCAATGGGAAAAAACTCTAGTTTTTAAACTAATTACTGTCATCTCCTTTATAAAAAATTTATTGTTCTGGTCTTTTAGACCTTGAATATCAATGACGAAATCCATGACTTTATTTTTGACCACTTTCACTGTACAGAATGAGATTCCAGAAAGAGACTGATGATCAACGCAGCTCATCAATGATCTTTTATACTAATCACCCCCCATCTGTGATTCTACTCCCGCTCCTTTAACTTGAGCATTAAAATCCGTTATAATATTACGACTTGAATCTATTTCCAGAACGTTATCGTATTCTGCGTAAATGATGTAATTTATTGTTTGTTCCAAGGCCTAATCAAATTTCACTTACACTACCACGTTTTATAAGATTCCAGTGTAAAGCAGAATTTGCAGAAAGATCGGGTGTCAGATCAAATGCAAACAAACAAAAACGTCTAGAATAATCTATTCAACTGAGACAAAGGGACTCATTAGAAAAATGTATACCAGTCCCTGAAAATAAAGTGTGATAAGCTTCAACAAACTGCAGATTATCGCCTGTAAATTTTGGTTGTAGAGGTTTACTCGGTACTTGTACTCCATCAATGTAGAGCGAAAGATAATTAATGAAAAAATGTTGAAAGTTGAATGGATTGAATTGTCTATTCCCATTAAACGCTATGTTATCGACGAATCCTATTATAATTCTTTTTGGTAGCTGACCTAAAATTATGTTATCTAAAGTATCACCGCATCTTTACTTCGAACAAGTCGTACTCTTAGTTCAACACCATTTAATGAAAATTTATTTTGATTGAAAACGTCACAATGTAAATGACCTATTAAATCTATTGTTTTTGAATTTTCCGTATAATATGATCGGTTTAATAGTCCATGATTAGCTTCACCATCAGCGCGCCCCACGATTGGTAAAGCTTCCATTTTTCCAACAGTATCGAGATACTACAGAGACGTTGTTAGATGTGAATTCATCGCAGCGCTTGAGTAATTTGATAATGTTTTGATATAGGCTCTGTATGGGTAAGCATTGTTTGGTGGTGAGACGAGTTTTTGATTAAAGAATATATCAATCTGATTAAACAGTGAATGAAGAAAATTATTAACAGGTCCTACTTTACTATTCTCAGCGGGAATATTTGGTATAATTTGTACACGTACATTTAGTATTGTGTGTGCTGGATCGATATAATCTCCACCTCCAGGTATTACAAATTCAATTGGTTTATCATTTGTAAGCGATGACACTGGTTTATATTGAATAAATTGTGAAGATTCTAAAGTTGTTGAGTTGGTGGAAGCGTAAATAAGTCTAATTCTGATTTCATGCATTCGCATGAGTTTGCATGTAAGAACGCTATCTTGTTTTTCTAGTTAGGTCCAAAAATATCTTTCACACTGCATAAAGCTTGTATTTCCTTTTTGCTAACTCTTTTACGTTTTCGAATATCACCTTTTTCCTTTTTTATAACACTTTGTTTTCTTTTGACTTTAGTACGAGCTGTTTAGCGTCTTTTGGGAGACTGACGCTTCCGCTTGGCAACACGATGTTTATATCCAGAACCTTTTATCATTTCAGAGATTTTATTAACTGCTTTCCTCTTGAGATTTTGACCCGATTCATGCATTCTCGTATTGACAGACTGTTTGAAATTTGTACCATTGTTGGTAACATCGTCTAGTACATGCATACCTGCGCGAACAGCTTTTTTACCGACTGCTTTTGCTCCAGTGGTAAGATAAGGTAAAACTCTTCAAAAAAGACCTCCTAGAAAACTTCCTATACCATGTCCAAGTTGGTAATGTGAACTGTTGAATACCCGATAGATTCCGCCGCCGCCAATCTGCTCGGAATAATAAGCTGTTCAGATTCTTGAATATGTAAAATAGTACTGGGTATATGAATTTCAGTCAATCCAACACTCCAATCACTATGTAAGCGTATCTCATGCGATAAGTGTGTAGTAAAGCAAGATGTTGTGTTATCTGGAAAGTATTTTATACTACTGTTACTGGGAAGAATCAAGTAAAAAGCATCCTCATCCATTTTTAAAGATTAGTTAATTCACTCGCGTTTATCCAAGAATTGAATTTTTCAGGATACCCATACCATTTAACAAGTACTTGTTTATTTCGACCACGGCCTTGGATACGTATTACACGCTCAATCTTAAACTTTTCTGTTTCAGCTAAACGTTTTTTTCCAACTTTAACCAACTCTTCGGGATAGGAAAATTCATCAATTTTTTCCCCATTCAAATCTGACAACTTGTACGTGTAAAGCTGTTGCCGTCTGGATATACGAGAAATTTTAAAAATTTCTTCACTGTAATTTTTCTCGTATCCTTTCTCGAAGGTGCCTTTTGTACGACTGGTGCGAACATAGGAACCCACCGAGTATATAGGCGCGTGAGATGGTTTTCTTTGACTAAGAGCTCTTTTATCTAAATTCATTCATGCTTTAGAAGCGTTATAAATTGTCACTTCTGCTGGTATCATTCTAATTCTACTATGTAAAATATGATTCTATACTTTCACTATGTTTTGTATGACATCTATGTATCTATGAGTATTCTTATGCGTAAAATATCGAAACATACGTTCTTTGAGTGTGCGATTTAAGCGCTCCACTACAGCTGCCTTGACATCAGGGTTTCGTACTGTACGAAATTTTACATCTCGCTTTTTTAAGTAATCTCAAAAGTCCCCTTGTCCGATTGAACAGAGATAGGAACTCGAGCGTTTGATTTCTTGAGAATTTTGTCAAAAGCGTCGGCAACACTGCTTGCACTTTTATCGTGAAGAATTTCTACCGAAGCATACTTGCTAAACACATCTATAATAACAAGTAAGTAACAATATCCATCGTTATATTCTTTGAAATATTGCATTACTCAACCATTCGTAAATTTTAGTCTTTTCGCGTTTGTTTCGCGCAACATTTACACGAATTAAATTACGCGCACCAACATAGTCGGCCTCTCGTGAAGTATCATAATATATGTTTTTTAAAAACATTTTTTAGAAGCTAAAACTTTTTCACTTTTCCTTAGTTGAAGCTTTTTTTATTTCTAGTAGTATTGTATTCGTATTGAGACTGTAATTCTTTTTTCAAATCTTCTAAGTCAGTTGAATTTTTTCGCTTGCGATTTCTATTATATGGTTTATTAGGTTGTAATAGTTTATAGGAATGTAATATATCTATATTACCAATGAACTTTGCTGGTGTTTCTGATAAGGATAAAAATCTAGTAATTTGTGTTCTACCAGGAGAAACAGGAACGGAATCTGTCTTTTTTCTTCGTACGATGTCGTTAACTAATTCTATAATATTCGAATTTGGAATAACACTGCCCTCTACTGTAACTTGTCCTGTATTATCCCATTTCATGAGGTTTCCTAAAGCGTTTTTTTTTCGATGGTTAAGTAACAGACGTCCACCCCTCTTATAACTCTTTGGAACATTTTCGAGGATAATTTCATCCGTGAGTGGCGTTGCTAGCATTGCTTCCGTCTCTTCGGCTTTATGTTCCGTATTATTTGCATTTTGGCGTCGTTCTACATTTTTGAAATAAAGATATTTTTAGAGGATTTGCATGTATTTTTTATACTTTTCACGTTCATCTGTAATACTTTTGGAAGAAAGGATATCGTGCAACTCAGCATCTAACCATGACAAGTTGTCACCCTTAGTTTGGACAGTGTGCTCTATTTCAGAATTCTCGTGCTTTTGTTTTGTTGAACGTAAACCTCTTTCGTATTCATCTTCGGGTATTATGACCATTTTGCGCGTGCGCTCCATCACGTTTAGAAGTTAATTTAACCAAATATTTTTGATACCAAGGCACCTATGATTGGTGCCAATAGCAGCGGTAGAAAACTTCCTATGTTTTAAATGATGACACGTTTTTTCTGATGCCAATTAGTACTAGTCTTACAATCGTTGTTCTTCCTAACTTTTTTCGTTACTAGTTTTCGCAACACGTTTTTGTATTTTTTTAGTCGTTCTTTTTGTGAATTTTTTAATTTTACGGTACCGTATAACACGTTCAGGGCACATTCACATATACACTTGATTAAATTTTTATCAGACGTTCGAAGTAAGGCCACTCGTTGATGACTGTCAGAATGACAAAGTGCGTTTAAAATTGCGATACACTTTTTACTGAAGTTTGACGGTAAACAGCTACATTGACCTCCGATCTGATTAACTTTCTTTTTCTTTCCACGTTTATTCGATGTTACTGCAGCCATAGCTATATCAGTACTGATGGTGATTCTTTCAGAGTTCCTTTTTTATATTTGTGATCTTAGCGAAATTTCGAATGATACTTTGGTAAGTATGCGCATTGTGTTTTATCGTCCGGAAATATGCATGTGCGAAATCGGTATTCTTCCTTTGTACTCTGTTTCAAGTCCAAGAATAGATAGCCGTGTGCCACATGTGTGCTATCTAAATAGGCTTCTTGCAAAGATTTCGGATCCTCAGGGTAAACTTGTCGTGCAAGATATTGAATTTGAGCTCGATCTCGTGGATTCTTAAAAATAATGATATAATTAGCATTTAATGAAATATCTCTTTGACCAGTACCTTTGTGAAAAAGATTTTGCGTGATGAAAATAACGCTAATATTTTTATTATGACTACCTTTTGTAAACAAATCCAGAATAATATTGTTGGAAGATTGGCGCATCAAGTCATCTATTATTATTAATTTTTTCTTTTCATTGTCATTAGAATAGTCCGAGGGTTGGGGCAATCCTTCGCGAAATTCTATAGATTGGTGAGATGGTGTTTTTAATTCGTTTTGGTATGTTTCTTGCCACTCTGCGTAATAAAATAAAATCCTATCAAATGCTACATCGCAAACATTAGATAGGTTCGCGAGAAATCGTTTAACGAATACTGTTTAACCACAACCCGTAGGTCCACTGACGATACATGTAAATGGATGTTTAAGCCGTGTATCAGTCTTGCAAGTTTCGTTAATACTGTCTGCTTCACACCTAAGCTTGATATATTTAACACGGGCGGTCGGCAGCGGAGGCGGCACGGCGCGGTCGAGACATGCGCGAATATTAGCTAATTTTGCGCGCACGCGTCTCGTAATTAGCTTATCAACATGTACCAAGACAAGAGCTATATTATAAGTTAATTTCACGTACCAAACATAAATAAGTCGTATTCGGTGAATTGGTACTTTTCTGTATAAGAGATTAATGTTAATTTTTTAATCAATAGCTGTAGGAATAGGAACAGGCGGATAAAATCAAAATAAAACCATTTTTCAATTAAATTTATTTTATTGAATTCTTTTTGTAACCAAAAAAGTAACGAAAATTTTTCAGATATATTGCAAACGCAGCGCAAAGCTCGCTCTCTCGTCGCCTGACTGCCAGCCAAGCTAGTCGCTTGTATATTCGTCTTTAGCTTGAAGTCCAACGCGCCAAGGAAAGTCTTTTAACGTTGCCACGTGTTTGGTGTCTCATCCCGAGCTCATATCATAAGGCCAGGAAGTTGCAGAGAGAAAAATGTGCAGAGAAAGGTCTGCAGGAGATGGGCCCGCCTCGTCAATCTCGTTAGCGTAAGTTTCCTTAAGAAAAATTACATTGTAAAACGCGGTGCGAGTCACAGTAAAGTAGTCTCTATCTCTCTTTTTTACGCGAATCGGTTGTAACTATTTTGCGAGCGTATTACCTCGTTTAAATCGAGAAAAGAATCACAATACTTTGTAAAGATTTAGTATCAGATTTTCATTGTAAATATTTCATTATTTAGAATATAATTTCAAGATTTTTTTATATAATGTGACGTGGTACGTCCCAATAAAATTTTTGTAACAATTAAAATTTTTTTTTGTTTATTTCGTATGCACTTATTGCAACACGTCACAAGAAATAATAAACTGTAAAATCACCAGGGCACGGAGACACACCACCGGCTTACTCACCGACCCGGGCGCATCTTGAATAAATTAAATAAAATTATTAATAGAGAGATATTTTTTTTATTTGTTTAAATTTTCCGGTACACGAGGGGCACGACGCTAGCAGAAGCCCGTGACAGCCATTACGCACACATCCGCAGACCGTGTGTGTGAGCTCCAGTACTGCTAACGTAGACCGTAGGTAAAGAGAAGATGTAGAAAGAGAGGGAGACTCAAGAGACAAGAAGAAGAAAAGAGATAGGAAGATCAGCATGCTAGAAGAATAAATCAGAATTGATGGCGCGTTGGCTTCTCACGCACAGAAAAGGAGAGAGGCAAGATATAATAAAGAGAGATGAGAAGAACGTAGAGAGGGGATGTCACCAGTTCTTTCTCTACGCTTAAAGAGATGTACGCTGTAGACGTGCATGTATAGTATATCTATATATACGGATCGCCTTTACATGTATGTACTCTCTCTCTCTTAAAATTTATATATACGAAAGAGATAAAAGAGGAAGCGAAGAAAGAGCATACAAAGAAACTTGAATCTCTCTTATTAAAGGTGGCGCGCACGTCAAAGGCTTGCGTTCGAAGATCGGAAACGAGATCAACTAATGAAATACAAGAAATTAGAGAAGTAATTATTGATTGGATAAGAAGAACATGAAAGAAGACAGTAGATAGTAAAGAAAAAGGAAGAGGACTTCAGACGAAGGAAGCGGCCATCGTGCAGTTGACTCGGTTGCCGTCCTCGTGCCATGTCGGATCTCTCTTTAGTCACTTGAAGGATATTCCAGTCCGGAGATTTTTCGTGCGTTGTCTCGGAGCTGTACAAAGACCTGGAGTGCTGAGAGAATAGCAGAGTCGACTGTGAAGATAGGAATTTCCAGAGGGGGATTTCATCGACCTGATTCCTTTGCAGTTCCTTGCAGCCGGTGTCGATAACTGACCAGACACAGAGAGACAGAGAGAGAAATAATACAACCTGAGGCCCATCACCGCCATTGTTGACCTGATTGTCGCCATCGCCGACCAATTCTTCTGTTGTCAACGACTTCTACAACGGTGAGTGGACTGTAGTCCGAATTAATAAAGATTTATTGTAAATTAACGGCTCTCGCCGACTAAAATTTGTAGATTTAGTGCGGACGTGTTATATAAAATTAAAGTGATTGTGACGACGTTTAAATAGAAAATTAGAATAATTATTTGTTGCGAAGTTTAATGACAACTAGTGAAAAATTTACTGTGAAATTTTTTTTTGTAAACCGAAAAAGTGAAATAAACCGTGACCACGTGTTTAACGATTTCGTTGACCGGCTAAATTGATTTTTATTCTGATTATATGAATGAAAAATTCATAATTAAATTTCTTAATTGACCAGCAAATAATTTATAATGGAGATTGGTGGACACAGTGGTACGTGTTACGTAACGAATTACATGACGCGAGCCTTGGCGGCCATCTTGTTGAATTAGATTCTTTTGAAACTAGTTGCGTTGACTAGAAATTTAAAATAAATTGAGAATTAAATTTTTCTGATCGTCAGAAATCGTAATAACATATTAAATATTATTTTTTTTTGGAAAAGATATATATAATAAATTTTTGATATTGCGGGAGTGTGAAATAGACCACGTGTCTAACAGTTTCGTTAACCGTAAATTTAAATAATTGAATTAGTAAATCGAATGGGAAGTCTAAATAATTATTTTTTTTGTTCATTGCTTTTGACCGGTAATTGAACCTAGCAAAACCGATAGACACTGGTACAGAGTGATTAGAGTGAGAGCGGGAGAAAGAGATAATCACGCGGGCTCTTGGCAGCCATTTTGTTTAATAAATAAGAGCGAGGTCGCGTACGTTGACCAGAAAGGGAATTTCATTTTTTTTGTGATTACTATTATATTGAAACAAATAAGTTATTTAAGTAGAAGTGCGAGTAAAATTTAGGAGTATGTGAATGGGTTATGAGTGTGCGCGATCAAAAATAAATTCATAGACTTACTAGGAGAGTGTCACACCTCCGGATCACGGATTCCGCTTAAACTTCGGGATAAGTTTACAGATGATAAAATATGGAAAAAGCTAAGGTTGTAGTCACAAATACTCAATATTTCCCTAGTTACAGGCAATTACAGAAAATCACTAAAAAAGTAACTAGATTTTTAAACGCATATAGTTCTTTAGCATTAATAGCTAGAAGCTTGAGACTGTTTTTAAATTGAAGCTGAGCTCAAATCTTTTCGAAACAGTAGTTACAGCATATCGAAATATTATTTTTTCTCAAAGCTAGATCGTAATAAAGATTGGACCTAATTTCAGCTTTTATTATTAATTAATGTTTTAAAAAGAAAATTCAGGCCCAATCTTTATTACGCTCTAATTTTAGGAAAAAATAATATTTTAATATGCTGTAACTACTGATTTGAAAGGATTTGAGCTCAGCTTTAATTTAAAAAAAGTTTCAAGCTTCTAGCTATCAATGCTAAAAAACTATATGCGTTTAAAAATCTGGTAACTTTTTTAGTGATTTTCTGTAATTGCCTGTAACTAGGGAAATATTGAGTATTTTTGATTACAACTTTAGCTTTTTCCATATTTTATCATCTAAAAACTTATCCCGAAGTTTGAGCGGAATCCGTGATCCGGAGGTGTGACACTCTCCTAGTTAGTTAACAAGCAAAGTGTTCATAGAAATAAAATATTTTTTTCTGTTATTGAATAAAGGCTAAATTTTAAACTTAAAAATTTCGAGTGTTTAAACCAGTAGAAATTAGTTTTTTTTTTGTGTGTGTGTATACCTCTCCAACTTTCAGCTTAATAAATTTGATACCAGAGGTCGCCCACCTCCTGATCCAAGACAGCCCTAGGTTCATGCTTGCCGACGAGTTAGCCGAAGGTCTGTCTGGCGCTCTCTAATAAATTAAAGATTCTTTTTCTTTTCGATAGACCGAATTTAGCATGCGGGGACGGGCGACGTTATATTGAATGAATTGATAATTCAAATATAGCTAAATTCTCACATCGCAATAAAAATGATGTTAAAGATTCAATATAACCTCAAATCATAATCCGGCATGCTCCTTTTTTATCTTTTTTTTTATTCTTTATAAGAAAGTATCAGGGTTGAGAATTCACCCTAGAGAAAATGTAAGAAATATTTAAATCATTCATATATTCGGAGTCGCTTGGTCTACGACTCAGCAGTAGCAAGAGCGAGATAGTTCTCACTCTTTTTGTATCATAGTGTGCTCGTCCTTGCTAAAGTCGGGGGATAGGGTGTCGATAGTGATTAGAATCTCTTCAAGATCTATAGTGAATAAAACAATAAAATCAATAAAAAATTGGCTTCGTGCAGCATATCCTCTAAACCCCAAAACGCGAGCATGCTACGTTACAATATAACGACGCTTTTTTAACATAACACAAGTTTTTTGTTTCCTTTTTTATTTTGTTACAAAATTTTTCATTTTAGATGCAAGGTTGATCTCTACGGGGTTACCGTGTTTCAGTTCATTATACTTTTTATATCACAAGTACGTGGGTATCCGAGTTCCTCATTTAGAAATATCGTTAAATTCCATATTCAGGGCAAAGTATTATAACGAGTTCTAATAAATAAAGTCATTCAATTACTTAAAATATAAAATATTAATTTATTCAATTTATAACGAGCACATCAATTTTAAATTTAAAACTAAGATTAAAGATCATTATGTCATGATAATCTATTGAATAAATTACGAATACTTAAATATATTAATGTGAGAGCCAAGTTGTTTAGCCAAATATTAGTGGAGCTTATTCCGTTACTGGATAAAATTATATTCATTAATTAAACTGATTTATTTTAACAGAACTTTTTATTATATTTACCAACCTCATAATATTTTATAATTTTGACACATGATCAACACTTAACATACATATATATGTTCTATACTTAATTTTTTAATCATTGTAATTTTTCTATAACTGTTGAACCAATTAGTTATTTACGCATTTTTTCGAGATGTTCGATCTTAATTTTCGTGTTGTATAGACAAAAATATTTTAAAATTATTTTTTTCTACAACAAATTTAATGATTTTTGATAAATTTTATCATTAAAAAAAAATATTATCATAACTTTAGAAAAAATTAAATAATAATTCGAGTCTCTAAAACGTTTGTTGTGAATTAAAAATAAAATAAAGTATCTGATAATGAACAAAGAAATACAATTAAGTTATACTTATGAACCCTCATATAAAATTTTTTTTTATATGTTATATATTTTTTTCAATATTCTCATAATTTTATTTTCAGAACAAGAAAATAACTATATCGACATAAGTGTTTTTGAAATTTTTAAATGATTTTATATTTTATAATAAACTAATTAATTGTCATTAAATAATTTTTATGAGTAAAGAATTAAAATAATTTTGATTTTTTTCCTTTTTTTTTATTTTACGTGAAGTACTCGATGGATGTGTTCCAAAATTTGCACGATCTATTGATTTGCTTTTTCATTTATCAAATAAGCTTTTTTTTTCATTATATTATTATTTTTTTTAATGCCTAATTTAATTATGAAATTTTATTAAGATGAATTTTATAAAAATATTAGGAAATATTACTAGTAAATCATTTTTTATATTAGAATTACATTTTAAAAAATAAAGTCTAATTACTCGAACTTAAAGAACTCTAAAGCACTGCGTTAAGGCAGTTGACAGCGTTTTTTATTTTATTTTTTTAGCGCATATACTCTCACTTATTCAACAAAAACGTGACTTACCATTATATCTAAACGAATTTGTTGGTAGATAACTTATTTTAAAGATTAGTGTTCAGCTTAACATCAAAAGCACTGTGTCAAATATGGAAAATGTGAGTTTCTATGTCATTGATAATATAGCATTTTTGAAGAAAAAATGATGTTTTCAATAAACATTGAGTCAACACCTTGGATGATTACCGAGATAACATGAGTTTTAACGTCGTACGCAATATCAAAACGCGTTTTTTGAAGTTATTTTTCGACATTTGAGCAATACATTGTGGAAAAATATAACCAAAAACTCATATTTAAGGGTATTTTGGGTCGCTGAACTCATTTTTCATCATAAATTGTACTTTGAAATTGTTTAAATACTCTAAAAATCCCAAAAATGAGTGGAGATTTGAGTTTTTTATCATTTTAACTACTTTCCACCTTTTTTTCTCCTTCCAGAAGACTTTGAGGTGAACTAAAAAAAATCCAAACGATAGTTTTTTTTCTACGCAACTTAGAAATTTTCAAACCCATTTTTAGGTTATGTTTTGGTTTCAAAAACCTCTTAAAATAATAAGCTTATGTGCGCATTATGATTCCCTCTAATCTTGATTTCGAATCACCCAAATCGGCTAAAAATTCGCAGAGATATGCTTAAAAAACTGAAAATCACATTTTTTGAGGTTAGGAAGCCAATTTTGAGTCTAGCGAGCTGTAACTTTCAGGATCGAGGTTTTTTGACATGATAAATAAATAGGCCAGATTCTAAAAAAATCGAAGGACAGGCCATTTTAACGTACTTATCCAGCTATACTCTTTGTTACAAAAAATAATTTTTTAATATATTACAAAAATCATTTATTACAAGTCTTATTCAATATTCATATCGAATACTATATTATTACCAATATCGACTAAAAACAGAAATCATAATTAAAATACTCGGCATATAATCATGTTTATCTTATGAGCCATACATAAACTACAATTTTTTTTTTTAAATCATGAATTCAGTAAAAACACTAAATTTTACAGCGATATTCGTTTCCTGCCACTTAAATAATATATGTACAAAAAATCACTATGATGTCTTTATTATTTCATTAGATATTCGTTTATGTATTGATTAATCGTTCCACTGATTCTACCGATGTGATTTTTGAAACATATATTCAATGCAGCATTAAAAACCTAACGGTATTATAAAAATTAATTTATATTGATAATTGATAGATTTAAAAAAATGTAATTTCGCGATTAGTCATCATACACAACACATCGGACATACAACTCTGCTTTATTTTTTAATGAGTCATACATAAATTACAGTTTTTAAAAATCATGAATTTTGGAAAAACAAGAAATTTTACATTACCGTTCCAATCCTTGCTAACCAATTAATATATGTACCAAAAATATCCACAATATCTTTATTAGATCGATAGATAGTCGATCATGTATCGATTTTTGATCTATTGATCCTAGAGAGATAATTTTTGATACATATATTATTTGGACAGCAGGTATCGAATGGTGTTGTAAAATTTCTTGTTTTTCTAAAATTCACGATTTTTAAAATTTGTTATTTATGTATGACTCATTAAATAAAATAAGCAGAGATATATGCTCCATGTGTTGTGTAAGATGACTTATTCCGAAATTACAATTTTTAAAATCTATCAATTATCAATATAAATTAATTTTTATAATGCCATTCGGATTTTAATATTTTAATAAGTATATGTCCCAAAAATCACCTCAGCACGATCAACATAACAAGAATCGATACATAATCGATTATCTATCGATCCAAGAATAATATCAGGGTGATTTTTGGTACCTATGTTATTTGAATAGTAAGGAATTGAATGAAATCGTTAAATTTCATATTTTATCAAAATTTGCGATTTTTAAAAATTGTAATTTGTGTATGACTTATTAGATAAGATAAGTAACTCTGTATGCTCTATTCTCTTAATGATACCTACAGGCGTATAGTAACATTTAATTATTTTTACAAACCAATTTTATTATAAAATAAATTTTTACAAACTTAATGTATAAATTTCAATTTATTTATTATAAAAATAAATATTTGACATTTCTAAAAAATTTTATTTGAAAAAGTTTTAATTCTTAAATTTTGTGTATATCATGAATTAGTAAGTGGTCAAAATCGTAAAGAAGCTTTTGTATTTACATGAACAAAAGACGTAAGAATATAAGAGAGTGGATTTTTATCTCGCTGTATGATTCTGAGAATCATATAGATTATTTGTATTCTGATTTCTGTTTTTATTCACTATTCGTAACAAAATGTTATGAGTATTGAATAAAAATTCGAAATAAATAATTTTGAAATATATTAAAAAGAAAGATTTGGAATGAAACCCGTTATCGAACCTGTATTATTTAAAAAATACAATGAATACTTAAACAATGAATAATTAAAATATTCGATTATTATTTAATCATATTTGTATTACAAGAAATTATACATTATTAAAATTACAAAATACTTAACAAAAGTTTTTGAATTTTATCCCTTCCACTTTTTCCATTTTCAATCTTAATATATTTAGTATAAATACACTTACACCGTGCAAAGACTTTTATTTCCATTTCATTATTCATAGAGTACGCCAGAGATGAACAATGGGTCAGGTGAAAGGAACACTAAAACAACCATCTTACTTGGTTTTAGATGGAACCAAAGAGGAGAGGAAATCTTTGCTCAAAGAGGAAAAATCTAAAAAAACACAATTTCATACTAAATATTCAATAAATACATATTCATTTCCAAAAACTCAGGTATATAAAAAATATAAACAATATACTTACCATAATCGGTCCTCTTCAGGACCACCAATAAAAAACGTAGAAACTTCTATTTTTTACCTTAAGTGTATGCATTGTGTGTGTGTGTGTGTGTGTGTGTGTGTGTGTGTGTGTGTGTGTGTGTGTGTGTGTGTGTGTGTGTGTGTGTGTGTGTGTGTGTGTGTGTGTGTGTGTGTGTGTGTGTGTGTACATAAATACAAAGTTACCTCAAATGTTTATTTAAATAAGTAATTATCTTATCTTGATTATTTGTTTAAACAAATAAGTCATTATCGTATCTTAATTGTTTGTTTGAATAAATAAGTCATTATCGTATCTTAATTGTTTGTTTAAATAAATGAGACATTATCTTATCTTAATTGATTGTTTATGTAATTAAAGTGTTATCTTATCTTATTTGTTATGTAAACATCGTTATCTTAATGGGTTGTTTATGTAAACATAGATAGGTATAGCGAGTGACGTCATTTGTTATGACTCGCTATACCTGTCTATATACTACTTTGGACTATTTCAATTGCACAGATTCTATTGTATTAAAAAGATTCTAATAGATTAACATCTGATCTGTTAATTTAATAATATTTTAGTTGATTCGATAAAATTTATTTCTCAGTGTAACTCTTTCAAGATGTAAAAATCATAATGATATTTTCATACAAAATAATAATTGTGATAATTAAAAAGAAATTTTCAATTTTGCATGGATTTTTTTGGTTTTTACACGTTTTAAACCATGCTTAGTCAACCCTACTGAAAATATTATACGAGCCCTCATGTGAGATCTCATATACGATCTCATATGCAATCTCATATAGGATGTTACATGAGATTTCATATGAGTTTTTGGAACGCAAACTCATATGAGATCTCACATGAGATCTCACATAAGATCTCATATATTTAAAAAAAATTTTGAATTTAAATAAAATATATGAAAGATACCATGTGAGATCACATATAAGATCGCATATGAGATCACATACGAGATCGAATATGAGATCTAATATAAGATCGCCTACAAGATTGCATATGCGATCTCATATATATTCGTTGAATTTTATAAATTAGAAAAAATATATGAGATCTCATGTAAGATCGCACATGAAATCTCATATATTTTTTCTAATTTTCAAAATAAAATAAAATATATGTGAGATCTCATATGAGATCACATATGAGCTCTCACATATATTTTATTTTATTTTTAAAATTAAAAAAAAGTATATGGCATCTCATATGCGATCTTATGTGAGATCTCGCATATATTTCATTTTATTTTTGAAATTCAACGAATATATATGAGATCTCATATGCGATCTCATATTCGATCTCATATTCGACCTCATCTGCAGTCTCATATGTGATCTCTCATGGGGTCTCTTATACATTTTATTTGAATTAAAAATTTTTTTTAAATATATGCGATCTTGTATGAGATCTCATGTGAAATCTCATATGAGTTTGCGTACCAAAAAATCATATGAAGTCTCATGTGACATTTCATATGAGATTATACATGAGATCGCATATGAGATCGCATATGAGATCTCACTTAAGAGCTCATATAATATTTTCAGTAGGGTATTTAGAACAGTTTTTGAAAATTTTTGAAAATCTTGAACTTAAAGAATTTTGTAGATGATTTGGTCTTAAAAAAATTTTTAGTTCTTAAAAAAACTTTTAAGTTCAAAATTTTTAAAAATTGTTCTAAATTGATTAAGCATGGTTCGAATCGTGTAAAAACCATAAAATTCGGTACATGATGTTTTGGCATGATAAATCACCTGAGAAATCAGGTGATTTGTCGCCTGATTTTTTTCACTAGACGTTTGATAAATTAAAGTTTTATAAAAATATCTATTTTTCAATAAAAAATATGTACAATAATAAAAATAAATCATATTAATATAATGACCACAAGTCATGATAATTTATTTCACTAACAGTTGCATTTTAGATCATTGCAAAGAGTTTGTTATAGATTATTAAATTTTAAAAGATATGACATCCTGTTTACAACGGGGGATTGGCCAGCAGTGCTAAAAGGGGGATCCTGCTAGTGTATATATATATGGGTTATTTTATACTAAAAAATAGATTTTTTCCCATACCCCGGCAGAAAGTTCGTACTTGGCTTCCTGATTTCAGGATAGAAAGTTAGCAATACTCTCTCCGGTCTACCTCGTCAGAAAATATTGACTCGTAGTATACAAAACTGTGCGTATGCGCGTAAACGTTATGCCGTCTCTCTCATTTTTTATATAATCTTTAAGAAAGAAAGAGATAACAAACTTTGTGCCCAGTATGAAAAAAATCGTATATTTTTCTAGAGAGAAAATGTGGACTATCGATGCCTATGTATTTGCCGGTTTCGCTACGCTTGACCGGTAACCTATACGCAGGCGGCAATAGTCCGATTCTCTCCCTTGTTGAATAATATACTATTTCACCATATCCCAGCCGAAAGTTTCTACTTTCGTCTCCACTACTTCCCTCGAAAGTCACTCTGTCTTTCCAGGGAAGGAAGCAAAAAGGGCGTTCAGCACAGGCGCCAACGATTGCTTATAGAAAGCGTGATATCTCTTCGTCTCTCTCTTTTACCTATATAGTATTTTTTTTTTTTTTTTTTTTTTTATTATATCTACGGGCATTACTGCCCTTTTTAACACATAGAAATTCATTTTTAAAACAACATAATTTGACGTATTATTTAACGTGGTGTCAGCCCACGGCAGAGACAGCGAAAAAGCGACCAGACGGGGAATCGATCCCGTCATATACATATTTAATTTATCAAATCTTTTTGCTCTTCATTAAACGTCACAGTAAGAAAACACAAAGGCAGATATACAAGAATTATATATTATAAAATACTGTTCACACTAAATTTATAAATTTAAACTTGATGTAAAATAAATGTGAATAAAGATACTTCGGATAGTGAGGAAAAATTTTGTTATTGAAAATCGAGAGATTTTAAAAAAGAAACAGAATGTATACATAATTATGTATATGTCTTCGAGCATATACTACTGGAGGAAGCCTCCGAATGGCAGCAAGCGTTACAAGGCGAAGAGAGAGAAAGCCTCTATTTTGGTACATGCTGTCTCTCTCTAGCCTGATTTGATTGGCTGCTTCTGTTCCCCACTAAGAAAGTGAGAGAGAGATAGCACGTACCAAAATTGAGGCTTTCTCTCTCTTCGCCTTGTAACGCAGTTAATAGCTGGGAGGCTTCCTCCAGTAGTATATGCTCGAAGGTATATGTATACATATTATATAGATAGATAGATATATTTTTATTTTGTATTATATGTACAGAAAGAGCACGTAATACATAATTAAATTAAAATAAACTAAAATACATAAATAATATTGCACGATAAAAATAGAATTGCATAGCATGATATTACAGTCTTAGAAGATAATAGAATTAATAATACTATATTATATTAAATAATAAAATAAATTAAAAGTGATATCACATAGAAAAACGAACAAAAATTAATACACGCAATAAATATAGATGAAAATATACTAAAACTCAGTCTCATATGGGTGAAATTCAAAAAATTGAAAATAGGTGTTTATACATAATAACTTTTTATGTAAATAATATGTACATGTCTAAACCCAACAGTTAGCTAGTAACAATCCTAGTCAACTTGTTCAACCATTAAAACTTTGATTAAATGACTAATCTAAAGGAATAAATAAGAAAAATAAACAAAAATTTCCTCGTGTCACGCGTCCGGAGCGTACAAGTATTTTGTTTTCAAAATAGGAAGTTATTAAAATTTTACTGTAATGATTTTTGAAGATTTTTAAATGAATAATCTAATGGTGAGGTGTAGAAATACAATAACTTAATAAAATGTATTCAAAACTGACGTCAAAGTTACGACAATTTTTTTGTCCTCGTGTCATACTTTTAATAGTTTATCGTGAAAATCATTTAAGGGGAATCCTCATACCGACATAGGGTTCTACCTTATCTACATTTAAATTATGAATTTTAATAAAAATTTAGCTATTCATGACTGAAATTCGTAGGAGAGGCACATTCCTAACATGCCAAAGAATTTATTGCAACGTTAAAAGACAATATAAAGGTAAAAATAAAGGCGAAAACTGCTTAATACGATTAACTTTTCAATGTAGTTATGAATAATCGTATTATGCAGTTTTTGTCTTCATTTTCACTTTTATTCTGTCTTTTGACGTTGCAATAAATTCTTTAGAATGTTAAGAATGTGCCTCTTCTATGAATTTTAGTCAAAAATAGTTAAATTTTTATTAAAGTGCATAATTCAAATGTAGATAAGGAAGATCTCTGTGCCGGTACGAGGACACCCCTTAAGGAGTCAAATAATTAGAACTAAATATCGTCAAATATAAAAATTAATATGTATTTTAGTAATTAAAAAAGTTATTAATGTAAAAGGTTTTATATATGGTAAAAAAATATATTTAAATCAAACCATAAAAAACATACCTTTTCTAATGTCTTCGTGTAACGCTAATTTTCTTAACGAAAAAAAAATCTAATCAGGATTTGGACTAGGGAAAAAGAAAGTAGGCTTTAAGAGCTTCAAATTGACCGTGAAATATATTTGTTATTATATATATTACTCGCCAAGTAATCACTTTTAATATATACAAAAGAAAAAAAAATGTCCTCGTGTCACACTTTATAAGTTTATTTACATTTACACATGTTATATTTCCAAAATTGAAATACAGCTCGCCCATTATTGTTTTCTTCTTATTTATAGTATTGATAAACATATTAAAAAATATCAAGTAAAATTTTTTTTTAGTTTTTAAAAAACATGATTTTGACAACTTTTTGAATTTTACCCATATACCTATCAGTCCAAATGAATTACATTAGAAACAAGCGTGTAAAGAGCGCAGTCAAGATTACAAAAAGAAAGTTTATAAGTATACAATAATATGTAAGTCATGCTGATAAAAATAACTTCACTCATTCTATAAACACTCACTCCACACTCACGCCAATAAATACTCTCATACATTAAATCTAAAAAAAGGGACGTCACATAAATAGTTAAATTATCACATATAATCTAGTCGGAAAGAAATAAAACTGCTCAATTTAGATTGAGATGTGTTTGAAAAATGTGTGTGTTAAAAAAGAGTGTACCGTAGAATATTTTTACCAGAATTAATCATAAACTTTTTTTTATAAATGAATTGTCATCACGTGTATTACTGTGTAATGTGTTACCGAGTAGTGTGTTACCATTTAGTGTATATATTAGATCATAAAATCGCGTTTATATTATACGTAATTTTAGTAGATAATTTCCGGTTTGGCTATAGTCCAAAATTACAGTTATTGCGATAACACACGCGTGGATTGGAATGCCCCTCTCCCTTCCACGCTGTGTAATGTACTATTTCTTAAACTCAAAGAATAAATTCCAAATAATGTCACAAGTGTTTTTTGAAAATTTTTAGATCATTTGAACTCAACTCAGGGGATTACAGGACCTCAAAGTTAAGATTTTTAATTTCTTTCGCGATTTAATACGTTTTTCAGATCAATTTTATTCATAGAAGATCAAGTCATTCGTAAAAATGGTAAATGCATAAGAAATCTGAAATTTCCTGAATTTTTAGAAAAAGTTGGTTACAAGGTTAAAAAAAAATTCCAATATTCAAAATCGGAAAATAACCTTAAAAATTGGAAAAGAGTGCTGATGATGCAAGCTTGGACTTCAAAAAATTTATGTTTGTAGCTTTGGATGTTAGAAATATGCTTCAATAAGTTATTTAAGGTTTTAAATAGATAAAAAATCCATTTCTTGCCCATGCGTATGCGTTACAGTAGCTTAAAATATTTATACAGACCTACTAATTATTAT
The DNA here is from genome assembly GCA_017163975.1 of Anastatus disparis. Lineage (NCBI taxonomy): Eukaryota > Metazoa > Arthropoda > Insecta > Hymenoptera > Eupelmidae > Anastatus > Anastatus disparis. The sequence goes on from JAFFSR010000071.1 coordinate 167,851, forward strand.
CAAATTTAATTTATTTGTTATTCATAAATCATATGTTTTCTTGATGTTCCTATTTTTTCACAAGCAATGGACCTTATTTTCTTTTTTTTGATCCTGGACAGGGCTGTTATAGAGAATTTTAGTCATAGTCTATGGTGTAAGGACCCGTGTATAATCTATAACATGGCTGATTCAATTTAGATTCATGCAGGCTGTCACTAATCGAATTTTTTTTTCTCTTCTAAGTGATAAAAATACCTTCCAATATTTATATGGAGCTAAATTTATCTCATAGAATGCTCGAAATTATGTTTTTTCCTCGCTACAGCGTATTTAGTGTTGCGTGTAAAAATGAAAATTAAAAAATTGAAAATGAACCTGAGTTTTCAAATTGCCGTTGCTCCGTCAATTTTTAATCTTTTTGGGCGATCTTGTAATGAAAATATGCGAAATTTAGTCTAGTTTTAAATGCCGTTTTTTATATTTTCCATTTTAAAGCATTAATGCCATGGCGCATCATGCCATTTTTCCAACTATTACATCTTTTTACAATTTGTTTATGCTTTTATTTATTAATTTATCAAATATATTAACAAAAATCTTTAAAATAAACCCTCGATCAAATTTTTTAATCAATTAGAACTGAAGTTATGATGATTTTAAGTTTATAGAAATAGAAATTTTTTTTGATAATTATAATTTTCTATTGAGTTTGAATTTTGCGCCCACGATTTAAATTTACTTTGCAGGGAGTGGCATATGCCACCACTGGATGGCGACGATTCACTTTTTGCATTCTCATTAACGACTTGACGTATTCAAGCATATAAGACAAGTAAGATCGAAAATAAAATTGTCTAATAAAGTTATTTCTTCGTATAAATCTTCTTCTGTCAAAGAAATCACTTTTAAATCAATTCCATCTCCAATTGGGCATTCTTTAAATTTTCTTAGTACACATTTCATATCATCTTTTGAACAAAAAAGTGAAGAATTTATTTTCAATTCCAAATCCGCAATATCCTGTTTATTCTCGTTTTTATATTTATTCAAACCACCCAACGTAAGTTTCAGGTTCTGGCAATAAACGCAAAGACACGAATCGTTTGGTGGATGAGGTATAACCCACTTTGGTCTTAAGGCATAGAATATTGATTTACCAATTTTTGTTTTATTTCAGGATTTTCTTCTATAAATAATTGATATATTTCTTTTATGCTTCGCGTAAGAAAGCATTTAACTTTTTTATTTTTTATACTATTTTCTTTAACAGATATTGTGTCACTTTTATTTGCACTTTGACGAGAACAATTGAAATCATCGTTCATATAATAATTTTTCACTCTCGTTATAATTTCACTATCCAAAAATGGCCACAATAGTTTTCAGGCTTTTTGTAAATATCTTTATTATTTACCAATGTTCTTGCTTGATCAATAATATAAACAGTTACATTTAATAAAACTGATTATAAATAATTTTTGGAAATGTTGCTTGGTATAAAACTCAATAACCGCACTTTCTCAAGAAAATTTGAACAAGTATCTAAAGCAATTTTTAAAGCTATGCTTCTTATGCGAGGTTACGGCAAGGGCCTAAAACGTATGAAAATCGACAGATCACGAATGTCACCCCACGTGAATGTATAAATACGGCACAGAGTGCCATTACTGTTATCAATATAAACCCACTTATATTCTTTTCTCTTTCTTTCTCTCCCTCTCTTCCATTCCGCTTATGAATATGCGTGTATATATATACGTTACATAAAGTAGATGTGTGTTGAATGTATTGCCATTGATGCTTGTACTGTGTGTATATATATATATATACATAGTAAAATTTTGAGGAAAGTATCCATATAATACTAGAACGTTAAAAGAAAACACAAAGCGGGTACTCTTTCCCTTTCATGTTAACGAGATTTCCTTATACCCTCTCACTTGCACTCACGCTACATATAATATATGTCTGTATTTCTTTGGTTACTTTGTTTACAATCGTAATTACGTGTACCTAAATATGTTTTTTTAATAATTTACATTACTTATTAATTGGTATTGATTAATAATAAAAAAATTAATAAACAAAAAAATTTAATTAACAAATTTATCAATTTGTAATATTATAAATATTTTTTTAAATACGTAATACATCGAATTAAAAGCAACAAATTTTTATTAAAAAAATAATTATAGCTTTTTCAAATGTCACACTTCCTAGTTTATATATATATATATATATATATATATATATATATATAAATAATAGTTTATATATATATAGTGGAAGCATAGCTTCTATCAGCCAGTCCCACGACTGCCACTCCTGATTTATTTTAATATTTTCGAGCCATTTATCACACGTTTCACATTCGTTATTTTCATTTAATTTGGGCAAATCCGTTATATCGTAGACTTAAATAATTTTACTTGCAATTTGTAAATCAAATGCATCGTTTATTTATTTTCTTTTTCGAAGAGCAGAGGATTTTTGCATTTTTATATTGATACTTTGAGGCATTTTGATTGGTGAAATTTTCAATTCCAAATTACTTGAAATCTGATTGAACTGCTCTACCACAGCCTTATAAAAAACTTCTTCCAAAGATTGTTGATTGTTTGAGGTAGATGAAATAGGTGTATTTTCACTTCATCTAAAAATATTCTGTAACATGATGGACATACTTTATCTTTTCTAGAAAAAGAAGTATTTGGATACAAGCGTTTCAAAGACTCCGCTAGATCACCTAATTCTCTACACGGATTTTTGGAGCAATCGTAAATAACTTTTTTGTGCCTTTCTTTCAAATCCTTGCACTTAGTCTTAACAACCAGTTTAGCCATTATTATTAACAACGAAGATAGACGCTTATAGAAGCGTACTTCTGGGTTAACTTTGGAGGCCCAGCTTTTGGAGGACATTTAACATTACGTGTATATCTATATATATGAAAACATCGGTATATATAGATACAGAAATACATGGCATTTTAGTAGCGCCACCACGCGGCTGGAGGACATAAGCTTTAGATTTTGAGCCCCTGTTCGCCCATTTAAAGTACGCTTCTATAAGCGTCTATCTTCGTTGTTATTAATTAGTTTTCCGACAGAGCGAAAAAAAAATTTTTTGTTAGACAATTTTATTTTTGATCTTACTTGTCTTATATGCTTGAATGCGTCAAGTCGTTAATGAGAATGCAAAAAGCGAATCCTCGCCATCTTGCGGTGGCATATGTTACTCCCTACAAAGTAAATTTAAATCATGGGCACAAAATTTAAAGTGAATAAAAAATTTTAATTATCAACAAAAAAAATTTCTATTTTTATAAACTTAAAATTATCATAACTTCGGTTCTTATTGATAAAAAAATTTGATCGAGGGTTTATTTTAAAGATTTTTGTTAATATATTTGATAAATTAATAAATAAAAGCATAAAAGAATTGTAAAGAGATGTAATAGTTGATAAAATGGCATGATGCGCCATGGTATCAATGCTTTAAAATGAAAAATATAAAAAACGGCATTTAAAACTAGACTAAAAAGGTCAAAAATTGACGGAGCAACGGCAATTTGAAAATTGAGGTTCATTTTTAATTTTTTAATTTTCATTTTTACTCCCAACACTAAATACGCTGTAGCGAGGAAAAAACATATTTTCGAGCGTTCTATGAGGTAAATTTTATCTTGATACACATATTGGAAAGTATTTTTATCACTTAAAAGAGAAAAAAAAATTTGATCAGTGACGGCCTGCATGAATCTGAATGGAATCAGTCACATACATTATTCAGTCTTAGGAACAATAATTTTTTTTGTTAAAATAGAACTTTCCGCAGCTGAGTTTAGAGCGTAAAAGCAGGAATATGTTGTCACGTTATATGCAGCGCGTCAATTAGCAATGAGTATTAGGCAGTTTTCTATTCAAGCTTGGGGCAGGTGGCGCTCTCAACTCTAGTGCTGTCATGGCTGCACTCTATTACAATTTTCTTGAACGAGGACATATGCATGTATACATTAGCATATGGGTGATTCTATTCTAATGGGTAATCACATGTAATCGTTTAATAAACTATCGATACAAGGTTTAAATATTATTAACCACAAATTTTTCATATACTTTCAACTTGTAATTTTATGATCCATTGACTTTTTTATCGCTAATTTCAATATAGCTTTTGTAGGGACCCTTAGAAAGTATAAAAAGTAATCTCCCCTGTCTGTAATCATATATAAAATTTTTTTTAAACGTAGAGATACAGGATAGATGAATTAATATTTCTTAAAGATCAAAAAATATTTTTTTCCATCCGTACATACATTTCAGCAGAATGGTTGAAAAAAAAATATTTTCTTTGACCCTCTGTTATTATAAAAAAATGTATATTTTTTCATAGATAAAAAGCAATAATAATAAAAAATGTTATATTTGAATCTTATGAAAATATAAACTATTCCTATCACATAGAAATATTGTTATTATATGTTTATTTCGCTAAAAATTGCTTTGTTGATCATAAAATACATTTTTGTTTACGTGTAAACATCATTTCACTTATGAAAGCTAAGTTACCTTTCCTACAATAATTCCCCTAGCTCTAATCATTTAACTGTCACAGATGATATAAGCGCATATTCAAATACGCAATAGACGTTTAAGAAAGTAGTAATGTAAAACTAAAAAAGTTTGTATAGCAGTGAATGTTGGAGACCGTTTAATCGTTGAAAATTTCATTCAAATTATCAGGTAATCTCCCCTGGCATATAATTTCCCTGCCTTTTTTGAGATGCACTCACAAAATTCTAATTAAATAATAAAGTCAACAATTTTATTCATGAATTTTATACCATGAAGTGTTAAATTATTTGTACACTTGAAATTTAATACATATTATACTGCTTATTATTTTTATATATTCAAAATTGAATATATATATATATATATATATATATATATATATTTGTGGAGAATTTCCGAGTAAGCACACTCTCAAATTTTTTTGAAAACAATAACTGTAGTCATATTTACATACTACACTATATTAGTTATATATGTCTTTCGGCCGTATTCAGATTCCACCTGAATAAACGGCCAAAGGACATCGATGATTTTATATCCGAAGTAGGCCGTATGAGGAACTATAACTTATTAGTTGAAAATATTAATGTTTTTTCCAATAATTTTAAAATTAAATTTTAATTCTATTGATTTTTTCTTTTGTTTCTTAGATTGACATTTTGTAATGAGTATAGCTGCTGTCGAAGCGCAAGTCATTTTTTTTCACTAACTTACGTTCAATATGATTGCTCTTTGACATATTGAATGAAACATAGTAGAATCGGTGATGCTATATTGATTTTTCCTGAGACATATTGAGTCTCAATATGTCTCAGGAGGACATATAAAGCTTGTAAAGAGTCGAGGAGCGCGTCTGAGACAAATGCGATGCCAATACAAATTTAGCATGCTCTTTACATACTGACACGAATACGGCCTACGAGGACATAAACTACGTATATACTACAAATAAATAAAGCGAAATCAAAGGTTACATTGTAGTATTCAGAAAATAAAAATATCAGTTTGTCATTAGTCTTGATGAAGAGATTGTCGTTGATATCAAAGTAAGTATATAATTATTTAAATTTAAATGAAAGTCTTTGAAAAATCTGAATTGGAAAATCTATAAATTGATAATATATTATTTTAAATTATATTGGTAATAAAATTGTTTCTACGCGTGGACGTGGCGAACTTCCTACTAATCCTTTATCATCAAGTACACTAAACTCCACTCTCAAACACAAAAATAATGTTATTATATATTTTGAAAAAGCAAACTTTCTCAAGTATGGATATATTTGTTCTTTAACTTTCTTCTAATAATACATATTTTTGCTGTAACTCGTCGTTTTTTATTTTTGAAAATTCATCCATGTATGGTAATAGCTAATTCTAAAGTATTTCAGATAGTTTAGAATCTTTGTTCGACATAAATATTATTAGAAAATAATATATCAAGTGATGGTAATAAAAAAAGTAATTCCTCTGGAATAAAAGTAATTCCTCTGTATCAGTATATTTTTTATCTATCAGTTTTTCTAGGAATAACCTATCGACAGCTTGGCTACTTTGAGATATTGTTCTATTAGATATAACCATAAAATAACCTGAGTAAAATTTTTAAAATGAACACCTTTATTTTCAATTATTTCAAAATTTGAATTTGACCCGTTTGAATAGAATCACCCATGTACGTGTTGATTCGCGTGCAATGACGTGGGACCCGATGCTATTAAAGAAGGCGCTCTCTTTACTTTCAAATGTTGTTCACGCAAGCTTTACTTTATCATCATTGATGTGACGTCATTGACTATATATGGAGCGACTTGGGAATAAAATTATATACACTGCCGTTCAATTGCTTTTGCCCACCCTAGAGTAAAATTTATTGAAATAAAAAGTTTTATATTTCCGGAACTAATGATCGCATCTTTAAAATTCAAACGGCGTCTGAAAGATTGGTCAAAAATCTTTAAAACAAAGTAAGTCCAGTATGGAAAAAGTGATTTTCTAATTGCTTATGGAAATATAAAGAAAATTTTTTTTACTAATTTTTTTTGCCCATATAAAAGTGAATGCCATTTTTATAGAAATTATGATATCGAAAAAAATCAAATGGGTTCCAAAACTCTAATAGTCCTCTTTAAAATAAGCTAAGTAAAATGTTTCTATGACTTTTTTAACTACAGTTATGATGATCCCACACAGCATGAAAGATATCATTGAAATATTCCGAAATATTCCAATGGAATATTTCATTGAAATATGTATGGAAGCTTTATGGAAGAAAACAGAAATATTCCTGGAATATTGCAAAGGAAACTTGCTACGAAGAACCCCTGGAAGCCTCCGTAAACCTTCCAAGGAAGATTCCGTTGGAAGATTGATGAATCATTGCACCGAAAGATTTCATGAAAGCTTTATAGAAGACTCCGTTTTCCTTTTGGGGAAATATGGGAATTTTCACTGGAATATTCCGACTTAAGTCTCCTGGAAGATTTCGTAAACCTTCCAAGTAAGATTCCGTTGGAAGATTGATGAATCATTGCATTCAAAGATTTCATGGAAACTTGAATGGAAGACTCCGTTTACCTTTCAGCGTAATATTGGAAATTGTCATTGAAACATTTCAGTGGAAGGCTCCTAAAAGCTTCCGTAAACCTTCCAAGGAAGGTTCCGTTGAAAGATTGATTAATCATTGCACCGAAAGATTTCATGGAAGCTTGAATAGAAGACTCTGTTTACCTTCCAGCGAAAAATTCGAAATTGTCATTGAAATATTCCAGAGGTAGGCTCCTGAAAGCTTCCAAAAAACCTTCCAAGGAAGATTTCGTTGGAAGATTGATGAATCATTGCACCGAAAGATTTCATGGAAACTTTAATGGAAGACTCTGTTAATCTTCCAGCGAAATATTGGAAATTGTCATTGAAACATTCCAGTGGAAGGCTCCTAAAAGCTTCCGTAAACCTTCCAAGGAAGATTCCGTTGGAAGATTGATTAATCATCGCACCGAAAGATTTCATGGAAGCTTGAATAGAAGACTCTGTTTACCTTCCAGCGAAAAATTCGAAATTGTCATTGAAATATTCCAGAGGTAGGCTCCTGAAAGCTTCCAAAAAACCTTCCAAGGAAGATTTCGTTGGAAGATTGATGAATCATTGCACCGAAAGATTTCATGGAAGCTTGAATGGAAGACTCCGTTTACCTTCCAGCGAAATATTGGAAATTGTCATTGAAACATTCCAGTGGAAGGCTCCTGAAAGCTTCCGTAAACCTTCCAAGGAAGATTCCGTTGGAAGATTGATTAATCATTGCACCGAAAGATTTCATGGAAGCTTTATAGAAGACTCCGTTTTCCTTTCAGGGGAATGTTCGGAATTTTCGCTGGAATATTCCGACTTAAGTCTCCTGGAAGTTTCCGTAAACCTTCCAAGGAAGATTCCGCTGGAAGATTGATTAATCATTGCACCGAAAGATTTCATGGAAGCTTGAATAGAAGACTCCGTTCACCTTCCAGCGAAATATTGGAAATTGTCATTGAAACATTTCAGTGGAAGGCTCCTGAAAGCTTCCGTAAACCTTTCAAGGGAGATTCTATTGGAAGATTGATTATTCATTGCACCGAAAGATTTTATGGAAGCTTAAATAGAAGACTCCGTTTATCTTCCAGCAAAATATTGGAAATTGTCATTGAAACATTCCAGTGGAAGGTTCCTGAAAGCTTTCGTAAACCTTCCAAGGAAGATTCCGTTGGAAGATTAATAAATCATTGCACCGAAAGAATTCATGGAAACTTGAATGGCAGACTCCGTTTACCTTTCAGCGAAACATTGAAGATTTTCACTGAAATATTCCGATCGAGTATCCTGGAAGCTTCCGTAAACCTGGCAAGGAAGATTCTGTTGGAAAATTGATGAATTATTGCAGGGAAAGACTCAAGGAAGCTCTAAGGAAGACTGCATTTACCTTGCAGCTAAATGTTGGCAATTTTTGACGGAAACATTCGGGCCGAAGGCTTGAGGAAGCTTTTGTAAACATTTTATGGGAGATCCCATCAGTAGACTAATGAATCAGGAATTATTATTTTGAATGAACGTAAAACGGACTCTACACTAGCACTCATAATTATGGCTTATCCTCGTTTGTAAGTTAATCAAAAAAAATGTTAATGACGCTATAGCTACACCAAAAACACATTTTTATAAAAATGAGATAATTGTTATAAAAATGAGGTAGCGTCATTGAAACCTTTCAGTGAAAGGCGCCTGGAAGATTCCGTAAACCTTCCAAGGAAGATTCCGTTGGAAGATTGATTAATCATTGCACCGAAAGATTTCATGGAAGCTTGAATGGAAGACTCCGTTTTCCTTTCGGGGAAACGTTCGGAATTTTCACTGGAATATTCCGACTTAAGTCTCCTGGAAGTTTCCGTAAACCTTCCAAGGAAGATTCCGTTGGAAGATTGATTAATCATTGCACCGAAAGATTTTATGGAAGTTTGAATGGAAGACTCTATTCAAGAAATATTTCATGAAATATTTCTTGAAAAATTTGCGCAGTATTGATTTAAAATATTTTAAGAAATGGTGCAGTAATATTCCTTCAATATTTCAGTGTTATGTTCAAACATTTTTTCAAATACTTCATGAAATATTTTTCAAATATAACAGGAATATTTCATGACATGTTTCTTGAAAGATTTGAGAAATATTAATTTGAAACATTTCAAGAAATAATGTAACAACTCACTTAAATATTTCAGTGTCGGATTCAAACATTTTTTCGAAATAAAACATAAAATGTTCCAACAATATTACAGAAATATTACAATGAATTATTTAATATTCATAAACTGAAATATTTCAAAGAAATATTAGTTCATCACCTATTTAATATTTCACTGAAATATTTTATTAATAATTTACGAAGGCTTTCAGTAACCTTTACTGAAATATTCCATGAAAAGTTTACGGAAGCTTCCGGTAAACTTCCTGGAAGCTTCCAATGTTTTTTCTGCAGTGAATTAAATCTTCCACGTTTCCTTCTAGGAAGCTTCCGGTAATATTCCACTGAAATTTTCAACGAAAAACTTACCAAAGCTTCCTGGAAGCTTCCACTGAAATATTTCAGGAATGATGTACGGAAGCTTCGAGTAAGCTTCCACTGAAACATTCTATGAAAGATTTACGGAGGCTTCGAGTAAGTTTTCACTGAAATGTTCCATGAATAATTTACGGAAGCTGTCAGTAAGCTTCTATTGAAATATTCCATGAATAATTTACGGAAGCTTCCAGTAAGCTTCCACTGAAATATTCCATGAAGGACTTACGGAGGCTTCCAGTAAGCTTCCACTGAAATATTCCATGAAGGACTTACGGAGGCTTCCAGTGAGCTTCTACTAAAATATTCCATGAAAGACTTACGGAAGACTCCTGATCGAGGACATATCCATCTTCCGGGAAGTTTCCACTGGAAACTTCCTGAAAGCTTCCAACCTTTCTTCCACATCTTCCGGGAAGCTTACATGCTGTGTGGGATTTTTCAAAAAAAATACCTATTTTTTCAATCATGATTATCTCATAAACTAAGAAAGATAGAAAATTTTATATTAGAGAAAAAATGTTTCATTTTTAGTCTAGAATATATATAATTAGTGACCAATATGTTTTGGGAAAAAAATTTTTTTCACTTATTTTTTTAGGAAAAATTCATAAAAAATTAGTAAAAATTTTTAATGGAACGAGTTAAAAAAAATTTTTTCCCGAAACTTATTGGTTACGAAATATATATATTTTAGACTAAAAATGAAACATTTTTTCTCTAATATAAAATTTTCTATCTTTCTTAGTTTATGAGATAATCATGATTGAAAAAATAGGTTTTTTTTCGAAAAAATCATCATAACTGTAGTTAAAAAAGTCATAGAAACATTTTAATTAGCTCATCTTAAAGAGGACTATTAGAGTTTTAAAACCCATTTGGTTCTTTTCGACATCATAATTTCCATAAAAATGGCATTCACGTTTATGTGGGCAAAAAAAATTAGTAAAAAAAATTTTTTTTCACATTGCTATAAGCAATTAGAAAATGGCTTTTTTCATACCAGACTTACTTTATTTTAAAGATTTTTTACCAATCTATCAAACGCCGTTTAGATTTTGAAGATGCGATCATTAGTTCCGGAGATATAAAACTTTTTATTCTAATAAATTTTACTCTAGGGTGGGAAAGCAATTGAACGGTAGTATACGTTCACCCTACAAGCTCGTCGTAATTTGATCACCAAGCCAGTAATAGAACTATGAATTTTTCGAAGTCCGAACCTTGGATCATTAGCCCTTTCTTACAATTTTCAAAGTTTATTTTCCAATTTTCGATATTAGGATTTTTTTTTTTACCTTGTGACTAACATTTACTAAAAATTCAGAAAATTTCCGATCCGTTATGTATTTACGGTTTTTACTAATGACTTGATCTTCTGGGAATAGAATAGAGCTAAAAAACGTATTAAATCGCGAAAAATATGAAAAAACTCAATTTTTAGGTCCTGTAGCCTCCTGAGTTGACTTCCTGATGATCTAAAAATCTTCAAAAACACTTGTGACATCAATCGGAATTTATTTTTTGAGTTCAAGAAATAGTATATTACGCAGCACGGGAGGGAAGGGGGACATTCTAACCCACGCGTGTGTTATCGCCTGAGGCGAAGGTGAGAGCAATAACCTTAATTTTTTATTATAGCCAAGCCGAAATTTATCTACTAAAATTACGTATAAAACGCGATTTTATGATCTAATATACACACTAAACGGCAATACACTACTTGGTAACACATTACACAGTTATACACGTCATGATAATTCATTTATAAAAAAAAATTTATGATTAATTCAGTGGTGCTATTTAACCCGTAAGTGAGAAAGTTCAGTTTGTGAGATAGATCGTGATGACAGATGACAAGCAGTTCTGCTAGCCTAAGCTCGTCTATCTCACAAATTGAACTTTCTCACTCACGGGTTGAATAGCACCACTGGTAAAAATATTGTACGGTACACTGTTTTTTAAGGAGATGTTAAATGGACACTGCACCTGTACTCATAAATATTAACTTTCTTTCAATTTTATTGTTAAATTTCTAGAAAAGAAATGCATTAGCTTGTAGTATGCACCATGATGACTATTTAGTTAAATTTTCAAATAAATTCATTCACTAACTTTTAAGATATTTGGATATCTGTTAAAAAATAAAAAAATTTTAATAAACAATATCGAAACCCAAAATTCTCAATAGCGAATAAATGAATTTGTTTGAAAATTTAACTAAATAATCTTTATGGTACATATTATAAGCTAAATCATTTCTTTACTGAAAATTTTGCAATCAAATGGAAAGATAGCCAATATTTATGAGTACAGGTGCAGTGTCGATTTTACATTTCCTTAAAAGACACATTTTTCAAACACATCTCGATCTAGGTTAAGCAGTTTTATTTTTTTCGGACTATATTATATATGTTAATTTATTTATTTATGTGACGTTTCGTTTTTTAGATTTAAGGTATGAAAGTATTTATTGGCGTGAGTGTGGAGTGAGTGTTTATAGAATGAGTGAACTTATTTTTATCAGCATGACTTACATATTATTGTATACTTATAAACTTTCTTTTTGTAATCTTGACTGCGCTCTTTACACGTCTGTTTTTAATGTAACTCATTTTGACTGATAAATATGGGAGACTGATTTTCAGTAAATTTTTGAAAACACTCGTGACATCGTTTGGAACTTATTTCTTAAATTTGAAAAAGGCTATACTTTTTTTACAATAAAATATAAGTGTGATTGCACTTTTTGTAAAATTTTTTTTATGGAAAGGTAGCCTCAAAATTTATATTATTATTTGTCCGGAATTTGGCGATTCCTGTTTTTTTTAAGAGACGTAAAAAATAAAATTTAAATTTAAATATTATATGTACATACGTGTACACACGCATCTATATATATATATGTGTATATTTATATATATATATATATATATATATATATATATATATATATATATATATATATATTTATATATACTAGAGAGAAAGCGTGCCGACCCCATCTTGCTTTTATAACTTTAAAAAAATATCCAGGAATTTTCAATTATTTTAATAACTTTTATTTAAAATACTAAATAATTTTTATTGTTCAAAAGTTTTCTTCAGGTAAATCTTCAATGATCTTTTAATGAACCTAATCATCTAGACAAATTTCTAAAAATGCATTTGCAGAAAAAATAACTATTATTTTTATACGTAGATTATTAAATAAAAAGAATATTAACGTTGACTGTAACATAATGAATTAAATAGTTCTATTAGCCTATAGATCTATCAATCAAAAATTGTTTTTTCTCATTTTTTTTATCGATGCTTTTGTTTTTTATTCAAAAATTTACGTTGACTGTAACATAATGAATTAAATAGTTCTATTAGCCTATAGATCTATCAATCAAAAATTGTTTTTTCTCATTTTTTTTATCGATGCTTTTGTTTTTTATTCAAAAAATTGTTTACATTGACGTTTCAATGTAAACAATATTAAATTTGTTTGTGTCTAGATAAAAATATTAATATTAATTGTTTCTATAACAAAATTAGTAATGCATGTAAATTATGTCATAAAATTTTAAACATCGAAAACATTAGGGGATTTAATAAGGTATATGATTCATACACAGCTGCCGACATTGCAGTTTTCTAATTTTTTAATCTTTATTGAAAAATGTTCTGAAAGGGTCAAGCCGGGTGAGATAGGTGAATTGGCCCCAGAAGCAGAGAGAAAAACTAATATAGCCATCATATTCTATATAAAAAAATATACCTCTATAGAAATTTTCAGCCCTCTAAACCTAAACTTAACCTCAAAAACGCTGTTTTTCGTTTTTTGAGTCTCTTAGCTCTATTTTCGTCAATTTTTAAGCTAAAATACTCTTTTTTTTTTAATTTAGGTTTTTTGAAGCCCTATAAAATAGTTTCTAATGATTTTTGTAGGTGCATGATTCAAATTTCTAGAGACGTTTGAAAATTTTTTCTTGAGATATTTTGAAAACTAAGGTAGACGACACTTTGGAAAAAATATATAATATTAATTTATGCACCAAAAGTATGTAAAAATTTTTTCCAATTTTTAAAAGTGGTCGAACAGCGTCAAAAAGGAAAAAAACGGTTTTTTGCATATATTTGTCTATACACGGCCTAACCTTTGTATTCTACACTTTTGTTTGCAATATTTTTCAGTAAAATTTCATTTTTGGAGACACTCTGGGTTGTAACATATCGAGAATAACTCGGAATTTTCTAATTTTTACGTTAAAGCGCTCCTAGAGACCTTAAAAACCCATTATACTAATAAAAATCCGTATAAATGTCTCGCTAGGTGGAACTCGTATCATAATCAATAAAACTGTGCATACATTCTTCTACAGTATATCTAAATATATATAATTCAATACTATAAACAGGAATATACAGATACACTGAATGTATTGTTTTGGTTTATCACTCAAACATCACCTAACGGAAGCAATTATCCTAATTCTTCCCAGTACGCCCAAACTTATGTATACTGCATTTCTATTTACAGAAACAGATAGTAGATATAGGGTGAATCAGCCGGTAGCTGCATAAATCTAGTTTGGAATAAGTTTTTTTAATTGAACTAATACTTATATCAGATATTATTTTATTGCTATCGTTTAAACATACTTGTTATTTTTAAAGAGCACGACATGGTAATTTAGTGCGCCCTTCCAGGGTGCGATCGGCAAAATGTTTACATCCATCGTGCTAACGTTTCACTCAACAGTATTATAAAGTTAATTCTTTATAATTTTAAAAAGTTAATTGATATTATCAATTTTGTATACTTTAATTATTAAAATTATTTTTGGTTTTAGATTAGTTGAGTACAACTTGAAACTTGAGTATCATTAGTTGAGTATCAGCTGTTACTTCATTTTTTTATATGAAATATCAAAGCACACAGATATGATAGTCGTCGGTAAAGATATCATACTCAATTGAAGTAACAGCTGATTCGATATAATAATATATCACGGGTGGCAGGAAGTACTTTTCAACAAAATTTTTTGGTAATAAGAAATTCCTTTGTGGCAACTTTCATAATATATTTCTTAATCATTTTGACGCCTCCTATTCACAGAATCGTATTTCGAAGAACCTATGTAACAAAGTCGTATCTTATAGAAAATTCTAGACAATCGTAACTAAACTTTTAGAGCAAGATGATCGTATCATTACAGAAGATTCAAAATAATCGTAACTTAAACCTCCATGAAACAAAATCGTATCTTTGTGGAATTTTCAATATAATCGTAAGTCGAACATCAGTGCAATATAATACGTATTTCAATAAAAATATACGCTGTAAATGGAAATAATTTATAATGAGTACTACGAATGTTATTTTTCATAGATACAGACGCACCAGGCTCATTGTCAACTTTTATTTTATTTTTAATTTATTATGAATATTATCTATTCTTATTTTTAATGTCAGTATGATATTACATGGGTTATTTTTGAAATAGGAAGTCAATTCATAAAATTCTGTATATATATAAATATTTATGACAGTTCGCTTAAATATAGTGAAAACAGATAATAAGTATTAAAAAATAACATCTGTGATACTAATCATTTTCGTTTATAATATTTTCCTGATATAAAACGATTATATTGTACGTATATTCGACTTACGATTATATTGAAAATTTTACAAAGATACGATTTTGTTGCATAGAAGTTTAAGTTACGATTATGTTGAATTTTCTGTAATGATACGATCATCTTGCTCTAAAAGTTTAGTTACGATCGTCTAGAATTTTTTATAAGATACGACTTTGTTACATACGTTCTTCGAGATACGATTTTGTGAATAGGAGGCGTCGATTTACCGCTAAACAGAAAATCGTAGCTGTTCCTTTTCGCGAGATATAGCTATTTTTGTATATACAATATACATTTATATATTATACATTTGTTAACATTATTAATTTATTAAAATAATTGATACAAAAAAAAAATAAAATGAATAACTTAGAAATAAGTCAACAAAAACTTACAGTATTGATTAAATATAGGTCAATAAAGTTAAATACGCTGCTTTATTTCATAATATTTGTATTCTTACAAATTTTTTTTTTCTTACAATTTTTTTCATCTATTTTTTTTTCCTTAAATTTTTTTTATAACTTTTTTTTTTATATTTGGAAATATAAACAACATCTAGCTCACTAAAATATTTATTAAAAAAATTATTATATTATTAAAAAAAATTTTTTTAAAATATAATTATTCAAAAAAATATACTATTAAATTATTATTATATTGATATATATATTTATTTATTAGAATATTTATTTATTATTTTATAAAATTCCACAAACAGGGCTAAATTTTTTATCTTTCAAATAGGATAAAAATGATAAAATTTGATTAATTCCAAAATCAAAAATAATTTTAATAATTAAAGTTTGTAAAATTAATAATATCAATTAATTTTTTAAAATTATAAAGTATTAACTTTATAATACTGTTGGGTGAAACGTTAGCACGACGGATGTAAACATTTTGCTGATCGCACCCTGGAAGGGCACTCTCAATTACTATGTCGTGCACTTTAAACATAACAAGTATGCTTAAACGATAGCGATAAAATAATATCTGATATAAGTATTAGTTCAATTAAAAAAACTTTTTTGACACTCCGTGCGAGAAGCTCGATTTCACGCACGCTGTACAAAGTGACACGTGCGAAAATGGAGCTTCTCACACGTCGTGTCAAAAAATAGTGTTCGATACTCGTGTGAGAAAGTGATTTCTTACTCATGTGACCTTTTCACCCTCGCTTCGCTCGGGCGCAAACCGCCACACGAGTAAAAAATCACTTTATCGCACTAGTACCGAAATATACTAATTCCAAACTATATCTGTATATTCCTGTTTATAGTATTGAATTATATATATTTAGATATACTGTAGAAGAATATATGCATAGTTTTATGGATTATGATACGAGTTTCACCTGGCGGGACATTTATACGGATTGTTATTAGTATAATGGGTTTTTAAGCTCTCTGGGAGCGCTTTAACGTGAAAATTGGAAAATTCTGAGTTATTCTCGATATTTTACAACCCAGACCTTGGTAGAAAATAGACCATTCAAAAATGGCCATTAGTCATTTATTGGTCATTTTTTATGACTAATTTTTTAATCACAAAATGACCAAAATATGATGAAATTACTAATATATACAGATATATACTTCATGCAAACAAATTTATAGATATATTTCTTTTGTTCAACAGAGAGAATTTCTTTACAAAAATTAACTTGCTAATACGGTAAAGTTAAAACGGATCACAAAAAGCCTAAAAATCATATTACAGAAAGGTAAAAATGGCAGAGACTTTAAATAAATATTTCAGAGATTTAAGGTTAGTTCTCAGGCTGTCATGACTCTGTTTTAACCTTACGCTAAAAGAGAGTGAGAGAGAAAAAAAACGAGGAAGAGAGAGAAAAAGCGTTAGAGTTTCCAAAACTTGAGAGAACTGCAAAATAGACACAAATTAATGAAGTAGTTAATTTTTTGAAAAGTACGGAGTCTTCAAATAAGAAAAAAAAGTTTTAAAAAAAGTAAGAAAATAGACTAATGTATCGAGTCAATAAGTTTAACAAGTCTATTGGAGAAGAGTAGGAAAGTGTAAAATTTGAGGTTATTAGAAACAGTGTAAACAATGATTGCAGTGAAAATGAATTAAGTGTTGAATTAAGACACAAATTAATGAAGTAGTTAATTTTTTGAAAAGTACGGAGTCTTCAAATAAGAAAAAAAAATTTTTTAAAAAGTAAGAAAATAGACTAATGTATCGAGTCAATAAGTTTAACAAGTCTATTGGAGAAGAGTAGGAAAGTGTAAAATTTGAGGTTATTAGAAACAGTGTAAACAATGATTGCAGTGAAAATGAATTAAGTGTTGAAGAAAGCTGTGATATAGTTCTCAAGACTGTGATTTAGAAAAAATGTATGATGTAATATCGTGAATGGGATACATAAATTAAATTTTTTTATCGAACTCATTTCTTATTAAAAATAATTGATAAAAGTTATATTTGTGATTACAAATTTTATTTAATATTAATTTTGTTTCATAATTTAGTATAATATTTAATAATAAAAATAAATTAATATATTATTTATTATAATAAAATAATAAAATGATTGATCATATTTATATCAGTTTTTGACTATTAACCGTCCTCAATAAGCGGATAAATTGGTCATTTTCTGATTAATATTGGTCATTTCTTGGTCATTTTTTCTAAAACTGGTCGAAATATGACCAAATAATAGTGAAATTTTCTACCAGTGGAGTGTCTCCAAAAATAAAATTTTACTGAAAAATATTGCAAACAAAAGAGTAGGATACAAGGGTTAGGCCGTGTATAGACAAATATACGCAAAAAACCGTTTTTTTCCTTTTTGACGCTGTTCCACCACTTTTAAGAATCTTGAAAAATTTGTACATACTTTTGGTGCATAAATTATTATTATATATTTTTCCCAAAGTGACGTCTATCTTAGTTTTCAAAATATCTCAAAAAAAAATTTTCAAACGTCTCTAGAAATTTGAATTTTGCACCTACAAAAATTATTAGAAATTATTTTATAGGGCTTCAAAAAACCTAAATTTAAAAAAAAAGAGTATTCTAGTTTAAAAATTGTCGGAGATAGAGCTAAGAGACTCAAAAAACGAGAAATAGCTTTTTTGAGGTTAGGTTTAGGTTGAGAGGGCTGAAAATTTCTATAGAGTTATATTTTTTTATATAGAATATGATGGCTGTATCAGTTTTTCTCTCTGCTTCTGGGGCCAATTCACCTATCTTACCCGGCTAGATTCTTTCTTTATATTAGTCTTTCTATTAGTAAAAATGTAAGGCAGTAATAAAGAGATAGTTAAAACATTCTTGGATTTAGGATAAAAAATTTGGAAAACTGATGTCGGTGTTTCTTTACAAAATTAAATGAAAATTTAATTAAATTTATAAAGACTATATTCAAGTGTTTGATTTTAATTTAACAAAATTTAAATTTATTCATTTGATTATTATACTACAATTAAGCTTTTTCAATATGATATTTTAAACCCTATACTTTAAATAAAATCATAAAAATAATAATTATTTTTGTGACGTGGTATTTCCGCGCCACCATAATTCTTTTTGTTTTCATCAATTAAAAATAATCGTTTTTTTTAACAGTTATTTCGAATAAATAACTCTTCGAACTTAAGAGTTTTTGTATTAGAAATCATCACACTCGTGACAACAGCCAGGGCCACCGTGAGAAACCAGCAGAGAAATAATTCTGTTGTTGTTTCTTGATCATATTGCCCATTGCCAAGTAGCCATGTGTGTTGGACTACCGGCCGTCGGCACTGATGGAAAAACAACTATGCACACACACACATACTTACTATGCACACACAATCAGCAAGTAGCGCGACCGATACCTGCTAGCAGAAGACAGTCATACCACGTCTAGGAAGCAGCAGAGCGGTTTCAACGGCGTAAAAAGAATGAATACGTGCTCGCGCGAATTAATAACTATAGCGCTTGTGTAGTCTAGTCAAAAGAAAGAGAGAGAGAGAGAGAAGCAGAAAAATACTAATGTACTGAGAGAAGTCGACAAAGTAGGATTTTAACGCGCGTATGGTAAAAAGATATTAGATGGATACAAAACTTAATTATGAAAGAAGGGGGAAATTAATTACGTATAGAATAGTGTAGGCGTATATATATTTAGAGGGCGTTCGCATACTAACTAGGAGAGTGTCACACCTCCGAATCACGGATTTTGCTCAAACTTCGGGATAAATTTTCAGATGATAGAATATGGAAAAAGCTAAAGTTATAATCATAAATACTCGATATTTTCCTAGTTACAGGCAATTAAAGAAAATCACTAAAAAAGTTACTAGATTTTTAAACGCATATAGTTCTTTAGCATTGATAGCTACAAGCTTGAGACTGTTTTTAAATTAAAGCTGAGCTCAAATCCTTTTGAAACAGTAGTTACAGCATATCAAAATCTTATTTTTCCCCTAAGTTAGAGCGTAATAAGGATTGGACCTAATTTCAGCTTTTATTATTAATTAATGTTTTTAAAAGAAAAATCAGGTCCAATGTTTATCATGCTCTAACTTTGGAAAAAAATAATATTTTGACATGCTATAACTACTAATTTTACAAAATAAAATTATGCATTCTCTACATCATAACACTATCTTTTTATTTTCAAGTACTGTAAAATATATTAAATTTTACCAAATACCTACAGAATAACTTGCCAGGTCCGTTTTTTATTGAATTATTAAATTTTCATTTGTCACAATATACTGTTAATGTAAAGGAGTGGAAAAATTCAGTCTTGTAGAATATGCTTTTTCAATTTTCTATGGTAAAATTTTTTTAAATAAAAGAGGATAAATACTAACTTGTATATAGTAAGGCTTAAACGTTAAAAATTCATCCTTATTTATTATTATGTAATGGTTAACGTGATCTACTCATTTTTGTATTACTTAGATTAATTCCATATATATATATATATATATATATTACCTATTAATGATTATTTACATCTAATGAATAGTAGTTTTCTATATTCAAAGAACATTAAGAACATTAACATCCTGCTCAAAATATTGTACAATATATTTTTACATCACGGTGCGTGTAATTTATTTATTTATTACCCTATTGAAAATAATGACGTCTTTTAAAGACGTCTTTAGAAGCCGTTTTTGGACGTTTCAGGATTTGGAACAAAAAAGATGTCTTTAACAGACGTCTTTTTTATCAAGATTTTAAAAATAATACCTACTAAAATATTTCAAAAAAGAACGTACTTAAGCTAAAGTGTATATACTTGAAGTACGTAATTGAAGTATGTATACTGATTTTCAAATGTGAATAAACACGCAAAATTATAACCTCATATACCTGCATCTCTGAAATTTGGATAAGGGATTGCAAAATTAAGAAAAACGGCACCTCACAGTAAAAAATTAAAGTACTGAAAAAATTATTTGAATCGACTATCAATTCTGTCTCTGACTTGTTAGGTGGCGTTTTTCTTAATACGCGAACTCCTACGAAAATTCTAGTGACGCGGGTATATAAGGTTATAACATTTCCAGTTTATTCGCTCAAGCTTTTCGGTCTGAAGAGAGCTGATGCTTATCTTGTTTCTATATCTTTTTTTAGAAAGATATCCTATTAAAAATAATAAGGCTCAAATTTATAGTCGACACTCTACACTCAGCACTCAGTTTACATGTATTGAACATCATTCTATCCTTGCTTTACTCATGGAAGTAGAGTAAGATAGAATGATGTTTGATACATGTAAACTGAGTGCTGAGTGTTGAGTGTCGACTATAAATTCGAGCCCAACGGCTTTTCAAGATGTCTTTTGTTGTATTGGGATTTGTGAGTACACATCCAATGACATCTTTCAAAGACGTCTTTATTTACACTTTAGCATAAGTACGTTCTCTTTCAAAAGATTTTAGTAGCTACTGTTTTGGAACATTTTAGTAAGTACTTTTTTAAAAATATTAATAAAAAAGACGTCTTTTAAAGACGTCTTTTTTTGTTCCAAATCCTAACACGTCCAATGACGTCATTATTTTCAATAGGGCATATCGATATGAAATATTATTTAATACTTAAAGATAAAGAACAAAGATACATTCTATTACAATAAACAAAAGTCTATTTTGAGCTCAAAAATAATTTTTCGTTATGCATGCGATGTATTACAAAAAATTATATTAATTAAAGATATTATTTCCATGCAATTTATTTATGATCAGCGCGTGTTCATTCTACCAAAATGCAGATCTGAAATAATCATCGACCTCCTTTAGTTCTGTATCTACGTAGATAATTTTAAAATCAGCGCGATTGCCTTCATATTCATGCTGTTCATTCACGATCAGCGCGTGTCCATCCTACCAAAAGGCGAATCAGCAATGATCATCGACGTTGTTGAGAACCGCATCAAAGTGGACGATTCTAAAATCTGCATGATCATCCTAATAGATGACAGTCGTCGTTACGAATACATTATATATTATTAAAATGGAATAAATTAAATAAATAGAGTAAAATGATTACACACGAAGATTACAGTATATATAGGTTATTAGTAAGAATAACGGGTTTATATATGATTTATTTATTAATTAAATAAAGTGTAATTAATTTACAATCAACGCGTGTCTATCCTACCAAAAAGCTCATCAGCAAAAATCACCGATGTTGTTGAGAGTCGTATTTACGTAGATCATTCTAAAATCAGTGCGATCGTCTTTATATCCATGCAGCTTATTAATGATCATCAAGTCTCCATCTTACCAGAAGGCGCATCAGCGATCATCACGGACGTTTTTAAGAGTTGCATCTCCCTGGATAACTCCAAAATCAGCGTGATCGCCTTCATAATCATGCTGTATATTCATGATCAGCGTGTGTCTATCCTACCAAAAGGCGCATCAGCAATAATCATCGATCTTGTTGAGAACCGCATCTACGTGTACAATTCTAAAATCAGCGTGATAGTCTTTATATCCATGCTATTTATTCACGATCAGCGCGTATCCATCCTACCAAAAGGCGCATCAACAATGATCACCGACATTGTTGAGAATTGCATCTACGTGGATAATTCCAAAATCAGCGCAATCATCTTCATATTCATGCTCTTTATTCAGGATCAGCGCGTGTCCATATATATATATATATATATATATATATATTCTTTCTATTTTTGTCTTTTTATATACCAAAGAGAACATACAAAACGTTTAACAATTGACATTAAAACGGCCATAAAAAAGTATGAAAGAGCGATAGATGTTTTCTATAAAAAATACAATGTAGTAATTACTCAATACTAAATTAACCAACAAAAAGTACAATGTAGTAATTACTTAATACTAAATTAATCAACAAAAAAATTTCGTTGTTTAATTTAGTCAATAAAAATAGTAAGAAAACAAAACAGTGAACCGCTACATTAAAAAAATGGTTAATTTGATATGATTGTTAAGATTGAGAGCATTTAAACTATTTGTTAAAATAATTTTTTTTGTGACAATACAAATCTTAGTTATCTATGAGCTACATTTTGAAATGGGGTTACTACCCTATTGTAAGAAACTAGTTATATATCTAATTGGATATCTAACTGGATGACTTGGATCTGACTTGGATTTCGTTGGATATCCAAGAGAATTATCCTGTTGTGCATCATCTGGATAGATTTCCAGTAGTATATCCAGTTGGATATCTAGTTTGATTTCCAGTTGGATATTCAACTGGATATCCTATTCGAAATTCATGTGGATAGTGCGTAACTGGATAATTTTCCTGAATATCCCATATGGAAATAATTTATGTGGAAAACTGTAAATAATAGTAAATAATTGTAAATAACTGTTAAAAAATGTCAGAATTGAGACATAAATAATAGTTATTTACAGTTATTTACTATTATTTACTATTATTTACTATTAATTACTATTATTTACAGTTATTTACAGTTATTAACTGTTATTAACTATTATTTACAGTTATTTACAATTATTTACAGTTTTTCATAATCATTTACAATTATTCATAATTATTTACAGTTATTTACATTTTCAAAAATGTTTGAATTAGTGAATAATTTAATGTTATTAATAATTATTTACAATTATTTATAGTTATTTACAGTTATTTACAGTTTTTTACAGTTATTTACAGTTATTTATAATTATTTACAATTATTTACAATTTTCCATAGTTGTTTACAATTATTTACAGTTATTCACAATTTAAAAAATTTTCGCCTATATATAAAATTATTGAATAAATTCGTGAATATTTTCGAAAATGTAAATAACTGCAAATAATTGTAAAAAACTATAAATAATCGTAAATAACTGTAAATAACTGTGAAAAAAGTGAATAAATGTAAATAGCTGTGAATAAATATAAATAACTGTGAATAAGTGTAAATAACAGTTAATAAGTGTAAATAACAGTTAATAACTGTAAATAAGTGTAAATAACAGTAAATAATTGTAAATAATTGTAAATAACTGTTATTTATGTCTCAATTCCCACATTTTTTAACACTTTTTCATAGTTATTTACAGTTATTTACATTTATTTACATTTATTTACAGTTATTAACGGTTATTTACAATTATATCCAAAAATTTTTTCCATATGGGATCCAACGCAATCCAAGTCAGATCTGAGCCATCCAGTTAGATATCCAGTTGGATATCCAACTAGTTTTTTACAACAGGGCAACCACCGAATAATAGATAAAACTAAACTCTAGCAGGCTAACAGTTACGCATTTTTTACTTAAATATATACACGCATGAAAGTTGATGATGTAATTGATCCTCATATCATACCCTAAGCATAAAGCAAATATACATGTGTGGAGAAAATATATATAAATAAATAAATAAATATTTTTAAAACGGAAAACTTAAACTACAATTTATTATAATTTTTAGAATAGAAATAATAACTTTAATATTATGAATAAATAATAAATTAAAACGGGAACTAAAATTTATTAAAATTTTTAAATTACAAATTTTGAAAATAAAAATAATTTTAATATCATGAATAAATAAAAAATATAAAAACAAAAATTCAGTAGCCATGAAATTTATTTAATGATAATAATGTTATTATTTTTTAAAATAAAACAACATTAATTTTCATATTTCCAGAAAAAAAGTTCACATTAATGATAAAAATTACATTTCAAATTTTATATATCAAAATATTCTTTAGAACATTTTTTAAAAATATTTTACTATATTTATCATTTTTCTCAACTCCTGAAAGTATTCAAATGAATCATCATCATCATCAAATTTAAACCTTTTATTTGTTTCATCTATAATTTTTTATTCAGAAAGTTTTTTAATTAATCAAGCAATCGTCGAGTACTTTTGTATTCAATTCATTCTTTCTAATAATATAAAATTCATGAAAATATCATTACACTATCTTTTTATTTTCGAACGTAATAAAATTTTTTCCAACCTTTTTGAATATTATATCTGACATTTTTTGTTTTTAGTCATTATTAAGACTGATAAATACTTATTTATCTTTATTATTACTTTAAAAAAAGTATATTTCAGGCGAGTTTAGGTATTGAATAGTATAATATTCTTTAGAACATTTATTCTAAATATTTTATTTTTTTTACTACATACATCATATTTTTTTTAAATTTCAGCTCTTGAAAGTACTGGAAAAAATTATACTTCTGTAATCAATTCTTTCTATAATATAAAATTGATCGAATGTTCAACTTATATTGTCTTTGACAAATCTCTGATGAATGAATGTTTGGAAAAACTTTGCCAACTAATTTATGAAAAGAAGTGATTATTGAGATGAAGATAGCGATGATAGTACACATCAAAATTGAAAAAAACAAATATATACGAGATTAACTTTTTATTTCATTTATGAGTGAATATTAATACTTAAATATTGATGAACTATACTTGATCTTAATGATACCTATTTTATTTTATTCCTGATGGGGGACATATTTAATAAAAAATTCCCGAAACATTGAAGTTCAACGTTTTGAAAATTTTTTTCTAATACCGCTGAAGATCAAAATTGTGTAATTTTGTTTCTAAAAACTTATATTTGAGAATTGGCTGCCATCAGCTTCAAAATTATTAATGCCTTTTTAAAATTTAAGGGAAGATACTCATTATAATAATACTTTTAATAAAATAAAATTATGCATTCTCTATCTGATTACACTATCTTTTTATTTTCATGTGCTGTAAAATATATTAAATTTTATCAAATATCTACAAAATAACTTGCCAGGCCCGTGGTTTAATATTTTATGGTGTAGTTTAAAGTCGTAAGGTTTTTGCTGTACAAGTAACAATTTATTAAATTTTACAGCACTTGAAAATAAAAAAAATGTGTAATGAGATAGAAAATGCATAATTTTATCTTATTAAGAGTCAGCTGTATACCGACACAGTTACCTGTTTTACCGCATCTATTTAAAATTTATTTTTTATAAAAACTAATAGCTTCAGGCAGAAATAAAGAGATGGTTTCGATTCGCGTAATAGAAAGCAATATTTTCTCTTATAAGAATAATTTAATTCCACCGCTTTATTTTTAAGAAAAGTTGGAATAACTTGAAAATCCCATTATTTGACACTAATTTCTAATTTTTTAAGTTATTCCAACTTTTCTTAAAAACGAAGCAATAAAATTAATTCATACTAATCAAAGAAAATATTACATTTTATTAAACACATCGAAACCATCTCTTTATTTTTGCCTCTTGTTGCTAATTTTGGGAAAAAAGTCAATTTTTTAATTAGAAAAGGACAGAGATACAGCGGACTCTTAAAAGTATTATTATTATAATCGGTATCTTCCCTTAGATTTTGAAAAGGCATTAATAATTTTGAAGCTGATAGCAGCCAATTCTCAAATATAAGTTGTTAGAAGCTAATGGTCCTTCTGCTAAGTTTTTAGAAACAAAATTACATAATTTTGATCTTAAACCGTAGCATATGAAAAAAAAATTTTTTGAAACGTTGAACTTTAACGTTTCGGGAATTTTTGATTAAATATGTCTCTCATCAGGAATAAAATAAAATAGGTATTACTGAGATCAAATATAGTTCATCAATATTCAAGTATTAATATTCACTCATAAATGAAATAAAAAGTTAATCTCGTATATATTTGTTTTTTTCAATTTTGATGTGTACTATCATCGCTATCTTCATCTCAATAATCACTTCTTTTCATAAATTAGTTGGCAAAGTTTTTCCAAACATTCATTCATCAGAGATTTATCAAAGACAATATAAGTTGAACATTCAATCAATTTTATATTATAGAAAGAATTGATTACAGAAGTATAATTTTTTCCAGTACTTTCAAGAGCTGAAATTTAAAAAAAAAATATGATGTATGTAGTAAAAAAGATAAAATATTTAGAATAAATGTTCTAAAGAATACTATACTATTCAATACCTAAACTCGCCTGAAATATACTTTTTTTAAAGTAATAATAAAGATAAATAAGTATTTATCAGTCTTAATAATGACTAAAAACAAAAAATGTCAGATATAATATTCAAAAGGTTTGAAAAAATTTTATTACGTTCGAAAATAAAAAGATAGTGTAATGATATTTTCATGAATTTTATATTATTAGAAAGAATGAATTGAATACAAAAGTACTCGACGATTGCTTGATTAATTAAAAAACTTTCTGAATAAAAAATTATAGATGAAACAAATAAAAGGTTTAAATTTGATGATGATGATGATTCATTTGAATACTTTCAGGTGTTGAGAAAAATGATAAATATAGTAAAATATTTTTAAAAAATGTTCTAAAGAATATTTTGATATATAAAATTTAAAATGTAATTTTTATCATTAATGTGAACTTTTTCCTGGAATTATGAAAATTAATGTTGTTTTATTTTAAAAAATAATAACATTATTATCATTAAATAAATTTCATGGCTACTGAATTTTTGTTTTTATATTTTTTATTTATTCATGATATTAAAATTATTTTTATTTTCAAAATTTGTAATTTAAAAATTTTAATAAATTTTAGTTCCCGTTTTAATTTATTATTTATTCATAATATTAAAGTTATTATTTCTATTCTAAAAATTATAATAAATTGTAGTTTAAGTTTTCCGTTTTAAAAATATTTATTTATTTATTTATATATATTTTCTCCACACATGTATATTTGCATTATGCTTAGGGTATATGATATGAGGATCAATTACATCATCAACTTTCATGCGTGTATATATTTAAGTAAAAAATGCGTAACTGTTAGCCTGCTAGAGTTTAGTTTTATCTATTATTCGGTGGTTGCCCTGTTGTAAAAAACTAGTTGGATATCCAACTGGATATCTAACTGCATGGCTTAGATCCGACTTGATTGCGTTGGATACTCAGGAAAATTATCCAGTTACGCACTATTCACATGAATTTCGAATAGGATATCCAGTAGAATATCCAACTGGATATCAAACTAGATATCCAACTGGATATACTACTGGAAATCTATCCAGATGATGCACAACAGGATAATTCTCTTGGATATCCAACGAAATCCAAGTCAGATCCAAGTCATCCAGTTAGATATCCAATTAGATATATAACTAGTTTCTTACAATAGGGTAGTAACCCCATTTCAAAATATAGCTTATAGATAACTAACATTTGTATTGTCACAAAAAAAAATTATTTTAACAAATAGTTTAAATGCTCTCAATCTTAACAATCATATCAAATTAACCATTTTTTTAATGTAGCGGTTCACTGTTTTGTTTTCTTACTATTTTTATTAACTAAATTAAACAACGAAATTTTTTTGTTGATTAATTTAGTTTTAAGTAATTACTACATTGTACTTTTTGTTGGTTAATTTAGTATTGAGTAATTACTACATTGTATTTTTTATAGAAAACATCTATCGCTCTTTCATACTTTTTTATGGCCGTTTTAATTTCAATTGTTAAACATTTTGTATGTTCTCTTTGGTACATAAAAAGGCAAAAATAGAAAGAATATATATATGGACCATGAAATAAAGCAAAGGTTGATTCTTAAATTTTAACTAGTCATAAAGAATATTTTAAACCATTATAGCTATTGTTACTATGAGAAAATGTAATTAAAAATAGCCCAATATACTTTTAGTAATGATGAGCATGCTCATTTATATTGTTACATTTATGTAAAACAATATATTTTATTATGTGAGCCCTATTGTAAAAATCCATGTAGATGATCTACGTGGATGTTCAACGAGAACAATCCATGTGAATTACGTTGATTTACAATGATTAGCATGAATGCGTATTGATATAAAAGTGATCGCGCTGATTTCAAGATTATTCACGTAGATGCAGTTCTGAACGAGGTCCATGATCATTGCTGATGAGCATTTACGTAGGATGGACACGCGCTGACCATAACCGCATAAATATGAAGATGATCGCGCTGATTTGAGAATTATATACGAAGATACGGTTCTCAACAACGTCAATGATCATTGCCGATGCGTCATTTGGTAGGATGGACACGCGCTAATCGTGAATGATCAGCATGGATATGAAGGTAATCGCGCTAATTTTGGAATTATACACGTAGATGCAATTCTCAACAAACTTGGTGATCATTGCTGATGCGCCTTTTAGTAGGATAGACACGCGCTGATCGTGAATGCAAAGCATGGATATAAAGACTATCACGCTGATTTTAGAATTGTACACGTAGATGCGATTCTCGACAACTTCGATGATCATTGCTGACGAGCCTTTAGGTAGGATGGATACGCGCTGATCGAGAATGAACAGCATGAATATGAATTGATTTTAAAAATATTCACGGAGATGAAACTCTCAGCAACGTTGATAATAATTGCTGATGCGCTTTTTGGTAGGATGGACACGCACTGACCATAAATAAACCACATGGATATTAAAAAGATCGCGCTGATTTCGGATTGATCCACATAAATGTGGTTCTGAACAAGGTCGATGATCATTGCTGATGCGCCTTTTGGTAGGATGGTCACGCACTAATCGTGAATAAACCGCAAGGATATAAAGGCGATCGCACTGATTTGAGAATTATTGCTAATGCGCATTGAAGAAGAATAAACACGAGCTGATTGTTAGTGAACAGCATAGATTTAAAAATTATCTACGTGGATGCAGTACTAAACGCGGTAGATGATTATTGCTGATCTGCATTTTGGTAAAATGAACACGCGCTGATCATAAATTAATTGCATGGAAATAAAGGTGATCGCGCTGATTTTAGAATAATCTACGCAGATACGACTCTTAACAGCAACGGTGATTTTCGCTGATTGGCTTTTTGGTAGGATGGACACGCGCTATTCGTAAATTAACAGCATAAATATGAAAGCAATCGCGCTGATTTTAGA
Organism: Anastatus disparis; assembly: GCA_017163975.1. Lineage (NCBI taxonomy): Eukaryota > Metazoa > Arthropoda > Insecta > Hymenoptera > Eupelmidae > Anastatus > Anastatus disparis. Next base: position 197,537 of record JAFFSR010000071.1, read on the forward strand.
ATTGTACACTTAGATGCTGAATTCAACAACGTCGATGATCATTGCTGATTTACCTTTTGGGAGGATGGACACGCGCTGATCGTGAATGAACAGCATGAATATGAAGATGATCATGCAGAATTTAGAATCATACACTTAGATGCTGTTCTCAACAACGACGATGATCATTGCTGATTCGCCTCTTGGTTGGATGGACACGTGTTGATCGTAAATGAGCTGCATGGATATAAAGGTGCTCACGCAGATTTAGGAATTATCTTCGTAGATGCGGTTCTCAAGAACGTTGATGATTATTGCCGATTCGCATTTTGGTAGGATGGACACGCGTTGATCGTAAATTAATCACACTTTATTTAATCAATAAATAAATCATATATAAACCCGGGGGGTTATTCACGAACTTTTTAACGATAACGATTGACTTAACGTTTCGACGTCGAAAAGCGTTAAGGACTCTACTTTTTCAAGTAATCGATAAACACATATGAAAAAATGTTTTAGTTTATTATTAAATCTTTTACAACAGACATTTACAAAATAAATATTCAAAATTAAAAGAATTTCAAACAATTATTACATCAAAATAAACATGATTACAAAAAAAATTGTTTAAGTTTTTGACATATTTATACGCAAATAAATTATAATTTTACTAGTTTTTTTGTAGATTTATATTAGATCTTGTATTATGAAAACTTAAGTAATATTTTATAACTTATTTAATTTTATATGCTAATAATTATATATCCAAAATAATAATTAGAAAAAATATCATGATCCATTCATTTTAAATCCCAATACAGAAAAAAAGGAATTTTAACAACATTTGCCTTAAAACACACAACACGTAACATTCATATTAGAAATATATCTGTATTCATGTTTCTATTATATATTCTTCTAACTCAACATTATCCAAGCCAACATTTTTATTTTGAAAGACGAAATTTTAAAAACTAATATTTTTAAGTTCAGCAGCAAACTTAACAATTCAATCGAGAAACTGTAGTTGTTGCTATAGAATATAAAATGCAAATTTAGATTAATATATAATTTTATTGAAAAACGTTTTTTATTGGTGATAAGATAAGTTTATTTAAAACAATATTTATATTATTTTTTTCTGTTCGTTTTTATTAAAGTACATATAAGTCACTTTAAAACCTGCAGATCCAATTGAATTTTAAATGATACACAATTTACCATTTAATCATGTATGATTACAAATAATTTTTATGATCACTAATGTAAATAATAATAAAATAATGTTCCCTTTGTATATATATATATATATATATATATATATATATATATCTCCCTATATTATATAGTTATATGAACCAAAATTCAGTCGGTGCCCCCCCACAGCCCCCTCACAGCCCCCCACATGATTTTTATTAATTAAATAACGTAAATTTACGTTATTTTATGTTATCGATCATTACCCCCACGCCCCCCCACAGACCCCCCACTAACCCCCCTCTTGCCCCCCACAATATCCCCCCACAACCCCCCACAATCCCCTTACAACCTCTTAGAGCCATCAAATACTGTATAATATAGTTTTATATTTTTTTATTATATTCTATTTATGTATAATATTACATAAAAATATAAAAATTTTTTTTTTTTTGTTGAAAACTCGAAAGTAGTTGAATAAAATTACAATTTATAATATTTAAAATGAAAAACATGTGCCTCATCAGATATCTTATTACCATTTTTTACATAGTTTATCTGAAATTAATAAATATAAATTTAAATTAATTCTATTACAATTCCTCAACACTATAATTAATTCATTTGTTGAAAACATAATGATTTTTAATAATTTGTTCATATTATAAATATTTTATTGTATTAAAATAAAAATAAGCATATAGTGTTGAGGATTCAGATTTCCACACCATCTTACATTATAAACCTTTAATAGTATTGATTTATACAACTTTTAAAATTAATTGATATTAATATTTATGTTTAAATTTATATAACTTTCAAGATTAATAACTATTTATATTTGTTTTACAAAGGTGTAGATCAAACGGATGATAATATTCATTTGAATTATTCAATAGAAATGTTAAATAACATAAGAGAAGGATTACCTCCACAGGAACTGAAATTAAAAGTAAATACCATAATTATGTTAATTCGAAATTTAAGTATAAAAAATGGATTATGTAATGAAACGCGATTAAAAATAACTAAATTATTCAAATATAACATAGAAGCACAAATAACTCTTTCACGTTGTAAAAATGTAAATAAAATATATATTCAAAATGAATCGAAAAACAGAGATATTGTACCTAACATAGTTTGGAAAGAAATATTAAAAAAATAATTTTATTATAATTTAACAAAAATTTAATGTTATTTAAATAAATTTTTTATAAATTATTTTATTAATTAAACTTTATTTTTTTCAGGTTATATTTATATTAATTATAAACATCAAAAATTTTTAATAATATATAAATAAAAAAAAAATGGAATGGAATCCAATTAATAATGTTGAAATTGACAATGTTAATGATCAACAAATGATTAAATGAAATCCATTTTGATGGAAAATTTAAATGATCAAATTGAAGAACATTTAAATTTTTAAGAAGAATATGAATATTATTTAGAAAGTCTAGATAATAATAGTTCAATAAACAATACAATAATTTCTGAATTAAATAACATTATTAATTCATATATAGAGGAAAATAATGAACAATTTGAATTTAAAAATTGGAATGAAGTACCAGAGTATTATAAATATTATGCGAATGAAATTATAAAATATAAAATAAATATACTGAACCAATAGCAGAATATTACTTTAATCAAAGTCATGAAATTTATTCTAAATATTTATTAAGATTAGCTAACATTATTAATAAAATATGAAAAATTAAAATAAATCATAAATATTTCAATATATAATAATAAATTTAAAAAAAATTTTTAAACATTATCAATATTATTAAAAATAAAAAAAAATAAAATATTTAAAAATTAACTAAAATATTTAAAAGTTATGATTATTTAAAATTTATAAATCGAAATTTTAATAAATAAATAATTTAACTACTAACAACAATAAATAAAAAAAACATATTCATAACTTTTATACAGGTAAATGTAATATAAGTAAGTATAAAATAATTTAAAATTATTTTATTTATTTATTTGTTATATAAATAACTAAATTTTAAATAAAATATGATATAATGATCATGTAATAATTTCATTTACAATATTATAATAAATTTATAAATTTTAGTATGAATTTTTGATATATCTCATAAAATGTTTAAAATGAGAAAAAGATATAAAAAAGGAATTATAACAAAATAATCCTATAAATCTTATAAAACTCAAAATCATTACGATATATCAAATAATATACTAAATTATCAACGAAACTAAAAAAAAATGATTTAAAAATTTAGAAATGATTTAAATGTTTAATATATAATTATATTTATAGCACAACTGGGGGTTGTGAGCAGTGCGAGCAGGGGGTACCCCTAGTATATATATATATATATATATATATATATATATATATATATATATATATATATATATTGAGACCTCTTATACATGATTCTCGCGTAGAGAGAAGCATCGCGTTGATCAGCGCAATGAGAGGGGATATAGAAAAGACCCGAACGCGCGTTCACAAACGCGCAGCTACGCCCCTAGTTTTGATAGCCAAGCTACTATTAAGTGTAACGCGTATACCTTCTAATGTATAACATCCCTACTCTGATGCGGCAGAGTAGAAATATAGCGACAAGCGCCGAAATGCGAAGCATCTTGCTTAACGAAGAGCTTGTGCTCCGCACTCGTGTATCGTCTATCGACTAATAAAGTCTAATCAAACTAAATTTCCGAGTCATTGTTTTCTCTTTACCTTATTTGTTCACGAATGGTGGTGAAGAAGTTTGCCGAAAGTGCGACTTCCTAACTGCGAGTGAACAAATAAAGTTTTAATAAAAATATATTCGTGATAAGTATAAAGTTATTATAAATATAGGATTCAATAGTTGGCTTTGGTTACAAAGAAACATAAAGAAAAGCAAATGTCTAAATTAAAAGTAGTAGATTTCATTTTGAAATCAAAAGAAAAAAGTCAAAAAGAAAATGAACAAAAGAAAAAATTAAAAGTAGCAGATTTCATTGTAAAATCAAAAGAAAAAACAAATAATACAAAAGAAAAAAAAGAAAACTTATTTAAAAAAATACAAAATAAATTAGAGAAAAACATCAAAAATAATCAAAAATAATGAAAATACAGACTTTGTAGTACTAAGAGAAAAAGAATTAATAAAGATTTTAGAAGCACTTAAAATTCATATAGAGAAACAAAATAGCGGCATAAATCTGATGTACTTAAAATTCGAAAAATTAGAATCTCGAATCGAAGATTTAGAATCAATAGTTAGTGATATGAAAAGTAATGAAAGCAAGATAATAGAGAAATTATTAGAGATTAGGCGAAAATTTAATTATAACATGCCGAGATTAGTCAAACATTTAAATGATTTAGAGAGAGAAATTGAAATAATAAGTAAAAGACAAGAATAAAATAAAAAATACAGAAAATTGTCATAAAAAGAAAAAGAAAAATTTAATTAGCGAAAGATAGTTGTAAGTAATTTGAAATAAATAAAATTTGAGAAGAGTAATATTTAAATATTACTATATGATATATGTATAAAATTTGAAACGACATAAAAGTCGTCAAATTTCAAATTGCTTTCAAATATCGAAAGTAACCAAAGCCATAAAAGCCTAAGCGAAAAGACGCGAATGTAAACAAACGCGCCAAATTGGTTGACATGTGCCTATTATAAGGAGAATAAAATTTAACACGCGAAATAAAATAAAATTATAAGATTGAAATAAAAGTAAATAGTGACTCTCAACCTAGTCAGTGACTCTCAAATGAAAACTTTTAATATAATAGAAGGTTGATATATACAATCAAAAGAATTATTTATTTAAATTATTTGAAATTAAATAAATGAATTTGAGAAAGCGCTGAATAAGTTGAGATAGTTAGCAAATAAATTACTCACAATAACCGATTTGACGTGTTAAACATTAATTATAAATAAACAACACAGACAATTTAAATATATAAACAAACAATTGTATGAAAAGATTATAAGCGGTAAATGTTTTGAATTAGAATGTCAACGATTAAAATTTTGAAGATAGAGAAAAAATTTAAATTTTAAATTGACTTTACACAAATATTATTAATAATTTACAATATTTAAAGATAACAAAGGTATACATTGCTGAAAATACATGAAATTTTCTTTTTGAATTATCTTAATTAAAACATCTTATTTGAAATTTTTCTCTGTTAATATTTAACCGAATTGCGTAAATAATAATTAGACAAAATGTCTAGGCGTAAATCAGATGTTATAATGAATGAACTTCATGAAGATCAAGATACAGTAGAGAAGATTAATCCGAAATTACATGAGTGGATGCAAGCAATCACACTAGAATTCAAAACTCTTCAAATACAAAATAACGAATTAATAAAGGAAAATAAAAAATTAAAAGAAGAAAATAAGAGGATTATTGATGAAGTACAAAACAACTTACCTCAAAAAATTAACGAAACAGTACAAGAATACGAAGATAAAATCGAAGAGCTTAAAGCAATAGTAAATACACTGAAAAAAGGTTGGTACTCTACTAGCGCCGCGTGTCGGTAAACAACAGCGCTCGAGTTTTGAATGTATGTTTTCCTAATTCCGTGCAGCATACGTCCTAATCCGTGCAACATACGTCCTAAACCGTCGTCCTAAATCGAAGGACGAGGCTTATACTCAACGTTTGCGTTACATATGAGCTAAAGTTGCGCGAGTGCTTTCCAAAAGCGGACAGCATACGTTCTAAATGGAAAGCGCACATAGCAGCCCGCCGTTAGAGCATTATATATCCGCAAGAGGACATCTTTTGCGCCAACCTTTTTTCAGTGTAGAGATAGTATACGCACAGAAACAACTGAAATTCCTAATAATAAAATAAAAATACCAATGCCTAAATATGAAGGTAGTGTTGATGAAAGGCCAATGAAATTCCTTAATGAATTGGACCAATATATAGATTTAAGAGGAGGCCGTATCATTCTGTCCTTGTCTAATCTAAATTTTCGTTATTATAAATTAATAAACTATTTTCGTAGAAAAGTAAGATAACCGCCCAATAGAGCAAAAGACAAGCAAACGATTCTTTTCTATGAAAAAATATGAAATTTTTATTATTTTTCGAGTGAAGTCTGAAACGGAAAAACAATCGAACTTGATTGAGTTGATTGAACTGTTTTTTCGTTTCAGACTTCATTCGAAAAATAATCAAAATTTCATATTTTTTCATGGAAAAGAATTGTTTGCTTATCTTTTGCTCTATTGGGCGGTTGTCTTACTTTTCTATAAAAATATTTTATTTATTTATAATAACGAAAATTTAGATTAGACAAGGACAGAATGATACGGCCGCCTCTTAAAAGGATTAACTGAAAAAGAAACATTACAATTATTGCAAACAATACTGCAAAAACAAGCTAATTCATGGTGGTACATCTACCAAGATGATGTGGAAACAATTGAAGATTTTAAGAAACTATTTCTAGAACGCTATTGGAACGAAGAAATACAGAGAACAACACAAAGAAAAGTAGAATTTGGTCAGTATTATGAAAATAGTAAAATAAGTCGCGTAACATACGCCACACAGATATTTAGTTTCGCAAAAGAATTGCAATTAAATTATTCAGAAGAGGAATTGACCATTAAAATTAGCAAGCATTTCGACAGAAACATCAAGCAAGCTATAAGATGCTCACAAACCAAAAATAAAAATACACTGTTTGAAATATTAGCAGATTTCGATAGTGATGACAAACATAAAAAAGATAAAATCCATCACAGTAACTACAATCAACAGGATCAAAAGGAAGAAGGAACAAACAAGTTTACGACAAATAATCACAACAAATATGAAAAACAAAACACCAATTATGGTCAAAGACCAGAATATAAAGAATACAATCAAGTAAATTGCACTGAGGTATTCAACAATAATAAAAATAATCAAAAGAAATTTAGACCATACGAGAAGTTTAAAACTCCTGTAAGTCAGAAAATGCTGAAACAAAGCAAAAATGAATTAGATGTTCTAAATATAGACATCGAAAAAGAATTTAATTTAAAAAATCAGGAAAACTGAATAAAGTTGTATTTCAAAAGGCAGAGGGGGGCAGAGATACAACGAAAATTAATACCCCAAAAACAAAAATAATTAAAATTTCAAAGAAAGCAAATTGTGCCAACATAAAAGGCAAAAATAACAAATCTACGAGATTTGAAAAACATAAATTGTTAAATAAAAATTTTGATAAAAGAAAAAATGTATATTTGGTAATACCAAATTCAAAAACCTATAAAATGTTGAAAATGATCGTGAAAACAGTGCATAAAAACAAATTATTATCAATGTTAAAAGACGAATATGTCACTTTAACAAATAATGAGCAAAAGCTCAGTGAGTACGCTCACATGAAAAAAATTGGAACACACGAGAGCCTGATTGACTCGAAGACATGTGTTACCGAAAATAATGAAGAAATTATGAATTTCATTCATACAAAAATTATTTAAATAAACACAATCTCACAAAAGATGAGTTTTGTGAAAATAATAAAAATGGTGATAATAAAGCACCAAAACCAATTGAACAAATAGATTCAATTCTCAAAGATAATAAAATAGTTAATAATGCTACTGAATTTTCTAAATCATATAGACATTGGGTAAAAGAAAATAATAACACACCTTCTTTTGCTTCAATTGAAAGTGTAAAGAAATGCTACATGCGCGGTGTAAACTTATGTAAAAAGCATCAAAATTAACAAATTTAAGGCCTATGTTGAGCATAAGAAATACTAAAAGAACAAATAAAGTTAAAATAGCTAATTCATCAATAAATGAAGCAAAGCTACAGATCAAGAAAAGTTATGGCCACAGCGCACCAAAAAATAAAATATTAATCAACGATGAATGCATCAATGAAGAGAAATATCTGAAAAAGAAGAATCCTCAAGAGCATGGCATCAACACGTTTAGGTAAAAGAAGAGCCTAGACATACATAATATAATATAGAGTAAATTTTGAAAAAAGATATTTATATTAAAGTTTTATTAAAATAATTGAAAAATTAAAATCATAAAAAATTATATTTCAATGATTAAATTAAAATTTACATGTAAAAATTGTCTGTGTGCGTATAAAAATAAAATTGATCGCATATCAGCACTTATTATTTAATATAAAAATGAATAAAAATATGAATTTACAGCAAAAAGTAGAAATGTACTTGGAATAAAGTACGGATGATGAGCGATAAATTTTATTTGGGGGGCACATCCTAGCCCACATACAATTTTGTACAAAAAATTATTAAGCGATATAAATTTAAAAGTTTAAAAGAAAATGATAGAAAATTTTGCACATTAGATTAAAATAAAAATTATCAAAACTAAAATATTATAAATTATTAAAATAAAATGTATAAAATGAAAGCATGTGTAAGATTAGAAGGGAAAATATTAATATGTTAATTATAAAAAGAATTTCAACACAATGCTTTTCTCTTGAAACGAGAATCAAAAGGATAAGATTTTAATTGGAAATGAAATACATTTTGTATAAAAGTCATTTCATTTGGGGGGCATTGAGACCTCTTATACCTGATTCTCGCGTAGAGAGAAGCATCGCGTTGATCAGCGCAATGAGAGGGGATATAGAAAAGACCCGAACGCGCGTTCACAAGCGCGCAGCTACGCCCCTAGTTTTGACAGCCAAGCGACTATTAAGTGTAACGCGTATACCTTATAATGTATAACATCCTTACTCTGATGCGGCAGAATAGGAATATAGCGGCAAGCGCCGAAAATGCGAAGCATCTTGCTTAACAAAGAGCTTGTGCTCCGCACTCGTGTATCGTCTATCGACTAATAAAGTCTAATCAAACTAAATTTCCGAGTCATTGTTTTCTTTTTACCTTATTTGTTCACGAATGGTGGTGAAGAAGTTTGCCGAAAGTGCGACTTCCTAACTGCGAGTGAACAAATAAAGTTTTAATAAAAATATATTCGTGATAAGTGCAAATTACTTATTAACAATTAGTGCAAATTGTGGTGTATATTTTACTCGTTTTTACCACAGTTTAGTGAACTTTATTATTGTGAAAAGGCATAAGCCTAAGTTAAATTCTTGCATAAGCGTGACTCTAGTAAAGCTTAGCTTATAGTTTTCTCGCTGTTGCAAGTAAAGATTTAAAAGCGCGCAAATTAGATTAAAGTTTTCGCGTAACTGATGATGCATGAGGCATAATAACCTATGTTCCCTTTTTCCTTTTTCCTTTTTTTTTCAGGAAGAATCATCAAAAATAATATACTTTGAGGAAGCTAGGCATACGAACCCGAGCTACAGGGCATGGCGTCTCTGTGGTGCAAGGTTTAGCTTAGCTTACTCGCTTATCAAACAAAAAACCTTGCTCGTATACGAATAAGAAATTCGTGTGCGATTTAAAAGTGCGTTACACACTTGTTATCGTCTAAATAACAAGTTGTGACGTCACAATATATATAGGTATATACATACACTGACAGAAAAGATATCTCGATTCTCTTGGATATAACTTAAAATCTGTGAAGCAAGAAATTAATTCAAACATCTAGTTACCTACATCTAAGAAATTATTATTCCATTTGAATGATCACATCAAGTCGGAGTAATTCTTTTGTTTCTAGAAATCTTTTCTGTCAATGCATATACATATGTTATGCATAATATAACGTTTTACAATTTAACGTACGATTTACAACCGAGCTTCAAATTGGTTGTAAAATTTGTCGATAAAATCGACTTAGCGCTTCAGTTTAGAACATTTTCGTCGTTACGTCAACATGATCTCTGATAACGTTCGCGATATTCGATAGTATTTGCTGAAAAATGATTACTGCGCATGCGCGCGTCGGCGTTAAGCTTGCCGTTAGACGTTACGATATTACTGAATAAGCCCCCAGGTATTCTTACTAATAACCTATATATACAGTAATCTTCGTGTGTAATCATTTTACTCTATCTATTTAATTTATTCTATTTTAATGATATATAATATATTTGTAACGACGACTAAATACACTACTCTCTATGTTATATCAAACTTATATATTTTATGATTTTAAAATAAGCTGCATGGATATAAAGACGATCGCACTGATTTTAGAATGATCTACGTAAATCCGACTCTCAACAACATCGGTGATTTTTGCTGATGAGCTTTTTGGTAGGATAGACACGCGTTGATCGTAAATTAATTACACCTTATTTAATTAATAAATAAATCATATATAAACCCGGTATTCTTACTAATAACCTATATATATACTGTAATCTTCGTGTGTAATCATTTTACTTTATCTATTTAATTTATTCTATTTCAATGATATATAATATTTTTGTAACGACGACTAAATACACTTCTCTCTATGTTATATCCAACTTATATATTTTATGATTTCTCAATTTCATTATATATATATAGGTCATGACACCCAAATACACTACTGACATATATACATAAGAAGATACTGTAGTATGCCAGCAGACAAAAAGACGCTTATACCTCTTCTACAATTCGAAAATGTGACGTAATAGGCTGGAAATAAAAATTAGAGGACTGAAAACGGAAAAGAAATTTCATAACGTAAATATGATGCTTTAAAATTTTCTATTATTTTTTCTTGAGTTTGAGTGAACCGGTTGTAATAAAACTTTTTTTAAACTAAAGATAACTAGGGGGCAAGCCCCCTGCGTGCGAGCGCGCCAACCACCACTTTTAAGTAAAACTATACAACATATTAAATACTATTTTGAAATAATAATTTTACGAAGAATTTTTTTTTTCTAATTATGGTATTTTAAAGAAAATAATTATTGTACAAAGTCCAATAATGATTTTTATTATATTATGTATAATTACACTTTCTTAATTTAAAAATATGTATATTTTTTGTATTGATTGCATTTTATATTATTTATTTTATGTAATAAGATTAATTACAGATTTTATAAATTATACTTATTGTGTAACCTACTTAAGTTCTTTTTAAATTCTTTTAACGATTGTTCTCGATAATCCATCAAAGCGATTTATATGCAACTATAAAAAATAAAATACATCAATAAACTTTTATTTTTTTTAAAGAAAAGAAATACCTACCTCGTCTGTAACATCTTTGTAAATTTTAAAATCTTTTTGTGTTTAATTTTTCATATATTCTTTATCAGCTGTATCAGAAATTATTTATCTATTTCTTAAAATAGTTTTATATAATTTTAAAACTTGTCCTCTATTAATCAACTACAACATTAAAAAAATGATTCGAAAAAGAACAAGCAAATTTCAAAATAAACGTTATCATTTCTTTTGTTTTAAATATATATATTTAAAATCTTTTTTGACATTTGATTTAACTAATTTAAAAATTTGTTTAAAAAAAATTAAGTTCATCTAAAAATAAAAAAAAAGTAGAAGAAGAAAATTTATTTTAAAAAAAACAAAATTTATAGTACATGTAAGTTACGTAATAAAATTTTCAACTATCGAAAAAATTATCTAAGACATATGAAAGACCACTAATAAAATAAAATGTTTATGTACAATTTTTCAAAAACAATAAATTTTGAAAAATAAGGAGCCAAAAATAATAAGGATTTTTCAAATATCAAGACATATACAAACACATATATTATAATATAAAAATTTTTATGTAAATCATATAATAATAACAATAAAAATTAAATTTACATTCTTTAAATAGTTTTTTTTTACAACTTATTTTGTCTTCTTATTTTAGCTTAATTCCAACTAACTTTCAACTAATTTAGCTTAACTTTTGTCTTTGACTTAATTTAGCTTAATTCTAACTAACTTTCAACTAATCTAGCTGAATTCTTACTAACTTTCAACTAATTTCAGCTAACTTTTAACTGATTTGTAGCTATCTTTTTGCTAAATATTATCTGACTTTTAGATAAATTTATCTAAAGCTTTCATCTGAATTCTAGTTATCTTCTAACTGATTTTAACTTAATTCTAGCTAACTTTCAACTATTTCAGCTGAATTTTAGCTTGATTTCATCTAAATTATAGCTAAATTCATCAAAATTTTAGCTGACTTTTAGCTGATTTTAGCTGAATTTTAGCTGAATTTTATCTGAATTTTAGCTAAATTTTAAATAAAAATTAGGAGCCAAAAATGAGCGGCGTATTTCAGACAGCGACAGCGTCGACACCGGCGATATATTTTTAATAATATAGAGAGAAATAAAAATTTTTAAATATCAATTTGTTATTTTTAAATATTTGGTTGTTTTTTGATAGGATCCAATTCTACAATTTTGAGAACTCTAATTTAAAGTATTAAAGGAGCTCTTCGACGTTTTCGTATTTGTACCTTAACTTGCTGTCGAGGCGCTACCGCGCCTTTTAATAATATGTCATACTTTTACAGATAGTTGAGAAATGTCAAATTTTCTATGCTTAGGTGGATTGTATATCATTCGACAACAGTTTGCACCAAAAATCAGTGTAAATTCGATTTTATGAAATAATTTATTAAGATAAAATTTAAGTGTTTTATTATTCTTTTCTCATGATGAAAAACTCTGGCTTGCCCCCGTAAATTGCGTGGGTCCATGGACCTTGATTGGCCACGGGCAGATAGGAGAAAACCTGAACTAGATCCAACTAACAAGAAGAGTGTTTTACTTGCGGGTCACTAATTTTTCTCAAATGTCAGGAAAGTTTTTTAGATGCAGAAATATGAAGAAAGCTAAAATTTTAGAGGCTAACGCTCAATATTACCCTAGTTATAAGCAACTGAAAAATATCGCTCAGAAGTTACTAGATTTTTAAACGCTTATATTCCCTCAGCATTGTTAGCTAGAAGTTTAAACCTTTTTTTTTAAATGAAAACCGAGCTCAAATCCTTTTGAAATAGTAGTTATAGCACCTGAAAATATTATTTTTTCCCAAAGTTAGGGCGTAATAAAGATTGGACCCAATTTCAGCTTTTATTATCCATTAATGTTTTAAACAGAAAATTTAGGTTGTGATGTGGTATTACCACGTCACAATAATTTTTTTTCGTATTGATTGATATAAAATGATTCTCTATTAAAAAAAAAAAATCTGTCAAATAAAAAGCATAGATAATTCCCCGAGCATGTGAATTCCTAAAATTATAATCACCGCACCCGTGACAACAGCCGGGGCCACCGTGAGAAACCAACAGAGAAATAATTCTGTTGTCGTTTCTTGTTTTCGGTGCTGAGCCCTGGATGTACACAGCTGATGACATGGCCCATTGCCAAGTAGCCTTGTGTGTTGGACTACCAGCTAACGGCTTTGACAGAGAAACCACTATGCAGACATATTCACCGTTGCACTCACACAATCAGCAACTAGCGCAACCAATACCTGCTAGCAGAAGACGGTCATACCACGTCTAGGAAGCAGCAGAGCGGTTTTAACGGCGTAAAAAGAATGAACACGTGCTCGTACAAATAAATCACTGTGGCGCTCGCATAGAGTATAGTTAGCAGAAAGAACGAGAGAGAGAGAGAGAGAAAGAGAAACAGAAACATACAGATGTAATAAGCGAAGTAAAGTCGATAAAGTTGAATAGACGCATATGGTAAAAAGAGATTAGATAGATAAAAAACTGAATTATATCATAAAAAGGGGGAATCAATTACGTATAGAATAGTGTAGGCGTATCGCGGCGCTCGCGTACTAATAAGATTCAAACGCAAGGTTAAATAAATTTTTTTTTTAAATGTTTTTTTTTTTAATTTTATAAGTGGCGCTGCTGTACTTTAAAGAATATTTTTTTCTATTTACAAAAAAATTTTGTAATATCGTGAATCGATTAAGTATTAATGAGATAAAAAGATTATAGAAACAATTTAATTAATAAATAATTAAAAATTTGATGCTTGTTAGAAATAGAAATCTTAATAAATTTATGTGGCAAAGTGAATATTAATTAATGTTAATTTAAAGGGAAATTGTGAAAAAGTAACGTATAAGATTTTCTTTGTTACGGACGTGAAATTAGGGGAGTTAGCGAACAACCACGGCCAGCTATAAAAATAGCCACATAGTTATTTAACATCTTCTCAAGAATTTAACAGTGATTTATTTTTTTTCCCAATCTATAACTAAGAATATTGATGTTATACCTTCAGTCTAACCATAGAAAATTTTCTTATAGCTTGTATGTGAGAAAGTAAAGTAGCGTAATTAAAGAAAGTTTAAATTTTGGATTTTAGTAAATTTTTAATCATTAAGAGTTTAATTAATCAATTTTTTAAAACTTGTAACGTTTGGCTTTTCTGGTGAGCTGCGGTTGCATCAGACTTTTGTGACGATGATCTACGGTGGTGGATAAAAGCCAAAGTTCAAACTTATTAAACTAATTAAATTAATTAAAGTGATGAAATTTAATAATAAAAAAAAGAAAGAAAAATAATAACTTGTAATTTAAGAATTTAACTTAGTAAAAAAAAAGAGAAATAATAATTAACATTGAAATTTAAAAGCTTAAACAAAAATAAATAAACTTAATATTAGAGATATAAACGACGGGTCGGAATTACAAGAAAGGTTTTTATGGAACTAGGTAAATAAGTATATTTGACGACAGGGTTTAAATTAAATGTAACTTTTGTCTATTTATTAATAATAATTCAAGGAGTGTTTATAACGATGGTATAAAAATATAATAAAAATGCAAACATAGAAAGTCTATTATTTAATTTAATTAAATTGAACAAAAATAATTTCTTTTGACCGTCGGTAATGAAAAATAAATTATGTTATGGTTCTTTGCTTCCACCGGCAGATGGCGTGGTGTTTAGTAGCCGTCTGTGAAAAAATAAAGAACAAAAGAAAACTACATTAATATTTATAACGCAAATATTATTAACAATTATCTACGGCGGGTAAACGCGGGATCTGTTTTATCGATGGCAGTTACGGCGGCGGTAGGTAGAGGAGTATCTATGCAGTAGAATCCCCCGACTACATAGATAGGATAAGGATAGAGATTTTTACTATGTAAAGCATAACTTCTTTACATAGTAAAGAGAGAGGAATCTGCGTAGTGGAATCCCCCTACTACTCAGATTGAAGGAAAAGGATACAGGTACGGAGTACTCTTACTGTGCAGAGCATAACTTCTCTACACAGCAAGAGCGGAGAGAGGACTGGGGAGAGAATCTATGCTGGCTCGGCGGCTCGCTTATATATGCTACGGAGCTCGCTATTCCCGTTGCGGGAGTAGCGCCTCGTAGCGGCTGAGCGCAGGTACTAAGTCTAGCGCGATTTTTGAATCGTCGCAAACTATTTTTCTCAAATTAAAATTTTGCTTGCTTATTGAATTTAAAAAAATTAGTTGACTTTTCTTTTCTTTTTTGATAAAAATAAAAGTAAAATTAAAGTAAAATAAAGTCTTGAGAGTCGCTTAGACCCTTAGAGCATATATACCTGGAGGGAGCATACAAAGCCAAAAAATGTAAAAAATAAAAGAGAGAGTAAGGTAGCTTAGGGTAAAGTGCTTTTTTTCTCGCGCGGATCCTCATTGGCTGTTGCTCTCAACTTTAGAGCTATTGATGCCCTCAAAACAGAAATATTATCCTCGACCTCATATGGTACTCCTTGATCACTTTCTAAATGTTCCGTCTTTTAAAAATGGTTCTAAAATTTTTTCCAATCCATATTCATCTATATCAGCACTATAAAACATAGCTAATACGTGAATGCCACCTAAAAAAGTATTTAAATAAGGTGGTAAATTTTGAATAATATAATTAAATTCTCCTTTTTTATGAGCATGTATTCTACTGCTCAAATGGTTATTAACTATAAGATCATCATAATAAAGTTGTATCCTTAATGCTAGTGGATATTTTCTGAAAAATGCATTTGACTTAAAACTTTCTCCATCTCTAAAATTATTTAAATAATCATTGGTTGAACTTTTCTCTGATGTGATGTTATCTCTAATTGTTTTATGAGATAACATCATATATTTTCTCAGGGTCAATAAAACGAAAATGGCGTTTTAAATTTTGAATTTGGTTATCAATACCTAAATTTTTTTTAAATGTTTCTAAATACTGTAAGTGATATAAAAAAAATTTCCACTTGAAGTGATTCCTGGTCTATTTTAATCTTGTTTAAATGTTCAAATAATTTCAACTTAATAAAATCTAAAACATTACTTAGAAAACAGTCAGCAGCAACAGCAATTTTATTAATGTTAGCACTAGTGAACGATGAATGTAATCTTAATTTTCCAATTATCTGAAACATGAGACCTTTTGAATTAAAAAATAAGCGGACACCGGGCGCGAACCCCGTTCCTCGAGATCTCCAGGCACGAGCTCTATTCACCGAGCCAATGCCGCACTGCTATATACAAGTTAAAATCCTACTTATAAGGCTCTTCGCCGGTATATTAGGTATCTATATACAAATATTACATGTGGATGGAAAATCCACCATGTTACAATCTCCCCCCCCCCACACGAAAGTACTTCGGTGGAACCGATGATTTCGTCATAACTGCTACTGCTACTTGCTCTGCTCGCTCTGCTCGCTCTGCTTAAACGCTAATAACTTAATGCTAAATTTGAAAATGCTATATGGTTGCTCCTGTGGGTTATTTCATTGGGCGCCATTGAAACATGAGACTTTTTTTAATTAAAAAATAAGCGGACACCGGGTGCGAACCCCGTTTCTCGAGATCTCCAGGCACGAGCTCTATTTATCGAGCCAATGCCGCACTGCTATATACAAATTAAAATCTTACTTATAAGGCTCTTCGCCGGTATATTAGGTATCTATATACAAATATAACATGTGGATGGAAAATCCACCATGTTACAAATTATATTTGCAAAACAAGGTATGTCTAAAGGTTCTTAAATATTATCTACACCTAACCTCTCATTTAATACATCTTTTTCTGATAACACAGTATATTGGTTAGCATTTTTATTAGTAAATAAACTATTCATCTCACTATCAATATTATTGTTTTCAATTTGTGAATTATTAAAACTTTCAGCATTTTCGTTTTTACTTTCAAACTCACATTCTCCTGAAATGTGATGTTCATTAATATACCGTATTAAAGATGAAAATAAAAGAAAATGTCTTCACAGTTGCCACATTTAAAACCGTCTCCTTGATTCGTTAAACTTATATTATGAATTCGATTACAATGATTTTTCATATCTTTAACGCCACTTACACTTTCTTTACTCTCAAAACCAATTATTTTTTCCATTTTTATTATAAATTTAATTATAACTAGCAAAAAATACCTCGCTCCTAACGTCACTCGGTTGAATTTTCATATATTGTATTATTATGCATAAATAAGCCAATTCTAAAATAAAAAAGAATCGATGCAGTTTATGAACTGTGATATTGTAGTTTTGTACTAAATTAAATTTTTCTATTTTTATAAAAAAGATTAATTAAAGTTACAATGTGCATAAAAATTGTTTAAATACAAATTATATCATGATAAATTGAGAATTTGTTCTACTAAATTGCATTTGAATCAATGAAAAAATATAATAGGAATTTTTTCTTTTTAATCATGTGTTTCAATCACGAACCATGAAATAATCGAAAACAGTATTTGACGTTTACTAGAACTAACAACTGCACGGAGAAAAGAAAGTATTGTTAAAATAGGTTCTAAATCAAGTATATCTAATTTATGTATTAAGGTACTTAGAAAAAGAGTGACGATATAATTTCAATTAGTACTATAGCTTGAATTTTAGGGACCAATGTTGGTACTATTATATTATGAAGTAAGAGCATAAATTTGCGATGCTTACTGCCGTTTTTTTGGTATTAAGACTGATCTTTCACCTACTCGATTCAAGGACAATATTTCGCAGAAAGTGTCATTGATAATCTCTTCTCGTGCGGCTTTTTCTGTTACGAAAATTGAAAATTATTGAATATAGAATTATTTATATAATATAGAATTCTTTAAAATTACTAATAATAAATATTTAAATTCGTAATATTCAAGGATTAAAACAATACATGTTTATCTTCCATATTCCGTTTTAAAATAGTTACTTTTGAGTTTTAAATTAATGATTAGAAATTAAAAATTGATATACATATATTATATGATTTACATTATATT
Organism: Anastatus disparis; assembly: GCA_017163975.1. Classification (NCBI taxonomy): domain Eukaryota; kingdom Metazoa; phylum Arthropoda; class Insecta; order Hymenoptera; family Eupelmidae; genus Anastatus; species Anastatus disparis. Next base: position 215,875 of record JAFFSR010000071.1, read on the forward strand.
TATCAACTGTTGAAAATCGTTACACAATTTATTGGGTTTTACGTTAACAGGTATTAATTATATTGAAGTTTTTCGCTCCTAACGTCGCTTAGTTGAATTTTCTTTTATTATATTATTATGTATAAATGACTAATTTTAAGTAAATAAAAATTAGTTAATTGAAATTTTGAGTACTGAATAAAATTGAAAATAATTTGATGAAACATAATATAAAAATATACGTACACATGTGCTTAAAGTAAAAAAGCGTATAATTTATTTCAAATGACTATTTCTCACTCTACTTCCATTGGAAAAACAAAGATAGTACGATGTTCGATGTAAATAAACTGAGAACTAGGTACTGAGTTACAACTATAATTTCCAGACCTCAATATATGATTATGAATTTGAAATATGAAATTAATTTATGAGTGAAACATGCTTAAAAGAAATTTGTGTTGATTTCTAATAAAAATATCTTTACAAATGTATTTTATAAATATGAAATACGAAATTAAAATAGAAAAAATCATAAGATTAAAATACAACATTTTAGTTAATTTCAAATTCAAATATTTCAGAATAAAAAAATAACTATTTGCAATTACTTAACAATCCTTTTTGCATCTAATATAAAAATTTAATGAGATACAAATATTACAAAGTGTATGTATCACAAGTAAAGTTTGCATATCATAAATATTATAATTTTTAGAAAATTCTTGATATTAATAGATTATTAATTTGGAAAATTAAATATTTTTTTATTGATGACAAGTAACTTTCCAAAAATAGTTAAAATAATATTGTAAATGTCAATCAAATAACATTTTCATCAAAATAAATTTCAACGCTATAATTATAAAAATAAACATTTTTATTTAACTACAATCTATTGTCATAATTATTTTTTTAATATATATATATAGGCTGATTCCATTCAGATTCATGCAGGCCGTCACTGATCGAATTTTTTTTTTGTTCTAAGTAATAAAAATACCTCCTATTATGTATATGAAGATAAAATTTACCTCATAGAACGCTCAAAATTTTTTTTTTTTTTACTACAGCAGTTTTAGTGTTGGATGTAAAAACGAAAATTCAAAAATTGAAAATGAACCTCTACTTTTAAATGACTATAGCTCCATCAATTTTTAACCTTTTTGGACGTTCTTTTAACGAAAGTGTGCGAAATTTGGTCTAGTTTTAAATGCGATCTCGATTTTTGTAATACAATTTGATCTCGCTGAGTTATTTACGAAAAACCGAAAAAAGCGATTTTTTTCAAACACGATTTTCTCAAAAACTATATATTTTTTTTTTGAAATTTTTAAATGATTTTATACATAAAAAATACTAACTTTTAGGGTAGGTGAGAATATGCGATTTTGCCTTATTTTTTTTAAACAGATTTTTAAACGTTTTTTTTATATTTTCGATTTTAAAACATTGATACCATGGCGCATCGTACTATTTTTCCAACTTTACGTGTTCTTACAACTATATTGATGCTTTTATTTATTAATATATCAAAAATATCAACAATAATCTTTAAAATAAACCCTGGATCGAATATTTTGATCAATTAGAACAAAAGTTATGACAATTTAAAGTTTAAAAAAAAAATGCTGAAACTTTAAATAAATATATTTACTTTGAATTTTGAATTTGAATTACAAATTTTAAAAAGGTGAATTTTTTAAATACTAAAATATATTATTTGGTCATTCCTAATGAACAAATAATATGCGATACAATTAAGAAATGAACACTAATGAATTGAGAACTAATGTGAATAAAAAAATCTGAATTTGAATAAAACCTTTCAATTTACTTCTTGCCACTCATGTCTCGAAGTTTTGGCAGTGTAGATTTGGTTTCGTTTACTTTTTCTACAGTGAATCTTTTGAATACCTTTAATTTCTTTTGCATTTCCTAACTATTCCATTTTTTTTGTCTGTCGAAAAACTTCTAACTCATCCTTGCGGATAACAAAAATGTTAATCGACGGAGTATATTTTGATACGTGAGTGGCGAAATTTTCAGCGTTTCTAATAAAATCTGCACTCTTCTTGGACAGATTATGCGTGGTAGCATAATGTTTAACTAAACCACCAATACCGTCACAAGCACCTTTACCATGACCTGTTGCAGAAAAAAGTCATTTTCTGTTTACTTTTGAGTTTTGAAACTCATAGAATTGATATCTATTTTTAAAATGACTGGCAGCTCCATCAGAAATGGTTATGATTTCATAAAGATCTTGATTGACAGACTCCCCCTCTCCGCCTGTAAGTATTCACTGACACGCTGCTTCGGCTCTGTCTTTTTGTCTTCTAATACTTTTTATTTCACTCTGCCGAGTGAATCTTTTTACAGAGAATCGTCCAGCTGGGGGTCCTCAAGGCCTGGCTTGACTTGCTTGCACCTGTGCATCTGCATTTCTCGGACCCTGGACGTTTTTCTGTCTTCGTGCAATACTCTACCAGCATTGTCATTTTTTGTTGCTTGTGCTGCTGTTGCTGACGGTTGCGGAATGGCTGGAGCATTGCTGGTTTGTTGTTTTGCCTGTGAAGTGGGGTGTTGAGTGGTGGTGCAGTGGGAGGATGCAGTTGCATCTTAATGGTTTATGCATGTGTTGCTTATAGGTTATGCATTTGCTACATAACCTACAATATTTTTGGCGCCAAATTTACTATCTCTTAGGTGAATCTTTTAAGTGCGTCATTAGTGGCTCCATCTATGGGTTACCTTGTTTACTGTCTTATCTACTCTATGGATAAGTGACAGGTAATTAACATACTTAAGGCGCGTTTCCATCTGGCCTTTTGATTTTATATATTTGATGCGCGAATTTTAAACAGCTTATTATGCTGCTTTTCTTTTACTATATAACTTATTTCTTTTATATTTAATTTTAAATGTGATATACTTGGGCAAAGAGTTTCACAGGCCATCTTTATTTTTGTTTTGCTTTTATTGCTATTTTTATTTCTCTGACGCTGCTCTTGCTGCTATCTTTTATTTCTTTTCTATTACATTTATTCTCTCACTTCTCTTGACATCTTATACAGCTTAAAACATGTCACAAATTACCATCAAGGGCTGCTGCGCCATCTGCGGTTTTCCCGCTGATAATATAAGAGGGTCGAAAAAATTAATGCAGTGTTTTACATGCCGGCAGCGCTGCCATGTAAAATGTATGAAGCGCGTGCCTCATGATAACGATGGTAATCCGAAATATGATTGTGAGAAATGTATAGCTGGCCGACTTATCGCTTCTCCCACTGCCCCACTCACTGGCACTGGCGCTGGACCACGCAGTGCCACTATGCGAGGTGCTCCTATAGCCCGGCCTATCGTTGCTTCTACTCCATCACGAGGATGCTCACCTGTCGCACCGATTAAGAAAGCTCAAGAACACTCTGTGATTAAGAAGAGGACCGATTCGCGCTGTTCTGCGGTAGCTGGAGGGGAACATAGCATAAGTATCAATTTAATTAATGAAAAATTTAGAGGTGGTGCTGCATTGGTCACAATGGATAACAATATTAGTAAGGGTAAAAATGGTGGTCTTAAGCAGAGTAATGATGGAGCTGATTCTTCCTCAGTAAAGGCAGCTGTGTCTGCTTTGGAGAGCACGCTATCCTGCAGGCTCGATCTGATTCAAAATGATCTTAATCGACTTCCAGCTCTTGAGAGCCATATTATAAATACTGACAAGGGTCTGCAGGATATCGTGACTAAAATGGAGAGTCAAAATGAAATTATTAAGAATTTACATGCTGGGCAGACGCAGCTGCTAGAGGAGAATCGTAAACTCAGGGGTATGATAGGTACTTTAGAGAAGGAGTTGTTGTCTGCTCTAAATGGCATGTATGAAAAGTTTTTCAAATCTCTCACGACTAATTTTAATAATATGCAAGCATTTTTAGGTAATGAATTCAATGGAGTGGACAGCAACTTTTCTCAACTTATGACCGGGGTGGCTGAGGTGGTGCAGATTGTTAGTGATCTCACGGCCCAGGACGAACACTTAATCAACACCAACACTAACACTGATATGCCTGTAAATTCGAATATAACACAATCATTTGAACGTAAAGATAGTAGCTCTCTTAACACATGCACTGAAGCACCTGTTGATTCAAACGATGAACAATTAGTAAAAGCACATACAGATAGTTGCGGAGAGGCATCCTGTCATACTGTGAAGAGGTGTGGTTCTGGGAATAGTGTCTTGGTGATATCCAGCGGACTGGACTGCTCTGCGGCTAATGTTGGGCTGGAGGATTATGCTTGCGCTGTTCTGGGAACCATACTTCCGACTTTTGAACGTTCAAATATTGTATCTGTTACTGAGATCTCTAATTCTGAAAATAAAAATAAGGGCAGGATATCTGCTGGGCCTTAGATCGTTGGCGGTCCGAGTATTGCGTTCTCATTGTTGGTTAGACTTTCTGGAGATGACTTGGCGCAGAAGGTATTTATGGCTAGGCGTAGATTAACGGGTTTTTCGACAGCGGATCTGGATCTCTCTCTCCTCGGCAGTTTTTCTACCACCAAGCACCATTCTCAAATATATATAAATGAGTATCTTGAAAAAGATAAATATATTAAATTTAAAAATCTTAAAAAGTATGCTAAAGGAAAAAGTTGCAAGTTTGTTTGGCATAGAGGTGGTAAATTTATGGTGAGGAGGGAGAGAGGGGAGAGAGCGCACAAATTTGAAAGTGAACATGATTTGAATGAAATATTAGATAAATCTAAATGTATTGTACAGAAAAATGTTAAAATAATTGATTTTGAGAAACACGATGAAGCTCTAACAAATAATGGAACTACTGATAATGATAAATGTAAACCTCATAATAGTGGGATGAGCTCGAATCAGGAATTAATTAAAAATCATGCAATATCCTTAGATAGAGCCTCTTCCAATGACTGCGCTGGTCCTCTTCGGAGAGTCGAATAGGGAGGAGGGGTGAACTGCGCGCGTGCTTTCTGAATGTGACCTCTTTGAGAGCTCATATTGGGCAGGTGCGTGAACTTTTAAGTGGCTATCATTCTTACGACATATTTGGAGTTGCTGAGACCTGGCTGGGTCCGTCTGTATTGGATGACGTCATTCGAGTCGGGGGGTACAAAGTGTTTAGACAGGACAGAAACTTGCGTGGTGGAGGAGTTGCCTTGTATATTAAGGATAATCTAAAATGCACTATTTTGGCCACTTCGGAGACGCAAACTAGTAATAGTAGCGGTAAGCCGGAGGTGCCTGAATATATTTTCTGTTCTGTGCAAGTTGGCGGCTCCGAGCCCGTGCTAGTTTCTGTCATTTATCGTCCTCCTGCTGTTTCGTTTACTAGAAACTCTAATTTGTTGATTGATTTGAGAAATTTTTGTTCGGACTATTCCCATAAAATTATAATGGGGGACATTTGTTGATGACAACGACGTGGTGCTTGATGCACGGAACCTACCGGCGAGCTTTCACAGTCGGCATAATTTAATTGACGTCTGTTTGCCTTGCAACACTATAACTTTTGATCAAAAACCTATCATGTATAGGAACTATAAAAATATTTGTCCGACTGTATTGGGAGAGAAACTTGCCGGCTGTGATTGGTCGCCACTTATGACTGACACAGCTGACCCTGAATTTGCACTTGGTTGCCTCTGTGACAATCTCACTGCTGCAATCGAGAATTTGGCGCCGTTGAAAGCGCTCAAGCCTAATAAGAATAAGTTTCCATGGGTAGATGAAGAATTGTCGCGGATGCGGCGGAAGAGAGATGCTACATATCGTAGATACAAACGGACAGAGGACAAGCAGTATCTTCTTGAATTTCTGCGGTTGCGTTGGGTGGTAGACAAACGCATGGACCATGCTAAGACTACTTATATTCACAATAGACTGTTTGATGCTCTTGCGGGTGGTAATGTCTGGAAGGAGTTGAGAGACCTGGGACTGCTATCCGGACCTCAAGGGGATTTGAATGGATTCACTCCGGATGAGCTTAATGCGCACTTTGCTGGGGTGTCAGTCTCGCCGCAGGAGGATAGTGAAGAGCGATTGAGAATTCTTTCTCAATGCAATGAAAGTGGGTTTACCTTTAAACCAATTAGTTTTAATGATGTTGTTCTTGCAATTTCACATTTTTCCTCACAGGCTTGTGGTGAGGATGGCATTCCGCAAAGCGTGATAGTTAATGCTTTACCATTTATTGGTGAACATCTTGTGACTCTGTTCAACTCCTCTTTTGCACGGGGGGTCTTCCCTTGCCGTTGGAAGCAAGCACGTATTATACCATTGAAAAAGTGTGCTGCACCTGAGCAACCAAAAGATTTTAGGCCTATAGCCATCTTATGTTTTCTTCCAAAGGTTCTTGAGAAGATCGCCCATGACCAACTGCAGGAGTACATTACATCCAAAAAATTGCTCGATCCTATGCAGACGGGCTTCAGGAAAAACCATTCTACGCAGACTGCTGTACTTAAGCTTACAGACGATATAAGGTCAGGTCTAGACAGGAAACTTGTCACGTTACTGCTACTTTTTGACTTTAGTAAGGCATTCGACACGATCTCTCCCTCCAAACTTCTTGCGAGGCTTAGATCGATGGGGTTCTTCGGGGCCGCACTCGGATGGATTAACTCCTATTTATCAGGTAGGAAACAAATGGTTTCCACACATTTAAAGGAGGAATCGAATTGGCTAACAACCAATCTAGGAGTACCTCAGGGTTCGGTGCTGGGGCCTCTATTGTTTTGCCTTTACATAAATGACGTACGTGACGCACTGGACTCTGGTTGCGTCGGGCATCTGCTGTATGCGGATGATCTTCAAATTTATACACAGGTCCCTTATGATGATGTGGACGAGGGGATTCGTATTTTACAGAGGGCGGCCAGGGCGGTGTCAGGGTGGGCTGCTGGTGTTTCTCTTACTTTGAATGCTAGTAAAACAAAGGCTATCGTCTTTGGAAGTAATCGTTTTATTAAAAATTTTTATTCGGGTGAGCCAAGGACGATTGACCTGGGGAGCGGTATCGGTATTCCTTTCTCTGACACCGTTACGCGCCTTGGTGTTGTACTCGACTCTAAACTGTCGTGGGAACCGCATATTAATATGTTGACTAAAAAATTCAATAGAGTGATTTATAGCCTGCGGTTTTTCCGTCGGTACACCACTGAGGCTCTGCGTAAGCAGCTCGCAACCGCCCTGCTGTTTCCACATCTTGATTACTGCTCAGTGGTTTTGCTCGATGCTTCGCAGGAGTTACGAAGACGGCTACAGACAATGCAAAATTCATGTGTGAGATATGTATTAGGCGTGAGAATGGGTGATCACATCTCTCCCCATAGACATGCTTTGGGTTGGCTACGTACTGATTCGAGGAGACAGTATTTTATGGCTGTACTTATGTACAAAATCGTACGTATGAATACTCCAGAATATCTAGTGAGTCTCTTCACTAGATATATACCCAGAGCGACCACTAGGGGTGAGATTAAAGATCTTGCGGTGCCCTTCATGCGCACTGAGACTGGAAGAAATTCCTTTCAAGTTCAAGGTGCGCATTTTTGGAACTCCCTACCTGCTGATATTAAAAATCTTCCATCAATCAGCAGGTTTAAAGCCGCTCTGAGGAGGTTTTTACTCGACCTCGATTAAACAGTATTATTTTCGGACTATGTCATATGTGTTAATTTATTATGTGATGTACCCTTTATAGATTTAAGGCATGATTGTATTTATTGGCGTGTATGTAGGATGTGTGTGCATAGAGTGAATGATTATATTTTTATCAGATTGACTTGTATATTACTGTACATTCAACTTGCTGTGATTTAAACTTACTGTATACTGCTGATATTTCGACTGCGCTCTTTACACGCTTGATTTTATGTAATTATTTTGACTGATAGATATTGAGACTGATTTTTAACTATATTATTTATACTTTTTGCGTGTATTTATTCGTGTTATCTGTGATATCGCTTTTATTTAATTTATTGACTTACTATTACAGTATTACTATCTCTATTATGTTTTATGACTGTGATATCATACTGTACTATTTTGATTTTGATTTTATATGTGCAAGGCTATTTAAAGTATTTTTATGTATTTTTTTTCAACTTTATTTGTAATTTTCACGCTTTTTTGTAATTATAATACAAAATAAACAATATCTAATCTAATCTTACGCAATATGTTTTTGTTTTAAGTTGTCGATAATTAAATTTATAGTCATTAGGGCATGAGACGAATTATGTTTAATATCGTCAGAGACGTTGACATAACTGACTGTCTTATCATTTCCAAAATAGCATACTGACGTAAATATTGATATTTGGTTTTTACTCTAATGATAGCTTTGAATTTCATTTTGAAGCAGAACTGTCCAATTTTCTGCAAAATCGACATGAATAACTAATTGGAAGTCATTATTTTTCGCTAAAAGTTTAACCTCTTTAATTGCTATACGTTGAATTTCTTTGACCAATTTATGAGCTCTTACAGTGATAGCACGCTCTCTTAACTCTATTAAGAAATTTTCAATTGTGCTAGTTTTATTCAGTAAATTTGATTTTTCTGAATAAAATCGGCAATGTCTTGTTTATTCTCTTTTTTATAATTATTCAAAGCATCTGTGAATATCATATTTATTTAAAGTTTCAGCATTTTTTTTTAAACTTTAAATCGTCATAACTTTTGTTCTAATTGATCAAAATATTCGATCCGGGGTTTATTTCAAAGATTATTGTTGATATTTTTGATATATTAATAAATAAAAGCATAAAAATAGTTGTAAGAACACGTAAAGTTGGAAAAATAGTACGATGCGCCATGGTATCAATATTTTAAAATCGAAAATATAAAAAAAACGTTTAAAAATCTGTTTAAAAAAAATAAGGCAAAATCGCATATTCTCACCTACCCTAAAAGTTAGTATTTTTTATGTATAAAATCATTTAAAAATTTCAAAAAAAAAAATATATAGTTTTTGAGAAAATCGTGTTTGAAAAAAATCGCTTTTTTCGGTTTTTCGTAAATAACTCAGCGAGATCAAATTGTATTACAAAAATCGAGATCGCATTTAAAACTAGACCAAATTTCGCACACTTTCGTTAAAAGAACGTCCAAAAAGGTTAAAAATTGATGGAGCTATAGTCATTTAAAAGTAGAGGTTCATTTTCAATTTTTGAATTTTCGTTTTTACATCCAACACTAAAACTGCTGTAGTAAAAAAAAAAAAAAATGTTGAGCGTTCTATGAGGTAAATTTTATCTTAATATACATAATAGGAGGTATTTTTATTACTTAGAACAAAAAAAAAAATTCGATCAGTGACGGCCTGCATGAATCTGAATGGAATCAGCCATAATAAAAAAATAATAATTTTATTTGATGAACAGTTATATAAATATTATATATTTATAATCGTTTAACTAAATTTATTAAATTGAAATTGTATTCAGTTATCATTCAGAGAATGAGGTATTTAAATTAGTTTTCATGAAAATATATTATTTAAAAAATTACTTGTTAACAATTTTTTATAAATAACATACATTTAACCTTAATTACATTTTCATTTGTACACGTGTTTATATTTAAATGAATTGTGATTTATATAAAAATTGTTAGCAATTCATTTCATTGAAGCAATAATATTTTTAATAAGAGAAAGATTAATTTTTAAAGAATATCAAATTATTTCATTTGAAAAATTATAATAACATGATATAAAAATATTTTTTTTAATATCGTTTGAACATAATTTTTATGAAATACAATTTTAAAAAATTATTTATTAGATAATAAATTTTTTTAATAGTCAATTATAAAGATAGGACAATATATAAAATATGAATAAATGTTTCTGATTATGTCTATAATTATGCATTTATATGTAGGAACTGTCTAGATAGAAGTAGAATTCCCCCTAAAAAGTAAACATTTCTAAAGAAAATTTACTTATTATTTGCGAAACATTTATTATGAATGCGGAAAAAAATAATATTCTGTAATATCACTCTATAATTTGCATTAAATACGATACAAATCTTTGAAAGTACAATTATTTCATTATGTTAAATTTGTCGTCAAAGTTTGATTATATTTTACTATAAGAAGATAAAAAAATTAACTGTCTTTCCATTCTATTGCTGAATTTCCATAAAAGGAATGTATTAACTTGTAGTATGTCTCGTGATGATTATTTATTTGAATTTTTAAATTATTCCAATCATTACTTTTCAAGATATTTAAATTTCTGATTCTAAATGGAAAAATTTGAGTAAATAATATTGGAACCCAAACTTCTCAATAACCAATGAATAGATTTATATAAAAATTTAGCTGAATAATCTTCGTGATACATACTGTATGTTAATGCATCTATTTATTCAAAATTTTAAAATACAATGGAAATATAATCAATATTTATGGGTGGAAGTGTGCTGTCCATTTTACATCTCCTTAAATAATTTATATTTATAAAATTCACATAATATCATATGAAAACTATTAAAATGAGAATCATATATTCAATATAATAGTCAACTATGAATAAAAAGTTTAAAAAATTAAGTGATAACTTATTAATAGTTATATTATTTTATTGAATACATTCCCAACCTAAATAATTAACTTCATGTTAAAACTAAATTTAATTAGCATTCAATACCACAAGTTATTTAAAAAATTTACCATTGTTCAAAATTATTAAAAAGTTATTTATAAAAAGTATTCCTATATCAAAATTTCAAAATTATACCAATTTAATTTTTTATTCTTTACATTAGAGAATTAGTTTTGATGTTGAAATTTTTATGTAAAATGAAACATATATATATATATATATCACCTTGTATGAAAATTATTTTGTAAAAGTAGAATAATGCTGCGAATAAACAAATGATTATAAGAAAATATTGAAAACTGTAAATAACAATGAAAAAGCGTTAGGCTAGAAATAAATAATGGTTCTTGTTATGTCCGGTCACCTTAAATAGGTTTACTCGGACGTGTATTTGTTTGGGATATTCCTTGTTGGTATTGGTAAATATTTTTTTAGTTTGAGAAGACTGCGGGATAGAGGAGCTTAATCGCTTACCTTGTCTTAACTACTGGCTGCGTGGTCGAAAGTAAAGGAGTTTATCTACTTAATAAACTTTACACTGAAGAGCGCAGTGCTCCTCTCTGGTTGCCCGCTTGTTAATTATTTAGGAACTGGATTAATGGCACTTATGTTCGCAGAGATTATTTTTGTATATTTTTGTAAATGATATTTATTTTATTTTATTACAAATGTTATACAAGTTATTGATAAGTGAATCGCGCAGATTTACAATAATAAATCGGAAGAAACCTCGTTAGTATTTTTATTTATTTTTATTTTAAAATAAAATAGGAAATATTCTTTGTATTAACACACTTTTTCCCCTAGCAGTAAGTTGTATAAAAGTCGCGTTTTTATTGGACTGACTTGTTAAAATAAGCGCGCGACTAAATTAAGTTATTTCGCTTGTAATTAAATTTAAAAAGGAAATAAAGCGCGAGTTACAAGTTTTTATTGTTAAGATTTTACACTTGATTTATGTGCAAGTCGAAAAAGGTGTTACCCTTGCGAGGTCTAACTGCGGACTGACTTATTAAAATTATTTTTCTCTGCAAGAAAGGTACAAATCTAGAAATAAAATGCAAGTTTGTCAAAATTTAAAAGAGTCCCATTGGTCAGTTCGGCCGTGAGAAACTCTTTAAAATCTCACATTCAGTGACAGAAGATATCTTCTTATCTCGCCTAAAAATGCTGAGGTAGCGTATACGGCGCGCGAACTTACTGCTTTTCTCTTAAGACTACTACAAGAAATTAAATTTATTTTTTTTATACAGCATATTCTTTATTACTAACTATCTAATATAAAATTTATTTTAATACATGTTAAAAAAATATATGTTATCGGGAGAATGAACTGCAAATATTGCATGTTTATATGCATGCATAATGTATATGCGTATATATAATTATATATACGTACGCATATTTATATGTATAACAAAAGGTTAAAAAAAAATAAAAATAAAAATGATTTTTCGTACATCCGTGATTATGCGGATGTAACACCCCCACCGTGAAAACAAAGCAATAAGATTTTAATTGTTTTGCTTTGGGGTTCCCAACAGTTTGAGCTCGATGTCTCGGATGGTTTTTCTTGATGGTGGCATAGAGTTAGATCTGCTGAGTCCTCTTCTTGGCGGATTCAATGATTCCGTTGACCCGGTGGCTGTTTCGTGTTCTGATGTTTTATCCTTCTCTGTACGTTCGGGCTTAGCCAGGCTCGTAAGCAAATGTGTTATCGAGCCGAAAATAGCTCCCAGGAGTCTTGTACTCCATCCATATACCGTGTATAGAGTGTATCCGCGGATTATGGTGTCGAAGATTAGTTTGATTACTTGGCATAACAGGATAATCATTAATATTCCTGCCGAGATTTGGCAAAATTTTTGAAACCCGTTCCACATTTTGTTAAGCGTGGATTCGATCATTGTTTCTATTTCTTCTGGCGTCAACAGGTTGTTAAACTTTATAGAGCGCGTCCTTGCTTCTCTGTCGTTAAGCCGTCTCGCTATTGCTTCTAGCATCGCAGGCTTTTCAGCTGGAAAGATCGAATGTTCGCGTAGATTTTGCAGGTCTTCCGGTGTGTATATTCCATTTCCAAGACTTCTGAGATGCTGGCGTGTTTCCAGGTCGGTTGGACAAATGGTTTTAGGGTTTGCGGTAGGTTTACCTCCGTTGCTGTAAGATGAATCTTAAACCATTTCTCGCTGATTTTGAAGATACTTGGTATAAGTGTGTTGCAATCTCTAACCGTTCCTATTTGTGCTAGCACCTTGCTGATAGGTTTGGCGAAGTACGCTTCGTCATCGCAAGTCACTGGTACCTCGTAGTAGCATTGTTCCGTTTTTCTTATTTTGCAGGATCGTGGTACACATTGAATGATGTGGGCGACTTCTCCAGCTGCTATGGCTAAATAACCTTGCTTCTTCATGACTTTCATGGCAAAAAGGTCTGGGTTTGAGAACGCCAGAGGTAGAGCATTTTCTATGATTTGCTTTTCCAATATACATCGGTGCAGGACTATGTCACGATATAGTAATCCTAGTTGTTTATCGAGATGTCTTCCGAGATTCATTATTTTTGCGTTGAAATATATAGTAAGGATGATATCTAGTACCTCCAAGCTTTTTCGGGTGGTGAATGATTTGCCTCTTGTGGTTTCTAAAATGAATAGTTCTGTTTGATCCGTTTTAAATAATTTATATCCACATAGCATCTCTTCTCCAGTTTTGGTTAGACCAAAATTTATCTTCCTAGTTGAATTGCCAAAGTAGATAACAGGAGCGTTCGAATTATTATCAACCATACGTGTCCCTATACCTTCATATAGGATGGTGAATTCATCGAACTTACATGTGGATCCCATTACTGGGGTCCAGAAAATGCAGCGTTCTTCCTCATCAATGCATCTACCGCTGGTGTAGCTGCATCGAGTTCCGGTGCTTAGGATCACCATATTCTTTTTCTTATCTACGGTGACCTCGTAGTCTGTAGCTTTGATCTCCAGCTTCGCAGTTACGACTACTTTTTTGTATTCATATTCATTATCATTGTAAGTTGTACCCTTACAATATCCGTTTGCATCCAATCTTCCGGCGACTGTGACAATCCTTCTATTGGTCGCGTTCACCAATAGATTATTTATTACGGAGCGTCCATATTTATATTGGCCATACCTAACGAGATCTTCGCATGCTTCTCTCGTTGCCAACTCCATGAATGTGGTAGAGCCTCCTTTTACTTTTGAGTTGTGCGAATGCATACCGCAATACGTAATTTCCTGCTCTACCTTTATTCTACATTGGTAAGCTCGGACCTTGAAATATTGAGTATGTTGTAGCAGCTGGAGGTATATTTCTTCTTCAGCAGGTGTTGCGTCGGATACCACGCAGTCTCCGACTTCTGTAAGTGCTATAGTTGTTATGTTGGGGGTGGCAGATCCGCATTCATATGTCGTAAAAGTGACGGCGACTCGAATATAAGTGTACAAAAAGAATATAAATTTGCAGTTCATCCTCCTATAACAAAGAAAAATAACTTAAGATTATTCGCAGACATCATGCTGATACAGGTATGGTTATTATGTTGCGTAGTTACAGTTGATTGAGGTTATAAGCATTTGTACCCAATTACTAAGATGAATTTTTAAAGATGCGTGATTAGGTAAAGTGAATTCACCAACTTGCTTAAGTTTCTTTATTCGTTATTACATCGAAAGAAAAGAAAAATTTGGATATGTATACGTATCACAAGCAAAGAAATCGGATGAAAAAAAAAAATAATACGCACCTTTACGTTAATTATCGTTATGTGTATTCACTTTAAGAAATCTTTAGTCAAATGTAGAGTTCTGATCATTATCAATCGAGCTTTCAGATCTTAGTTTCGTTAAGCGCAATTTATTTGGGTGTACAATTTTCGTAGTGTTTTTAAAAGAAATTTTAATATTTCTACCATTTTCTAATATCTCAAGAATTCTATGTGGCCCGGTATACTGCGGTTGAAATTTTCCCTTTCTAGGTTCTATTAATAATATTACGTGGTCATTAACCTTAAAATTACACGGGTTTAACTTCCTATCGTAATATTCCTTGGAACTTTTTTTTGCGTTATTTAGATTTTCTTTAGCTGATTCGTGTATTTCTAACAATTTTGATCTTAATCTAGTCAAATAGTCATAATAAGTATCGGTAGTATTTTCCCCCAATACCGCCCTCGCTGATGGCACGCGAGCTATCTTCCCATATACGCATTCGTATGGGGTGAGCTTCGTCCCTTCATGAACGCTGGTATTGTAGGGAAATGTCGCACATTCACACCATTCATCCCATTGTCGTATATTTGATACATAGTTCATTAACCATTTCTTTAACGAGTGATGCATTCGCTCAATAGATCCATTGGATTAAGGGTGAAATGCGGTGGTAGTACATGTTTTAATTTTACACATTTTTGCGACGTTTTTCATTAATGAACTGATAAAATTTGCACCTTGATCCGTCAGGACTATCCTTGGTGACCCATGAATAAAAACAAATCGTTTTAGAAAAGTATCGACAATTGCCGTTGATGTAGTGGAATTTAAAGGGACAGCTATACAAAATTTTGCTAGCAAATCTTGCATCGTCAAAATGTACACATTCCCATTTCTGGTCCTATCCAATGGACCTACGATATCTAACGAAATCTTTTCGAAGCTAGAACCCGGTGTGTCTGTTAACACCATAGGTTGCCTAACCTTATTTCTAACTAGTTTATTTAGTTGACAAGTGCGACACGCGTTGACAAAATTTTGGATTCCCGCTATCATATTTGGCCAAAAATGGTGTTGTCTAACTCGGTTATATGTCTTTGTTATACCTTTATGGCCGTTTATTGGTGACTCGTGAATTTCGCGTATAATTTGTTCACGCAGATCTACTTCTGGTATTTGTATCAAGTTTTTACAGATTATTATCTTAATTTGAGAATCTGAAAATATATCTTTCAACAGATCGACAATTTCACTCCACGTGATATCGTCTATCTGGTCTGTTTTTGAAATTCTCGAGGATATCAGAGACGTTGTCTGGCATACGTCTAACAGTGAAAAAATAGCATCCTTGAAAATTTCTCTATCTGTTTGTATATGCAGATTTTCTCTAATTGGCAAAGCTATCAGAATCTTTTTGTCATTTTCAATGACTTTTGCTCTTGCAAGGACAATATCTTGCAGGGGCGGAAGTCTTTGTTCTTGTTGCAGAAAAAGTGCTCCTGAGTCGAGAGGTTGATTTTTTTGTGTTATGAAATAGGTCAGATTGTCTTTTGCCATGAGAAAGTTATCTCTCGTTTCGATTATATTTCGTGATGGTCGAGGTCAATTTGATTCGTCTCGACCTATCTCATACTCAACAGATAGAGGAGCTTCATTCGCCCTGGTCGGATTTGAATGTAATTCGTCCCTGAGCGATTGATGATCCTCAGAAATATTTGTATTTTCATTCATAGCATCGTCAGTCACGTGAGCGTCTTCAGGTGGTTTATTTGCTGTAGCTTCTAAAGATTCCTTAAGGATGTCTAGCGTCCGTGACAGTTCGTCGGCTGGCAGTTTATATCTGTCTTGCTCGATTTTAGTCAATTTTACGCTTGTTAGTATACTGTCGAAGGGTATCTTATCGTCATAGTCAAAAGAATATATATGTTCGTCTCCGTCTTGACGCGTTAACCATCGTATAGATATTACTTTATTATTTGATTTAATGTACTGTTTGCTTTGGCACAAATAAAAGCTGTCCTTACTGTTTCTTACTGCTAGGAAGTCATTCTTTTTAAACAGTGTCTCGGTTGCGATTGACTCTAAAGCGTTTATTTTATAGACCGGTTTACACGTATTTTCCTCGGAAGTTATCTTAACGATTTCTTTAGTTTCCGATTCGCGTATATTTTGCACTTCGTTATCCGCAGGCTTACGTGATAGCGTGTCGGCGACGAAATTAATTTTTCCTGGAAGATATCTGATTGTAAAGTCAAATTTGTCTCTTAATTCAAAATACCATTTTTTTAATTTAGATGTACAGTCCTTTATTTTGTGCAGCCAAACGAGAGGTTGGTGGTCAGTTATAAAGGTAAAATGTCGGCCAATCAGACAATAGTCGAATTGGTCACCGCAAAACCGCATTGCGAGTAGTTCCTTTTTGATAGTGCTATAATTCATCTCGGTTTTTGTAAGCAATCGGCTTGCGTAAGCTACAGGTAAATCTGAATTTTCCTTCTTTTGAGATAGGACACCGCCGACTGCGTAGTCTGAGGCGTCTGTTGTTACAAAGAATTCCTCTTCGAAGTTTGGATGTTGCAGAATTGGTTCATTAATTAGGCAGTTTTTGAGCGTCTCAAAAGCTATTTCTTGTTCATCTGCCCAATTGAAAGCTACTGCTTTCTTCAAAAGGTTTGTCAATGGCTTTGCGATCGTTGCAAAATTTGGGATGAAACGTCGATAATATCCGCACAGACCAAGAAATTGGCGTATTCCCTTGACATTTCGTGAACGAGGGAATTTTTCGACAGCTTGGGTCTTATTTGGGTCTGGTCTCATGCCTTTATGGCTAATCTCGTGACCAAGAAATGTCACTGATGTTTCGTAAAATCGGCATTTTAAGGGATTTAACTTTAGGTTAGATTTCCTTAAAGTCTCTGTGAATTCCAGAAATAATTCATCTAGATCGTTTAGATTTTCCGCAAATAGTATGACGTCATCAATATATCCTAGCTTTCCTTTTCCTTTCGAGCTTAGATCTAACGGTTTATGCCCTAATATTTTATTGGTTAATTCTTGAAAAGTACTTGCCGCTGTTCGAATTCCGAAAGGCATTCTTTTGAAGTGAAAGTGACCATAAAGAGTAGAAAAGGCTGTTTTCTCTTGGTCTTCTTCTCTAATCATCACCTGATGGAAACCTGAATACATATCCACGACGATAAAATAGCGAGCCCCGCCAAACTGCTCGACTACATGTGTAATATATGGGATTGGATGTGGATATGGCTTGATCTTTTCATTTAATTTTCGGAAATCGACTACAACTCTCCACTGTGGCTTCCCTTCAATATCGTCTTTCTTTTTGACAACCCAGAGAGGGCTGTTAAATGGCGATTTACTTCTTTCGACTATATCTGATTCTAACAATTTACTTATTTGCTCGTAAACAACTTCTTGCAATTTTTGAGGTATTGGATACTGTCCTACGTTCACTGGTTCTTCGTCGTAGGTTTCGATTTTATGTTCGATTATGTTAGTGGCAGAAAGGGGTTCTCCTTTCGAATGAAAAACATTAGCAGTTTTTTCAATGAGCTTTTGCAGCCTTGCTTCGTTTTCTTCCGCTATATGGTTTTTAGGTATGTCGTTTAATATAAATTCTGTTCTTTTTTTGACGTTAGCATTGTTTACTCGCTCATAATTTTTGTGTTTTGAACTTCGATTATCCTTTTTATATGGCTTGACGTAGAATTCAGTGACAGTATTTATGTCTAAGATAGTTCTGTTGATGCATGGTTCTATATCAGAGTAATTTACATAAGTTTCTATTGGTTGATTCACCTGATTTATTTCGATATAGTCCAGCAAATTTGCACCTGGAAGGAAATCTCGAATTATTATATCTTCTTCAGTGATTTCTGTGCTTTCGTTATCTGATATTTCAATTTCCCCTTTTGTTAGACTTGTGCTTACCGTGTTGCGCGGAGCTTCTTCGGGCTTAGCATAAGTCTTGTAGGTGCTATGTCGCACATTGTCATCGTTGCTTACCGTGTTGCGCGGGGCGTTTTCGGGCTTTGCGTACGATGGTTTTGGATTTCGGCTGGGGGATTCGATTAGATTTGCGATAGAGTTCGGAGCGTCATCGTCTACCGTGTCGCGCGAAGCATTTTCGGACTCAACGCATGACGTTGCAGAATTGGGTAACACCTGCACAGGAACCTTAGATTTAGGAATTATATTTTCTTGAATTTGAAGGTCTTCTTCGGAAGATGAGCAAATAGTACTGTCTGAGTAGCGTCTCTGAAAGACTCGATCGTATTCTTCACCATATTCGAAAGTTATTAAGTCGTTGATTAGTTCATCGGCTGACCTTGTATCATCTACATTGGCCTGCATAGAAACAAGAGAAGGTGCTTGATTCGTGACGTTAACTTCTTTTATATCTTCTGTATCCATCAAGAGAGTGCTATCTTTGTCTATAAAAATTTTCTCGTTACGATGTTGATAATATTTCTGTGTTGGTTCTAGAGTTAGCGGTGTTATTTTTAGGTCGATATCAAAGATATTGGTATTGAATACCTCTATGTCAACGTAGCCTTCGTCGTTGATTGCCATGATGTTTCCTGCCACTATGCCTTTTTCGTTGAATTTTATTTTCCTAATATAGCCATATTCATCTTCTAGGTTATCCAACGGGAAACGTACATTTGCGGTTGCTAGAGCAGGTATTCTTTTAACGTCTTTTAAATTTACGAAAGGCAAGGTTTTGTCCTCGAAAATCAGTGCTTTTCGATAGAAATCGAGGCTTGCACCGTGCTGCTCACAGAAGTTTGAACCTATGATTGCTTCTGTTTTCATCGGACAATCATTGGCGACTATAATGACCTCTGTTGGGGATCCATATATGTCAATGACGCATGTACCAATCGAAGGTATATCGGTTCCCGATATTCCTCTTAACAATGGTCGGTTTGATTCATTAACCATTACGTCTCCGTTAAAAATGCCTATTTTGGCTATATTGGGCTGCGCACCTGAATCAACCATAGCTTCAACGAAATTATGTAGAAATTGTGGGGATTCTAAGATGACGATTGGCGTTGTTTCTTCTAAGTTGACGGTGTAGATGTAAGTTCTGTTACAATCGCGTTCACTGGACGCGTTTTCTCGGTTGCCGCTCCAGGAGCGCCCTTCGCTGGAGCGTTCGTCTCGTTTTTTTGTTGATTCTCTTTGACCCATTTTAATTTACGGTATTCTTCCTTTACATGATCTCTGTTTTTGCAATAGGGACATATTTTTATCTGGTAATTGTTATTATGACTTTTGCTTCTGTCATTTGATTGGTTGTTGGTCTGGTTGTATCTCCCCTGATTAGATGTGGTTGCTCGTGGCACATCCGGTTTTACAGCTGCTGCTTCGTTCGTATCTCGTCTATTTTCATAGAGATTCTTATTTCTTTCGTTGATCTTATATCCATGCTTCAAGTTGTCCCTATCAATCTGCTTATCTACCGCGATTGCATCGTCAAATACTTCGTTTAGAGTTAAGTTTGCTGGGTTTTCAAGCCTTTGCCTAAATTCCGGCGGTAAGCCGTCTCGAAATCCTTCGATTATATCTCCTTCGATTTCAGAAAGTTCGTCACGAGTTAATTCATTGCTGATATTGAGACGTTTTCGATCGGTAATAGCTTTTTTAAGATCAACGATTCGTGTAATAAAATTAAGCAGTGGCTCGTTCCTTCCCTTATAAATTTGATCAAGTTTACCTCTTAGATTGTTTAGAGTTTCTGTGGGGGCAAAAACGGATTTTAGTCTATCGACGAATTCGTCCAATGTTCCGAAATTATTGTGCTCGAACGCGATATACGCTTTGTCTTCGAGTTTATTTTTCACTAACTTTATTAACTCTCTCTCAAGGTGCTGAGGAACTATTTAAGTTGCGCGTTTGCATGCTCTGACAAAAGGTATTAAGTTTGTTCCGTCAAATTTTGGTATGCTGTTCAAGGCCTCCTTTATGTAAATGCTTGGTGGCACAGTCCAGGAATTCTGTGGTTCTGCTAGGTTATAATGAGGTCTTGATGCTGGGTCTGGTGGTAATGTCTGCTGTGCTTGCGGTACGAGGGACGTTGAGCGAGTTGCACGCATTCGATCTATGTCACGGCGCATTTTTGCTAATTGAGTTATCACGTCCTCTGTCGACTCCTCGGTTTCGTCTATTGGCTTTAACCTCAAATTCGTTTTATTTTGAGATCCCAAATCTATTTTATTAGTTTGTGCTAAGGGAAAATTTGATACACTAGAGGCAGTGTCTGATATGGTAATTTCAAGATTTTCGCGGCGTTTTCTTTCTTTTTCGAGTTCCTTTTCAAGCATTTGAACGCGTTCCTTTTCTACATTTAACGAGTCCATCGCGTCCTGCTTTAACCGTTCTGCCTCACTTAGGACTTTCTTCTCACGATTCCCTAGCGC
Source organism: Anastatus disparis (assembly GCA_017163975.1). Classification (NCBI taxonomy): domain Eukaryota; kingdom Metazoa; phylum Arthropoda; class Insecta; order Hymenoptera; family Eupelmidae; genus Anastatus; species Anastatus disparis. The sequence goes on from JAFFSR010000071.1 coordinate 236,685, forward strand.
TTGTTTCTTCCTTTTTTTATTTTCTTCAGGTTGAGCCCTTCGTGCTGTTAAGCACAAACGGCGAATTGCAAGTCTCATGCCGTGAGGCTCAAGACCTACAAGACCCTCAAGAAAAAAAACGTTATGATTGAAAAAAAAATTTTTTCTTACTCTCCACCAGAAATTTTTAAATGCTGTTAAGCATGAAAAAATAATTTACGAGTTTTATGCCGTGAGGCTCAAAAACTGTAAACCCTGTCAGAGAGAGGAAAAAAAAAGAAGGAGAGAAACAAAAAAAATATGAAAAAAAAAGAAGAAAGAAAGAAAAAAAAAACAACAAAAAAAAAATTAATTTTTAACTCAGTTAGTGCATAATTACATTTGCAAAGAAAGAAAAATGGTTCATTTCATATTAACATAAGAAAAGGTAGCAAAGAAAAAATTAAAAGTAAATGTATAAGCGTTAGTTTAATCTTACGCCTTGCGTTAGATAAGGTGATTGAATAAGTTTTTATTTTAGCTATTTGTAAGGTAAAGATTGTTACTTCAGAAAAATGTTAGTTATAGAAACAGAAAGAAGTAAAGTATTTACTTTTACTTAATGTGAGATTTATTGATTTGTTTGTTAATTTATGTATAAATAAATAAGAATTGAAATAAATGTTCTATGCTCATCTAAAGCAAGTATTTTGTCTAGTTATCTAGCGTTTTCCTGCGATAGAGAACGTTTTGAACAATTTATTTAGTATTCTTTCTTTTTCTTTATTTATTCTTCTCCAAGTAATTGATTTATAAATAAATTAATATCTTAAACACTGGTTCTGCGCTCATCTAAAACAAGTATTTTGTCTTGCGTTTCCCTGTGATAGAGAACGCTTCGAATATTTGGTTTTCGAGTAATTAATTTATAAATGAATCAAGAATTGAAAATATTAGTTCTACGTTCATCTAAAGCAAGTATTTTGTCTAGTTACCTAGCGTTTCCCTGCGATAGAGAACGTTTTGAACAATGTATATCAAATAAGAAAGGCGTTATTAGATTTTATTTTTGATTCATCAACTTATAAATAAGTTAACAGATCGAAAAAAATCTTTACTCTATGCTCATCTAAAGCAAGTAATTTGTCTAATATTATTTAGCGTTTCCCTGTGATAGAGAGCATTTCGAGTGTAATTAATTGGTATAAAAAAGCAGGTTGTTAGTAATAAAAAAAAAGAATTCGTTAGTGCTTATTAGTTATTTGACAAGAAATATCTCACCGTCGCTGTCACCATTTGTTATGTCCGGTCACCTTAAATAGGTTTACTCGAACATGTGTTTGTTTGGGATATTCCTTGTTGGTATTGGTAAATATTTTTTTAGTTTGAAAAGACTGCGGGATAGAGGAGCTTAATCGCTTATCTTGTCTTAACTACTGGCTGCGTGGTCGAAAGTAAAGGAGTTTATCTACTTAATAAACTTTACACTGAAGAGCGCAGTACTCCTCTCTGGTTGCCTACTTGTTAATTATTTAGGAACTGGATTAATGGCACTTATGTTCGCAGAGATTATTTTTGTATATTTTTGTAAATGATATTTATTTTATTTTATTACAAATGTTATACAAGCTATTGATAAGTGAATCGCGCAGATTTACAATAATAAATCGGAAGAAACCTCGTTAGTATTTTTATTTATTTTTATTTTAAAATAAAATAGGAAATATTCTTTGTATTAACACACTTTTTCCCCTAGCAGTAAGTTGTATAAAAGTCGCGTTTTTATTGGACTGACTTGTTAAAATAAGCGCGCGACTAAATTAAGTTATTTCGCTTGTAATTAAATTTAAGAAGGAAATAAAGCGCGAGTTACAAGTTTTTATTGTTAAGATTTTACACTTGATTTATGTGCAAGTCGGAAAAGGTGTTACCCTTGCGAGGTCTAACTGCGGACTGACTTATTAAAATTATTTTTCTCTGCAAGAAAGGTACAAATCTAGAAATAAAATGCAAGTTTGTCAAAATTTAAAAGAGTCCCATTGGTCAGTTCGGCCATGAGAAACTCTTTAAAATCTCACATTAGGTGACAGAAGATATCTTCTTATCACGCCTAAAAATGCTGAGGTAGCGTATACGGCGCGCGAACTTACTGCTTTTCTCTTAAGACTACTACAAGAAATTAAATTTATTTTTTTTATACAGCATATTCTTTATTACTAACTATCCAATATAAAATTTATTTTAATACATGTTAAAAAAATATATGTTATCGGGAGAATGAACTGCAAATATTGCATCCCATATGGAAAAAATTTTTGGATATAATTGCAAATAACTGTTAATAACTGAAAATAAATGTAAATAAATGTAAATAACTGTAAATAACTGTAGAAAAGTGTTAAAAAATGTGGGAATTGAGACATAAATAACAGTTATTTACAATTATTTACAATTATTTACTGTTATTTACACTTATTCACAGTTATTAACTGTTATTCACACTTATTAACTGTTATTTACATTTTCGAAAATTATCACGAATTTATTCAATAATTTTATATATAGGCGAAAATTTTTAAAAATGTGAATAACTGTAAATAACTGTAAAAAACTATGGAAAATTGTAAATAGTTGTAAATAATTATAAATAACTGTAAATAACTGTAAAAAAACTGTAAATAACTGTAAATAACTATAAATAATTGTAAATAATTATTAATAACATTAAATTATCCACTAATTCAAAAATTTTTGAAAATGTAAATAACCGTAAATAATTATGAATAACTGTAAATAATTATGAATAATTGTAAATAATTATAAAAAACTGTAAATAATTGTAAATAATTGTAAATAACTGTAAATAACAGTTAATAACAGTTAATAACTGTAAATAACTGTAAATAATAGTAATTAATAATAAATAATAGTAAATAACTGTAAATAACTATTATTTATGTCTCAATTCCTACATTTTTTAACAGTTATTTACAATTATTTACTATTATTTACAGTTTTTCACATAAATTATTTCCATATGGGATGTTTATATGCATGCATAATGTATATGCGTATATATAATTATATATACGTACGCACATTTATATGTATAACAAAAGGTTAAAAAAAAATTAAAATAAAAATGATTTTGCGTACATCCGTGACTATGCGGATGTAACAGTTCTCACATAGCATGGAAGATTTCACTAAAATATTTTGAATTATTCCACTGGAATATTTCACTGGAACCTTTCATGCAGATTATTGAAAGTCTTCACGGAATATTTCAGAATATTCCACTGGAATCTTCCATTGAAAGCTTCCAGGAATATTTCAGGAATATTTCAAAGGAATGTTCGAAAACTTTTTCGAAATATTCCATGTAATATTCACGAAAGATTTCTGAAATATTTCATAAAATATTCCATGTAATGTTTATGAATATTCCAGTAAAATATTTCATGGAAGATTCCAGAAAGATTCCATAAACATTTCGCTGGAAGATTCCGATAAACTTTAAAATCGTACAGCGGATAATTACATAAATCTTTCAAAACTAGTCAACTAAATATTTCACAGAAGGATTTAAGTAATCTTCCAGTGGAATATTTCATGAAAGATTTCAGAAAAATTCCATAAACATTTTATTGGAAGATTTCAAAAAACTTTAAAATCGTACAGCGAAATATTAGATAAATCTTCTATAAATATTCGACGAAACATTTCACAGGAAGATTAAAGTAATCTTCCGATAAAATATTTTATGAAAGATTTCAGGAAGATTCCGATAAACATTAAAATCGTACAGCGGAATATTACATAAATCTTCCATAAATATTCAACGAAATGTTCCACAGAAATATTTAAGTAACCTTCCAGTGGTATATTTTATGAAAGATTTCAGAAAGATTCCATAAACATTTCATTGGAAGTCAACGAAATAGTCAACGAAATATTCCACAAAAAGATTCAAATAATCTTCTAGTGGAATATTTCATTAAAGATTTCAGAAAGATTCCAGAAACATTTCACTGAAAGATTCCTAAAAACTTTTAAATCGTGCAGCGAAATATTACATAAATCTTCCGTAAATATTTCACGAAATATTTTACGCAAAGATTACAGTAATCTTCTAGTGAAATATTGCTTAAAAGATTCTAGAATGATTCCATGAAGTTTTCGTTGGAAGATTGCGTGGAACGTTACGGGAGGTTTCCAGTGACGCCGATAAGGAGATGTTTGTTAAATGGGAGTTTTATCCCCAAGCGGTTGAAAGATACCTCACTTACTATAAAAGCAAAAGGGTATCAGCACTTTGATGTGCACAGTCAAAGCGAATATTTAAATGCGATTTTATAACTGAATGTTTATGTATGCGTATATGTATTAATGTATGAGTGTAATGTGTTATTATATAATATATATATATATATATATATATATATATATATATATATACCATCCCCTCACAGCATTTCACATTTTTCAAAAATCTTCCAGGAACATTTCATGAAAGATAAGAGATTACCCAAACCTTCCATTTTTATATTCTTGAAATCTCTCAAGAGTATTCCATGGATTATTCCAATGTAGGAAGTATGAAGGACACACGAATATTACAGGAATATTTCACGGAAGATTCCTGAAATACCCAAATCTTCCGTGCCAATATTCTGAGAATCTTCGACAAAATATTCCACGGAATATTTTACGATGGATTTCTAAACTCTTCCAGAAATATTTCATGGAATATTTCATGAAAAATTCTTTAAATCTTTTGTGCATATTTCATGAAAGATTCTTTAGATCTTTCGTTTATATTCCATGAAAGGTTCATAAAATGTTTCAAATCTACCGTTCCCATATTCCGGAAATTTTCAATAATTGTTCCAACGGAATATTTCATGAAATATTCCTGCAAGATTCCTGAAATATTTTAATAAAAGATCTGAGATGTCCTAGATCTTCCAATGAAATATTCTTAGAATTTTCCAGCAATATTCCATGGAATATTCCAATTTAGGAAGAATCAAGGACATACGAATATTACAGGAATATTCCATGGAGAATTCCTAAAATATTTCAAATCTTCGCTGCCAATGTTCCAGGACGCTTCCATAAATATTTCATGCTGTGTGGGTTGTTTATTATCATTTATACATTATTTAAATGTAGATACTGCAAATAACCATAAATAACTGTAAATCAATTGAAGAATACAATTATTAAAAATAATTCAAAATAATTTTGATTTTAGTTTTTTCTACAACAAAATTTTTTGAATGGATAAATATATATATATGGAACATTTCAAACCAACTGGAAGAGCAGAAAAATAAAAATCTCTGAAACTCTGGGAATATATCCTGCCTGTTACTCAAAATGTGTAAAAAAATTTTCAAGGATTTAGATTGGGAGGATCAAGAGCCATAGATACTTGAAATTTGGAAATTTTCAAAATTTTTGGAAAAGTCCCAACTTGATCATTTTTTTTCCTGAAAATCCTGACATTTTAGAGAGAAATTCATGAGAATACTTCTTGTTGTTAATGAAAAGCAGAGTTAGCACGATTCTTTACAGACCTGAATTTCGGAGTTTTCTATTGGTTCTTATATGTATTACATGGTAATTGAAATTACTCATTGCTCCCCACTCCAGAAATTTCTTTTCGCGGGCTTATTTTTTTCTATTTCACGTGAACTTTAAAATGAATTTTCGATTATGTAAGTCAGAGCCATCAATAAGGAGTTAAAACAGTTTAAAATATATATTATCATGTATGATTAATTTTTATATTGAAAATAAATTAGACATGAAAATATATATTTTAAACTGTTATAACTCCTCATTGGTGGCTCTTTCCTACACAGTCAAAAATTTATTTTTAAGTTGATAAGAAATAGAAGGAAATAAGCCCTCGAAAAGCAATTTCTGAAGTAGCAGACAATGAGTAATTTCAATTACCATGTAATACATATAAGAACCAATAGAAAACTTCAAAATTTAGCTCTGTAAAAAATAATGCTAACTCTCCTCTTTATCTAGAACAAGAAGAATTCTCATGAATTTCTCTCTAAAAGATCAAGATTTTCAGAAAAAAAATCATAAAGTTGGTACTTTTCCAAAAATTTTGAAAATTACCAAATTTCAAGGATCTATGGCTCTTGATCCTTTAAATCTAAATCCTTGAATATTTTTTTACACATATTGAGTAACAGACAGAATATATTCTCAGAGTTTCGGCGATTTTTATTTTCTTGCTCTTCCAGTTGGTGTAAAATGTCCCATATATAGGGTGATTGGATAACATCGATACATATTTATATCATTGAATCCAGCGCAATAAGCTGACTCCGAAAAAAATCATAAGAATTTTTTTTTAATTTTACCAATGTATTGCCAATATATTGGCGATATTGGAGAAAATTTTACTAACACATTGCGAATATATTGGCGATATATTGGTAGAATTAAAAAAAAATTAAAAAAAAAAATTTATATTATTTTTTTCGGGATCAGCTCATTGCGCTGAATCCAACAATATAAATATGCACCAATGTTTTCCAATCACCCTGTATAAATATATATATATATATATATATATATATATATGGATCAATCCACGTCAAACGGATAATGGCTCTGTCAAAAATTGTAGATCACTAAAAAAGTCGTGCATGGGCTAAAAATTTTCGTCTTACACTCTACTTTCTTTTGCAATGTGGCGATTTTGAAAAATCCAAAATGGCGGCCTTAATATGGCGACTCAAACCTAGAAATTTCATAAAAAATTTTCAAAAATTAATTTTAATTTATTCAAATCTGATTCTACATATTTTTTATATCAGAAATCAATTTAGCGTTCGATTTTACATGAGAATATAGTATTGCACTCAAGGTAAAAAAATTTTACAATATCATCTGAAGGTCATATCGCGATACAATAGTTATTTTTCGAATTAATCATTGATAAACGTTGATTAGTAAGAAAATGAAAATACTGATAGGTAACTTGAGTCACTGAATCCAAATCTGATATCAGCTTAACCCTACTAGTCTCCATCAAGGTCATTTAAAGGTCGAATCGCGAATACCTTTTACTATTTGATAAAATTAAGACACCCATAAGTTTTACGTGATGCTGGATCCGAATCCGAGACCTGTTGGAGTGTCAAATGACGTGATTACAGAAAAATTCGTTTCAAACTGTGGTTTCTTGTAGAACAAAAATTTTCTTTTAGTCAATATTTGATTAATTTTTACGTAATCACGTCGTTTGACACTCCAACAGACCCCGATTTCGGATTCAGCGACACGTAAAACTTGAAGGTGTCCTAATGTTATCAAATAATAAAAGATATTCGCGATTGGACCTTTAAATGACTTTTATACAGATCTTGTAGGGTTAAGCGGACATCAGATTTAAATTCAGTAACTTGAGTTATCTATCAGTATCTTCATTTCCTCACTAATCAACTTTGATCAATGAGTAATTTGAGAAATAACTATTATTTCCTGATATGACCTTCCGATGACATTGTAAATTTTTTTTACCTCGAGTGCAATACTATATTACTATGTAAAATTGAACGCTGAATTGATTTCTGATGTAAAAAAATATGTAGGATCTGATTTGAATAAATTAGAATCAATTTTTGAAAATTGTTTATGATATCTCTAGGTTTGAGCCGCCATATTGGAGCCGCCATTTTGGATTTTTTTAAATCGCCACATTGCAAAAGAAAGTTAAGTGTAAGACGAAAATTTTGAGCTTATATACGATTTTTTTGGTAATCTACAATTTTGGACAGAGCCATTATCCGTTTGACGTGGATTGACTTATATATATATATATATATATATATATATATATATATATATATATATATATATATATATATATAAATGATTGCCGAAAATAATCATTTTTTATCATAATATTATTTATACAAATTTCATTATTATTTATTTATCATATAACAATTAATTCATAGTATTTTTCATAATTTCTTTAATTTTTCAGCTTATAAAGTAAAAAGGCATTAAATTAAATCAGTTAATATAAAAGCAATTCTTTTGTGAATATCTTTGGAAAAAGTTCATTAAAAATGAATGAAAATTCTTAAAAGAATTTTCATTTTCAATAATGGTTTTGACTGAGGAAGATAAATTGATGGTTAAGAGACAGGGATTGTATAGTGGAATTGCTTTCATGTTAACTGATATTCATATATTAGAATTTAATAACATTTCAAACCAGTGCACCTCATTCGACATGCAATTAACTTTACTAATTCAGAGACCACAATATGTTAATTCATCACTAATTAATGGAGAATTTATACAGTTATTATTTACCGGAAATTTAGAAAAGAGTCACCGGATTCGTGTGTGTTATAATAATAAGGTAATTCATATATATGACAGTTTAAATCTTATATATTTACAAGATGAGTATAAGATTTATATAAACAGATTATTTCGAAACAAATCAGAATTAAGCACAGTATTCGAAACAGTACAATCACAAACGAATAATTATGATTGTAGCGTTTTTGCAATGGTTTTTGCTGTTGCAGTACTTTATAATTTAGGTCCATGTTGTTTAAGATATAATGTTTCTCAAATGGGATTACGTTTATAAAGAATTTTTAAAACGCAAAAAATAAAAATGTTTCCAGTTTTACAAAATTATAATAATGCAAAAATTAATTACGATAATCCACCGGATATGATAAAAAGAAGTTTTTGTCATTAGCAAGGTCTTAATCAAACACGATTTAATTTAGATTTCGCCGAGCTTGAAATATTATAAAAAAAACTCACAAATGTATTTATTGCCAGAACAAAAAAAGATCATGGAAATGTATCGTAAACAAAAGAATTTGAATCATGAAACAATTTTGATGGAAATTGACAATGACATTTCAGATAGAAATTTTTAAAAACAAGATAATGATATAATGGGAATCGATGACATCCACTTGAATTATAACGATAATAAAATTGGGACAGTTGAGATTAAATTAAATAAAGGAAAAAAAGAATTAAAAGAAATAGATGAAGAAGAAACTTTATTTGTAACAGAACTTAAGAGCTTGACGAAGCTGCCCGCCTTCTAATAATATTTCCAATCCTAACTTATCAATAGACGATGCGTTTAATCAAGTTTTTTTGCTACAAAGTAAAAATTTGTAAGATGATACTCCAGTGCGGACAACTCAAGAAATCCACCAAAATATTAGACACATAAAGTTATAATAAAAACTTTCAATGTATCGTATTTTAAAGTTAGGTCTATCAAGTTTGATATCTAATTTCCAATCCAAGCTAATAAAAATATAACAAGTCCAAATGATTTTTTATTCTGACAAAAATTATTGTATTAATATAGCTTTAGTACGGACAAGTCATTATATTTGTTTAATTTATTAATTTAAAAAGATACCGATATAATAAAAAATGCAAAACTCAAGTGATGCAGCTCTAACATCCCGTTAATAGGAAAATGGTAACAGAAAAATCACATAAATATAAAAAAATTTCAGAAAAAGACATTATCATGGAAATGCGAGAAACAAAAAAGTAATGATAAATTGGAACTAAGACGTGTTCAAGAAACTTTACGTAAGAAAAAAGCTTATATGAAAATAAAAAAAAGGACAACCAAATAAATGTAAACAGAAATTAGAAAATACTAAGATAACAAAATGGCAATTCAAGGAAACAATGAGTGCTGATAAATTGGAACAAATACGTGCGAATGAGGCTTTACGTAAGAAAGAAGCTCATATAAAAATTAAAGAAAAACAATCAAAAAAATATGAAGAAAAATTAAAAAATATTAAGTGTAAACGATTAAAAATTGAAGATAATAATTATAATGAAAATTAGAATGATAATAATCATAATAACAATCATAATATTGTATTAAATGAAGTTATTGATAAAACAATAAAGGGCAAAGTAGAAAAAAAATTAAAGAAACTGATTGGTTGTATGGCAAATATATATTTCGATGAAAATCTCATATCTGAAAATTACATTGGTTCCATGACGAATACATGTGTTTATTGTGATGCGCAACATTTTGCTTTTTAATATACTAAAAGTAACGATTTCTCCAATTTTTGTCATAAAGGTAAAGTAGAATTGTTAGAAAATCCACCTTAATCAGAACGATTAATGTTTTGAGCAACTGAATTTACGGAAGAAAGTATTGATTTTTGACGAAATGTTATGTTGTTCAACAATGCTTTAGCATTCGCAAGTTTTGATGCCAATTTTGATACATTGCCGGGTGAAGGACCACAAGTTATTAGAATATGTGGACAAATTTACCATAATGCATATGCGTTACATCATAATAAAAATGAAGCACGTAAATATGGACAATTATATATTTTAGATAATGAAATAGCAACGATTGAACGACATAAGTTTAATACAAACTTAACATTATTAAAACATAACTTAATAAGAGATAACTTAATAAGAGATATTAACCCTCATGCTAAAACCTATATAATGATGCATGAAGCAGGAGAAGAAGAACTACAACGATGTGCAAAAATCAATTGTCTTCTGAAAACTGTTACTATGCCTATTGTCCGCAATAATAATTTCGATAAAAATAGATATAATCTACCAACCTCTATTGAAGTAGCAAGAGTATACGTTAGAGAAGACGATATGCCTCCTATTGAACGTGATATTGTCATTTACCCTAAATCTGATAAACCAATTAGTATACTAACAATTAGCAAACACACAGATCCTATGACATATTCGCTTATTCATGCTAATGGTGGTTTCAAATAGATGTCAAATATGAAAAATAAATTTGAAAAATCTAATATGAAAAATTTGCTATTTTATAATTATAGATTTAGTGTTAGAAATGAATTTAATCCATTTCTTAATTTAGGAAAATTATCTCAACAGTTCATTGTTGATGCGTTTGTAAAAGTTAAAACCTCCAGATTATATTTCATACGAAAAAACCAAAATTTATTAAGAAGTGATTGTTACAAAGGTGTTATGGACTATTTACATAACAAAAAAAAATTAGATTATTCAAAAATTGGAAAAATGGTAATATTACCATCAAACTTTACAGGAAGTCCACGATTTTTAGAAGAAAATCACATTGATTCAATAACACTTGTAAATTATCATGGTAAACCTGACCTTTTTGTAACTATGACCTGTAACCCACATTGGAAATAAATAACTGAAAACTTGGAAATTTATGATAATGCAATAGATAGACCAGATATTATAACAAAAGTATTATATCGAAAAGTAGAAGAATTCAAAAATTTAGTAATAAAAAAGGGAATATCAGGAAAATGTATTGCATATAGTTATGAAATTAAATTTCAAAAACGAGGATTACCACATATGCATATGTTGTTATTCTTAGATAAAAATGATTTGACATTCCCGAAAAAGTTGATAAAATAATAAGTGCAAAAATCGCAAATAGAGATATTTATTCAAAATTATATAGTATTGTTAAACAATTGATGATACACGGTCCCTGTGGTATGCAAAATATAAATTGTCCATGTATGGATAAAAATACGAAACAATGTACGAAAAATTTTTCAAAAAAATTTAATAATACAACAACATTTAAATCAAATGGGTATCCACTATACAAACACAAAAATGATGGCGTCGAAATTATTTTTAAAAATAAATTTACAGAAAGAATTGCAGATAATGGATTCGTTGTTCCTTATAATCCCTACTTACTATTGAAATTTAATGCACACATAAACGTAGAAGTTTGTTCCACTGTACAACGCATTAAATATTTATTCAAATACTTTTATGAAGGTTATGATTGTGCATATATTAAAGTACATCAAGTAAATGTTGATTTTAGATCAGAAAATAAAGACGCTTTTGAAAATGTCAATAGTTAAAATGTTGAATATGAATATGACAAAATCAAACAATACATTAATACACGATATTTATGTCCACCTGAAGCAATGCACAGATTATTAGAAAATCCTTTATATGTTATTCCACATACTATAAAACGTCTAAGCGTTCATGAAGAGAATCAACAAAACGTATTTTTTAAAGAAGGAAAAGAAGAAATGATCATGCAAAAAAATGTTGAAACAACATTAACAGCATATTTTGAATTGAATAGAGAAGATTTCGAAGCACGAAATTACTTATATTCAGAAATACCAATTTTTTATACATTTGATGAAAAACTGAAAAAGTGGAATAAAAGAAAAAGAAAGAAAACCAATACTCAGTAGAATGTACTTAGTAAGTCCGAAAGATAGAGAACGTTATTTTATTAGGTTATTACTATTACATGTTAAAGGAGTCACGTCTTTTGAAGCTTTGCGTACTGTTGATGATGTGATGTACAATTCGTTTTATGAGGCAGCTAAGGCAAAAAAATTAATTAATGAAGATAAAGAATGGGATAGATGCTTGGAAGAAGCATCTTCAACAGAATCCCCTTATGCTCTTTGTGAATTATTTGCTTTTATTTGCGTTTTTCATAATCGTGTAAGTGCATGAGATTTATATGAAAAATATAAAGATAAATTTTACCACCCTAAATACGAAAAAAATGTAGGTGAAAATCTTGCTTTAAATGTTATTAAAAATAATTAACAAGTCAATGGATTTTCATTAAACGATTTTAATTTACCTATCATAAACACATTTATAGAAGTAGATAATAATGAAACAATTTTAAATCATAATAATTATAGTCTTAATGAATTAGAAATGAAAATCAATTCTTCAAATAATAAACAAAGGCAAATATTCGACTCTACACTAAAAAGTTTAAACAACCAAAGTGAAGAAAAATATATTTTTATAGATGGACCAGATGGAAGTGGAAAAAGTTATTTACTTAACGTTTTAATGGCTTATTTTAAATATCATATCATACATTATTCATGTGTAGCTTTGACAGGTATAGCAGCGAATTCATTAGTCGATGGAAAAACCGTGCATACAACATTAAAACTACCGTTAAATATAACAGATTATACAACTTGTAATGTTAAGCCTAATTTTGCAGAAGGCAAACAATTAAAGGAAACACAAATAATTATTTGGGATGAAGTATCCATGACTTCAAAATTTGCTTTTGAAGCGGTTGATCGTCTTTTTCAAGATTTATGCAATGTAAACCAACCCTTCGGTGGTAAAACTGTAATTATATCAGGAGATTTCAGGCAAACATTACCAATTCTACGACATGGTAGCCGTATGAACATTATTGAAAATTCAGATAAATTTAGTTTGTTATGGCAAAATTATAAGCAAATGAAGTTAAATGAAAATCTGCGAGTTTCGGATAATGATAATAATTTTAAACGATGGTTATTAGACATCGAAGAAGGAAAACGCCGCGATGTTTTTGAAGATAATAATGAAGTAAGTGCTATACTAGATAATTTTATCATTAAAGAAAATCTTGTCGAAGAAATATCCGGAAAAACAATAAAAATAGACAATACGAATATAACGGAAAAAGTTATTTTGGCTCCTAAAAATAATGATGTTACTGAAATCAATAATAATGTTTTGAATTCAATGGAAGAAAACCATGTTGAATATTTGAGTATTGATACTGCTGAAGATAATAACAAAGAAAATTTAGATATTATGTTACCTACAGAATTTTCAATAAAATAACTCCTAATGGACTTCTACCACTTAAATTACATTTAAAAGTAGGGGCTATCATTATACTTTTAGAAAATTTAAATGTCAATGAGGGACTTTGTAATGGAACAAGGTTGATAGTAAGAAAATGCTTAAATATTCCATTCAAGTGGAATCAGCAACTGGTCAAAACAAAGGTAAATTAGTTTTCATTCCAAGAATAAATTTATTTCCATCTACAGGAGAAATTCAATTCAATATGCAACGAAAACAGTTTCCTATTAGATTAGGATTCGCAATGACTATTAATAAATCACAAGGACGATCTTATGAAAAAGCTGGTGTTTATTAGCCGTCACCAGTTTTCAGTCATGGGCTTTTATATGTTGCTCTTTCAAGGACGAAATTCAAAAGCAATTTAAAATTATTTTTAGGTGACTACGATATTGTCAACGGAGAAAATAAAAATGATCAGAACACAATATATACAAAAAACATTGTTTATAAAGAGATATTATAAGGAATATGTCATTATCTATTTTATATTAATGTTTTAGATTGTGTTAATAGTTGAACTCGAAATATAATAAAATATATGATATTTAATAAAAATAAATATTAACTGACGCTTTCAAAATAGTTTAATATGATGTTGAATCAGCTGTATAAAGGACGCGCTGTTAAATCGGCTGCATAAGGAAACGTGTTGTTGAATCGGCTGCATACGAAGAAACGATATTAAATCGACTACATTTGGGAATGCGCTGTTGAATCGGCTGCATATTGGGATGCGCTGTTAAATCGGCTGCATATTGGGATGCGCTGTTAAATCGGCTGCATATTGAGATGCGCTATTGAATTAGCTGCATATTGGGATGCGCTGTTGAATCGGCTGCATATTGGGATGCGCTATTAAATCGGGTGCATATTGGGATGCGCTGTTGAAATGGCTGCATATTAAGATGCGCTGTTAAATCGGCTGCATATCGAGATGCGCTGTTTGAACGGTTGCATATTGGAATGCGCTGTTCGATCGGCTCCATATGAGGACATGCTGTTAAGTCAGCTGCATATGAAGATGCGCTATTGGATTTGCAATGTCTAGTCTAAGAATGAGACGTTAAAACATTGCATTTGAAATAAAAAAAAATTTCAGCGTCTGGAGCAGAGCCTGTATAAAACATTATAAAAATACGCTTTAGTAAAGAATCCAATGTAAAAGTATACAAACTTGGATGAAACGCTACGTTGGAAAACATATTGACCAAAAAAATGTAGGAATCAAAAAAATATGAAGCCCAAGAAAAGATAAGGCCCAAGAAAATATAAGGCTCAAAAAATATAGAGATCGGAAAAATATTGGGCCGAAAAAAATATTAAGTCCATAGAATTATAAGGCCCAAGAAAATATAAGGCTTGATAAAATATAAGGCCCAAAAAAGAATGAAGCCCAAATAATATAGATACCAAAAAAATTATGGGCCCGAAAAAATATTAAGTCAAAAAAATTATGAGGCTTAAGAAAGTATTAGGCTCAATAAAATATAAGGCCCAAAAGAAATTAAGGCCCAAGAAAATATAAGGCCCAAAAATATAGATACCGAAAAAGTATTGGGCCCAAAAAAATATTAAGTCCAAAAAATTAAAATGCTCAAGAAAGTTTTAGGCTCAATAAAATATAAGGCCCAAAAAATATAGAAACCGAAAAAATATTGGGCCCAAAAAAATATTGAGTCCAAAAAATTATAGGGCTCAAAAAAATATAAGGCCCTTAAAGTATAAGGCTCAATAAAATATGAGGCTCAATAAAATATAAGGCAAAAAAAAAAAGGCCCAAAAAATATAGAGACCGAAAAAATATTGGGTCCAAAAAAATATTGAGTCCAAAAAATTTTAAGGCCCAAGAAAATATAAGGTTAAATAAAATATATGGCTTACAAAAATATGAGGCCCAAAATATATAGAGATCGAAAAAATATTGGGCCCAAAAAAATATTGAGTTCAAAAAAATATTAGACCTACAAAAATATTGAGTCCAAAAAATTATAATGCCCAAGAAAATATAAGGCCCAAGAAAATATAAGGCCCAAGAATGACACATTTAAAAAATGCGGAGAACCGGAGAACCGGAGAACCGGAGAAACGGAGAAAAAAGTGGTTTCACTTTAACATAATATAAGATTTTAAAAATTAATTTTCAAAAATGTGTAAGGATTTTATTTGGTTAGAATAACATGTGGTAAAGCTAAAATAATTTTTTTTACAATCTGAAATGAAATTTTACCTCTTAAAATATTTACAGCTCCTGGATGAATTTTTTTTTCCAATAAATACGTAGCCAGGGCCTCGTGGTCATTGAGAGTTTCCTAGAAATACAAGCAAATTTTTTTTTTCGAATTATAACCTCTCTTTTAAAATCGACAATAATTTTAGAAATTTCAATTAGGTGATGTTATTTATACTTACTTTTGGCAAATTATGAATAAATTTTGACATTTTTAATTACTTTTTGAAAAATTTACATTTCAAATGCGTCACACGTTAAACAGACAAAAGCACTTGCGTCATGATTTGTAATGGCGATCGTCGATACGTTAAACGTCAGCGTTGTTGATTTTTCTTATATATTGAGTGATTTGTCATCTTTTTCTTATAAGTGATTTAATTCCTTTTCAGAAAGAGAGATAGTTTAATGTAATCACTCTTTATGGAGAAATTTCTCAAACCACCCTATTATAGAGTGACGAAAATCACTCTATCAGGTTTAGCGAGTAGCTTGTATTTCAAAGAAAAGAAGAAGAGTTAATAAATTGAGATAGTGGTGAAAAGCCTCACAAGATCTATCTTATATATATAAAATTCATTGTAACGAGGTAGATAGTGAGGCCCAGCGTGACTTCAAGAAGAAATACAACACTAGCGCCAACTGGAAGATGGCGTAATCTGAGATACGCACTGCTGTTCGAGCTCCCACCGATACATAACCTAAAATCTCTTGAGCATGTGTTGCATCCGTTGCTTAATTTTAATTTTATTGAATTATAATTAGATTATTATTATTGCTTAATATATTAAATTTAATAATTTTCTTCCACAATTCAAAATCTTAGAATTAAATTCAATAATTATTAGATAAATTAACGTATAATTACCTAAGTAATTTGCTTTATAGAGAAATTTACATACAGTTTAAGCTTAACTTCTTTTAATTAATTCATTTAAAATTTATTTACTTGATTTTACACTGGTATAATAGAGAGTTTATTAATTTATTAATGAGATTGCACTTATTCAAATTGATAATTGATTGTTATATTAGATTCAGAGTATTTAATTCCCTTATTTTATTATTATTATTATTTTTGTAAGTTGGGGAATCGCAGGATTTGGGGGTTATAAGTAAACTTTCAATTCTTATTTAACATTATATTTTTATAATCTCTTAAATAAAACCCACCCGCTACTAGCATATTAACCACGCTAAATATACACCACGGTATAAACAGCTCGGTATATTAGCATGCCGCGCTATTTACCCCCGTATATATGCCTCGCTATACGAACATAGGCAACGAGGTACACGTGTATAAAAATAGCTTTGTATACTAGTATGCCGCGCTATTTACCCGTGTGTACATGCCTCGCTGTACGAGCATAGGCAACGAGGCATACGTGTATAAAAACAGCTCGGTATACTAGTATGCCGCGGCATTTACCCGTGTGTACATGCCTCGCTATACGAGCATAGGTCACGAGGCATACGTGTATAAAAATAGCTCAGTATACACGTATATACACCTCGGTTAACACATATAAACGCACGTATATTACGTGTGTCATGTTGATAATTTTATACTTGTCTCAAAGCTCGTCTGCATGTGTTCCTAAATACGTGCAATCAAACTCTATTTATTTAAATTAAGAAAATGAGTTAAAAAGCGCATACATCTTTATTATGCTAATTAAAATAAATAATGACTTTAAAAAATTTTATATAGAATTACTTTTAACAGGAAATAAAATTTTATAAAAATTTATGAAATAATGTTTATGAAATAACCTCACTCAAAGTATAAAAAAAAAGAGCAAAAGAATAATATATGATTTTGAAAACATTATTTTATTCAAAATATAGAAGATTTTTGTTTAAGAAAAGCATGTTACTACTTTTCTACGTGCTTGAATAAAATTTACAAAATCATTAAATTTTTTTAATTTGAAAAGTCCAAAATTATATCAATAATCCTAAATCAAATTTCATCCTCAAATATCAACCACGTTTCATTAACCCTTACAGTCACAGGAGCCGATATATCGGCTACCTAATTTTCTTTTTTTTTACCTCAATATTTTTGCAATATCATGCTTGATTCTTGGATTTTTTGTATTTTCAGATACACATAGCCTTACTATTTATAATGCTGATGATATTTTATAAATTTATAACTAACAATTATTATTATAAACAAATACATACGAAAAAAAATTAATTGAATTGCATGACTGAAAGGGTTAAAACTGAATAAATAGTTTAACAAACACTATTGACTTTATAAGGCCATTTAAAATAAAAGTTGAAAAGTTATTAGTATATTTGATGTTTACTCAGAAGAATATTTATGAAAAAATTTTTGATATGATCCTCATGAAATAATCAAACTGTAATTATTTGGTTTAAAAAAAAAGCTTCTGAAGGCATTTCATGTTCTGAATAACAAAGAAAAGTATTAAATAATTTTAAATCCATTATTTTATTCACATGATAGATGTCATACGTTTTAGAAGATTAAATTGCATGTCATCAATCCATTCGGTGTTTTAGAGAAATTTTTAAAACTTTTACTTCAAGAGATATAATAATTTAAAAAATATTCACTTCTTTCTCAGATTATTTGTAACCAAATTGTCTTTAGAGGTGTTTTTCTAAACTTGATAGTTTTCAAGAAAAAAATTAATAAAGAATTTCACAGTTCAATGTTGACGTAATCCTTATACTCAAACTATGATCATTGAAAATAAATATACATGCACATTTTTGGTTGCATAGATTTCACAAAGATATAGAAAATCTTTTTAATCATTTTATCCTCTCAGAGGATAAAATTATATAAATATACAAGTCCAAAATCATATAAATATTCCTAATAGTAATTTTAGATGTAATTAGCTATTCTCAAATATCATCCACCTTTCATTAGAACTGCTTTTTTTTGAAACCAAAAAATTACAGTTTGATTATTTTATGAAGATCATATAAAAAATTTTTTCATAAATATTTTTCTCAGAAAACATCAAATGTACTAATAACTATTTAAAACCTTTTATTTGAAATGGCCTAGTAAAGTCAATAGCTTTCGTTAAATTATTTATTCAGATTTAATGTATAGTTGGTTGATATTTGTGAATGAAATTTGATTTAGGATTATTGATATAATTTTGGACTTTTCTAATTAAAAAAAATTCAATGATTTTGTAAATTTTATTTGAGCACGTAGAAAAGTAGTAACATGCTTTGCTTACACAAAAATTTTCTATATTTTGAATGAAATAATGTTTTTAAAATCATATATTATTCTTATGCTCTTTTTTTTATACTTTGAGTGAGGTTATTTCATAAACATTATTTCATAAATTTTTATAAAATTTTATTTCCTGTTAAAAGTAATTCTATATAAGATTTATTTATTTTAATTAGCATCATAAAGATATATGCGCTTTTTAATTCATTTTCTTAATTTAAATAAATAGAGTTTGATTGCAAGCACTTAGGAACACATGCAGACGAGCTTTGAGACGAGTATACAATTATCAACGTGACACACGTGATATACGAGCGTTCATGTGTGTTAACCGAGGTGTTCATACGTGTAAACCGAGCTATTTCATACACGTATGCCTCGTTGCCTTTGCTCGTATAGCGAGGCATGTACACACGGGTAAATAGCGTGGCATACTAGTATACCAAGCTGTTTTTATACACGTATGCCTCGTTGCCTTTGCTTGTATAGCGAGGCATGTACACGCGGGTAAATAGCGCGGCATACTATTATACCAAGCTGTTTTTATACACGTATGCCTCGTTGCCTATGCTCGTATAGCAAGGCATGTACACAGGTGAATAGCGCGGCATACTAGTATACCAAGCTGTTTATACCGTGGTGTATATTTAGCGTAGTTGATATGCTAGTATACCGAGCTATTTTTATACACGTATACCTCGTTGCCTATGCTCGTATAGCAAGGCATGTATGCGTGGGTGAATAGCGTGGCATACTAGTATACCGAGCTGTTTATACCGTGGTGTATATTAAGCGTGGTTAATATGCTAGTACCAAGCTATTTTTATACACGTGTACCTCGTTGCCTATGCTCGTATAGCGAGGCATATATACACGGGTAAATAGCGCGGCTTGCTAGTATACCGAGCTGTTTATACCCTGGTGTATATTTAGCGTGGTTAATATGCTAGTATACCGAGCTGTTTATACCGTGGTGTATATTTAGCGTGGTTAATATGCTAGTATACCGAGCTGTTTATACCACAGTGTATATTTAGCGTGGTTGATATGCTAGTATATCGAGCTGTTTAAACCACGGTGTATATTTAGCGTTGTTGATATACTAGTATACCGAGCTGTTTATACCGCGGTGAGTATGCGCATGTAAATAGCTTGGTTATTTATGCGTGTATGCGTACTAAGATTACTATGCTGAGGTGTGTGTGCGCGTGTTAATAGCTCGGTTATTTATACATATATGCCAAGGATACTACCACAAGCTTATACCTAGCTATTGATACGCGTATACCAGGTTATATATAATCGTATACCGAATCATGAATGCACGTGTAAATAGTTTGATTGAGTCGTATCATACTATGCATATAATTGTATACTGAGTCAAGAAAACACGTGTAAATAGATAGGTTATATCGTATCATACATGCACGTCTAATGCGTTTGACGCTAGGGCTATTTCTGAGAACTTGAATGAAATATAAGTATATTGAGGATGTCTTTTAAACGCTTAGTTGTAGCAATCGGATTTGAAACCACGGGATTTTTCACGAGTGTGAATAATTGATGCAAGCTTTTTTCGCATGCATATTACATTTTCTTTAAGAGGAGGTCGAGTATATCTGTCCTTTTTTAATCAAAGAACTGATTTTTTCACAAAAATTAATAATTGTAGAAAAAAATAAGAAGAAAGCCCTATCTCGTATAATAAAAAGCAGGATTCTCTTTTATGGGGAAAAATTATTTTCATCGCTTCGTTTTTAAGAAAACCTTGAAAAACTAAATTGTCCATCCCAACCTTTATTTTTTAAGTTTTTCAAGGTTTTCTTCAAAATGAATCGATAAAAATAATTTTTCCTCATCAAAGAAAATCTTGCTTTTTATTATACGAGATGGGGCTATCTCCTTATTTTTTGCTGCAATTATTAGTTTTTGCAAAAAAATTAATTCTTTGATTAGAAAAGGACAGAGATATACGACCTGCTCTTAAGTATTTTTATAATTAATGAAACGGTCACAAAAAAAGCTACCGTGCAATAATGAACTGTTTACTCGGTATCTCTATATGGCTTGTTATACGAATTTATTCCTATTATATATGAAATATTTGACGAATAAAAAAATATCAAATTGTTATTTTATATAGTATGGTTGATACAAGAATAAACATGAACCACGATTCAGCATACTGGAGCAAATTTTACCGTTAATTATTGATCACAGGTGGAATTTTAAATTGTCGAACTTCCATCCTACTGTGAATACAGCCTAACTCTCTTGCACCATAGTTGCTCCTGCTACTTTGAGTCTTAATCACGAATGCATGCTACAGATTCACGAAAAAGTTACGCGTAAAAACAAAAAATACAAAAATCGTATGGGCGCGCAAAATTTTTAAACGCGACCGGTGAACGAACTACGCAAGACTTTGAGAGCAAGCGTTAACCATACGAATACAAGCGCTAACATCGAATAAATTCTCGATGCGAGGAAGAAAGCAGAGATTAGCGCATCATTTGATTAGCTAAACGTTTTTCCCATGAGCTCAAAATGGCTTTGATTCATAAAGTAGGAAGCGCGTATTAGGCTGAAGGGGGTAAGTAAGTTATTTTCCAGCGCTTCCACAGACGTGCAATCAGCTGCAGTAAACAAGCTTGTTTCTAGGGCTCTTGTGGATACGCAAACGGACGCGGTGTAGGCCACCGTAATAACGAGATCGTCGAAGAACACTATAAAACTTTGGGCGATGGCTTGATCAAAAATGGAGGGAAAACGCGTGAAATTTGACGTCAAGCCATAGAACGTGCACGTAATAAGCATGTGGAATTATACTGCTTACGCTACTTGATACAGTGAATGGGAGCAAATGATGTGAGATAGAGCGCAGTTTAAAAGGTGGACAGATGGGACAGGCACAATCATCGAAACTGTATTGGTGAAAAATTATGAGGAGATTGTAATATCGTAAACTGTAATTGTAAAAGTCTTTTGTTAAAGTACTTCACCAGTGCTGATGAAGATAAGTGATGGATATTAGGTGGTAATATCCGTGGACGTGTATGCTTTGTATGCCAATCAGTTTCAATAAAACTGTTTTCGTGGAAAAGTTTCTAAAATATATAGTTCACATAAACAATATGCGTTTTAAGCGCGTAATCTTCTACTACGTCAAATGGCAAGTATTTTTAAAAAAACTCGAAAAAATGTAGAATTCCGCAAGCGTTACTCTCAAGGAGAGTGTTTGACCTTCGGGAAACGGATTCGGCTGACACTTAAGAATATGATTTTTCGCTATTGATGATCGGTTATGTCGGTTTGGTTTTAAGTCACTCGGTGGCGTTTTTCTAAGTTTTGTCATCCCTTATACAATTTTCAAAGAAACATTAGATATAAGAAGCCAGACACTGTGGGTCTTAGAAGCTCTTCGATCTTCGAAGAGTTATTAAAAATACGTGTAGAATAAACGTATTTTTTTCAATAGGATCGAAATAAAGTATTATAAATACTCCTTATAATACATTTTTATTGTAACCAAAATAAAAAGTTCATTAATGAAAAATGCATAGCTTTTAATATTAAAAAATATACAAAAAACATGTGTACAAAACACATGAAAAAATGACAAAATACATGAAAAAACTCGAAAATTTTACATGTAAAAAGCTCGTGTAAAAGATACGTGTCTTTTATATGTGTTATTTACACGTACAAAAAACACGTGTTTTTTTCAGTAGACAAGAATTTTTCACAAAATTTTAGGTCATTCAAAATATGTGAAAATACACGTGATAGAAATACGCGATAAAAACACATGAAAAAAACACTTGAAAAAATGACTTGAAACAACATGCAAATTTAACATGTTTGGAACAAGTGTTATTTTCACGTGCTCTTTTTACGTGTTTTCTAACACATAAAAATAACGCGTGTTTTTTTTCAATAGGGTATGTACACTTTCATTGCATGTACCGTGTCGAAAACAATTCACTCTCGTATAATTTTTTTTAATAAACCCTGTAATAGCAGCAATTACAAAGGAGATAACCCTCAAGATATGAGAGGTGCATCTGCATGGGGTAACTATGGCGATGATAAAGATATTTTTATGGGTTATGTTAACCATTACTTGCCTGCGAATATAAATTTTGCAAACTCAACCGCAATAGAGAGAGCAAGAGAGCCACCAAACAGTCTATCGCTATATCAAGCATTAAATACGATTTTCACTTTTGACGGAAATTCTGACGTATTACCATTATTTTGTAGATCAGTACAAGACATTATAAGAACATATAGGCCGCAAACAGAGAGATGGGTATTAAATTCATTAGCTTCAAAATTCAAAGGCAGTGCAGCAGGAGAATATACAACACGTTTAACGCAGTACACTACAGTCAAAGGTCTCTTAGCTGACTTAACAAAACATTGCAGCTATGCTGGTGGAGCGGACACAATATTAGCTGAAATAGGAATAATAAAACAGATTCCTGGTGGATGCGCGGGAGATTACGGATTAAGAATATAAGCGTTACATAATCGCCCTCTAAACTTTTATGATTCAGCAAGAGTCTTACGTACCTTAGAAATAAAAACATATAAGAATCAAGCAGACCGGGAAGCCTTGGAACAATTTTTATTTGGACCAGAAGGAGGATTAGAGCATCAATTACGGTCAAAGAACCCTACTACGCTAAGAAACGCCATACACGAAGCTATCGCATTCGAACAACGTACAGTCGCAAGACGATTCACACCGCAGTTAACCAACTCAGCAGAAAATACCTCGGAACTCCCTAGTATATTAAAAAGCATTGCAGATCAGTTGTCATCATTAAACTTGAGTAGTGCACAGCAAAATGCAAACATTAGATTAGCACCAACAGCTGAATTTTGTGGTTATTGTTACATGTCGGAGATCAAGATGCGCAATGTAGAAAAAAGGAATACGACAAGTTTTGCGAATATTGCAAGAGTAGAGGTCACACATATGCAAAATATTACGCACTTAAAAAGGCATTAAAAACAAGCAACTTTGCGGGTAATAATTACACAACGACGGCACCTATCATGCCTCAAGTAATTTATATGCCTTATCCACTACCTTCCGCTACACACGATATTTATACGTCACTGATAAACGAACAAAGACCTTATAATGAAGGAAACAGAAAATATTACGGAAATTTAAATAATAAGAGTAACTTACGAAATAATAGAAATTTCAGAGGCATTAGCTGCGATAATTATAATAATAAAAATCAGAAACATTATCAGAGCAAGACATATCCTCGAAATAATATTGCTAATAACACTAATAATTATAATAACAATATAAATAACGGGAGAGATATTTTTGATAGAGGACCAGGTAATAATTTTAACTGTAATGAACAAATAGCTAATCAACTTTTAAACTCTCAAGATGCTTGACGCCAGGGCCCTGTGGAGTCAAGCAATCTAGCAGTCAGGCCGAGAGATATGAGCGGTCCAGCTTTCGAAAATGCACTATAAAGTTTATGCAAGCTGGGAAGAAGCCCCCAATAATTGAGTTATGTGGACCATTTTTTAAATCAGAAAAAAGTCGTTTTTACATCGATGCAGGAGCCAACAGTATCAGTTATAAAAGAAAGTATGATATCAAATTATATGTATACAAATCCACATAAGATCGTACACGTTTACACCGTTACAATAAACGGTGTCATTCCAGGTGAATGCATGTCTTTAGGATAGGTAAATCTATTTCTGAATAATATATTATGTGAAGTACAACTAGTTACAGATGATTTTCCAATGGATGCAGATGGATTAATAGGTTGAGATATGATTAAAAAAATATAAAGGGCAAGTTAATGCCACTCGTAAATGCTTAGGATTGAATAACAATATAATACCATTTATTAAAAAAGAATGCTTTATTGTCACTCCTTACACAAGACAAATTAATTATACACATGTCAAAGATATCAATGAAGATATACAATTCGTACCGCTCCAAGATACGAGATCGGGCATCTTAGTTGGCAATTTCGTAGCTAAAAATAGTGAAGGCAAAGCGTATGTCATATGTATTAATATTGATGAAAGTGCGGTAGAAGTGAAATCGCCAGAAGTTAAGTTAGATGCATGCGAAGTCAAGAATATTATGAATAATAAAGAAGTAATATATAATGAAGAAAAGATTAAAATGAATAATAATAAAAGAATAAATAATAATGAAGCGAATAAAATGATGCTAGGTGCACAAATTTTACATACATCTAGCGAGGAAAAAGAGAATAGAGCAGCAAAGGTATTTAAACAAATTGAATACAAAATATCAAGGCATTTAAATAAAGAAGAAATAGAAAACATTAATGAATCAATAAAAGAAAGACCATTTATAATTGAATCATCTGGAGAAAAATTAAGAAAAACATATTTAGTAAAGCATAAAAATGAGTGAATTACAGAAGTACCAATAAAAACCAAAAGATTTGGACACCAACGCATAGAAGAATATTTGGAATCGGAAATTATTAAACCATCAGAGAACCCGTATTCCTCATTTTTGTGGATAGTGCTAAGACCACCTAAAGTTAATTTAATGTCATCAAATTATAAATCAAAATGTTATTACGATCAAAAGCAAAACATTAAACACCTTAGAGAAGGAGAAATGGTTTACTTAATGAAGAAACCAAAACATGAGGAAATCGATAAAGAATATGGATAATAATTATAAAATTCTATAAATAATACATAAAATTAGTAAAATAAAATTTTTTCCGCGGCCCTCAGACGCCAATAATCAGATAATATTTATAAAATAAAATATTAACTAAAAGAAAATATTAAAAATAAAATTAGCCACATATAAGCCATTCATTACAAACATACAAATACATAGATATGAAGCCCGCGACAGTAAATAAGTCAATTCATAGTATAACAAAATGTATTTCAATGTATGCATATGACGTGCACACTAAGTCTTAATCAGCAATTCATAAAATACAAAAAGTATACACATGCATAAAAGAAATTAATGTAAGAAAAAAAGATTATAGAAAAACAAATGATATATATATATATATATATATATATATATATATATATATATATATATATTGTCACGGTATTCTACCGTGTTCGAATCTCGCGCGCTGCTGTAATTAATTTAACTCGGGGCGCTGTCACGAGCGCCGTCATATACTAGTATTATAAGGCGTCAATCGACGCGCACGAGAAGGAAGAGAAAGCCGCGGCGCTTCAGACTTGATTCAACGGCCTACAAGCGCGCATCTTTGCTTGATCGTTCGTACTTATTAAGCAATTCGCTGGTGTAGTGCCGTTCATAATTTTGTGTGAGAAAAAGGAAAAGGAGATCTCCGGTCGAAATTCGCACGTGCATCGTATCCAGGCTGCGTTCAACCTGTGTTGGCTGTCCACGAGGAGTCGCAGCGACCGGGAAATTGTTTCCACCGTTGGGCTGGATACACGAGCCACAGCGTTCAGGCGAAATATATATCGTTGCTGTTGGTCAACGTCGGTCGTCGTTTGCTACACGAGATAAGAGGCCTCTGCGCGATATCGTAAGTTATTATTAAGATTTTGTTAACCAGAAGTTTCTTACCTCGAAGAAACTTCTGGCGTTGTAACAACTGTCGTGCGTTCGAGCGTACGTTGTATCTTAGCTCGCGTCGCGTCCCCTCCCTATTGCTATCTCTTTCTAGAGAATATTTCTCCGTTTGATTTAAACACTTTTATATTGCTTACGTTTGCATATTAATTCATTCGCGTTCATATATTATTTTGTATCTTTACTTCATTGTTTTTAATAAATATATTTTAATCATAAAATATTATTTTGTCTGATATAAGTTGCACGCTATAAAAAGCCTATCCTGTTGCTTACCCCGACGCCTCCGCGGTCCTTATTTATTTTATTAAAAGATATATATATTTCCTAATAAATTGAACTGGGAAAGTTAAATTCCATATAAGTAAGGAGAACTGTGCTAGCGGCATCGCGTCTCTCGATCAGGTAAGAGAGAGAGAGAGAGACGCGCAGCAACGAGCTGACGGAAAAATACTCCGTCGCATATCAATCTAATATACTAACTAGCTTTACCGGAGTCTGTTACAAGTTTGTCATAGTTAGTATAAATTCTGGCAGCTCCGTGTTTTAATAAAACTATTTAGTCTTTATAAAAAGTAAATTGGAATTAATAAAAATCTAATTTCTTTTGTAACGTGTAGTAAATTACCGTTACAAAATGGCGCCCAATGAATAGTTGCGTCAGCGGGAACAGGCTTTCTCGCGTTGTCGAATAAATCGAAAATTGCAAATGGCGTCGAGAGTGTAGTTACCATCGACGTAAACGGACTTTGCGTTTTCTTAAAAGTCTTTATAATAAAGATGGCGTTTTGAGTGCAGATAAATATTAATATTTGAAGTAAAACGTGGAAAATTTTTTTTTCTTCTCTCGTAACAATAATTTTTGCTGGTTGAAATAAAAGTGAATTAAAATTTTTTTTTTCTTTTGGAAAATAATTTCGACAAAATTTTTGTTACGTAATTAATAAAGTTAATAAAATTAAATAAAATTCGTTTATTGTTAAATACATAGAAAAAAAAATTGTGAACAAAATTACATATCGAAATTTTCTTTTTGTGGTAATTCTCTGTTACAAGTAGCATCCCCACGTGTCCCAGCGAAAATTTTTTTTTCTTGTCTCTTTCTTTGTAGGTAATGCGCAGGCGCTATTGACATAGCCTAGCGTAGATACAGAGATTAAGACATATAACTCTGTATGCTGTCGTTCGCTTTATGTGAAAAAGCGAACAGGCATTTAGAATTTATTTAAAATAGAGACGTGCGTTATAATATATACCCCTCTTATCGATCAGGTCATTAGTTATATTTCGTTGACTTATAAAGTGAGAGAGAATATTGGTTTCAGCTGGCGAGGAAGCTGAAACTAAATAAATTATAAATAATCCTTTAATGTAAAAATAATTTAATCTCAATAAGAAGAAAATTTTTTTTTGTAATTTAATATTAAATTTAATTGATTAAAAATTAAAATAAATTTTTTGTATATACATTAAAGGATCTGGAAAATTTTTTTTTGTGTGGTTTAATAGAATTTAACTACATAACATTATTTACAAATAATAAAGTATTTTTTTCTCTCGTGATATTAAGATTCTCTCTCACAAAAGATTGCCAGCTTATAGCGAGGCGATTGATCGGCGCAGTGTGTGTGGTTGAGAAAATTTAGAAATTTCTCAAAGATTTCATTTTAATAAATTTTCACCTTTTTACACTACACATTAAATACACGTGTATAGTAAAATAAAACTGTCCTCACACAGTTAGGTGTGCGCTTTTAACTAAAGTTTAAAAACGCACAGGCTTTTGGATTTAGCCGCGTATTTTGAAGATTTTAATGAGAATTTCTAACATTCTGGTTGTAATAAAAATTAAAATTTCAGTGTTGAAAGATTTTGTTTTATATCAGTCAATCACTAGAATATTATTAGTTATTGCGTTAAATAAATAAATCCAAAAACCAAAACATAAAAATATATATTTTTTTCTTCTTAATTATATATACATATATTTTAATTTTTTTTTCACATCGTATATGTGCGGCTTAGTTTCTAACCACACATATACGAACTGAAATATTATTTATTATATATATAGCGAATATACACACACACTGCAAGCGTAGTAGCGTACTTGCGTGCGATCAGATTTAAACACAGATATAGTCAAGAAAGAAGAAAAATAAATTCAAGATGGCTAACGTACCGTTAAAAGCAAGTGCTGATGCAGCCGAAAAATGGGTAGGGTATATATCTGAGAAGGACTTAGGAATAACTCTACAGGAGTTAGGACTAAGAACAGACGGCTTTCGTCATCAAAAAACCAATCGATTAATAAATTGGCTGATTGGGAATTATTCGGCTGAAGAATTTCAGCAAACGAATTCTAGTGATGATGAATTGACAATACGTCAACACCGTCTAAGAGTAAGAAAGGAATTTATAGAAAAAACAATATTTGAGAAGTCAGGGTCATCTATTTTTGACTCTAACGTGCAAAACGATGAAGAACATGTTCTTAGTGTGCTCGATAAAGATCCTCAGATAAAGGTAAACCTACAGGAAACATTGAGAGAGGGAACGAACAAACCACGTTCTGGCGGACAGGCCCAAACATCAACCAACCCTCCAAATCAAGTTACCGAACAGGCGACAACAGTAATGCAAACAACGGATGGAACGCCGTTCGTATTACCAACTGAACTGATGCAATATCTTCATAATATGAATAGGCAAATAAAAACATTGGCAGAGTCAGCCATAACACAAAGAAGAGAGGAAACTCCAAATCCAAGATCATCTAGTACACGGATAGATGAGCAGCAAAGCAACCAGCTAGAAAGGGGTAACGACCAGAGGCCGCCAACAAATACGAGAGTAAATTTCCAGGATACATTCAGGGTATATAATAATACTGGAAATGGCACTCTGGCTGACGTACAGGCAGGCTTACCTCCGAGTGAACTTCCAAGAGTAAGTACAGTCGGGGGGAGGGGGAATCCTATTACGTCAAGCCCAATGCCGCAAATGAGCACAAATTTGCAAAATGATCGGCCTAACACCGCTAATAGAACGTTAGATATGGGTCACATAGTTCGCCGATGGAACGTAACATTTTCAGGCGAAAAAGGACAGAGCATAGACCTGTTCCTGACCAGGGTAGAAGAATGCAGAACATTAGCAAAAATGAGTGAGAGTGACCTGCTATCCTCTCTTTCAGAACTGTTATCAGGCGTAGCAGCCACGTGGTACAGAAACAATAAACATTCGTGGAACACGTGGGCAGAATTTAAAGAAGCTGCTCTGCGTTGGTACGGACACAGTAGACGTTTCCAACAAAGACTGCGGTCTGAAGCGAACAGGCGTACGCAAGGTAAAGATGAACCTGTGCGTGATTATATAACCTGTCTACAAGCCATTATATTAAAGCAAGTCCCATTACCAGATGTAGGGCAACAGCTCGACCTGTTACATCGCAACCTCTTACCCGAGATTCAGCGCATGGTAAGAAGGGATGAGATTGTTGACGTAGAGTCATTACTAGAAAAAGCAGTCGAAGCTGAATTAACAATAGATGCAGAGAGAGCATATAGGCCTCCTCCTCTGCCGGAACATTCTTTATTGCCTGACGTAGCTTACCGTCCTGCCTCCAAGCGAAAAGAGAATAAACACCAGGTTGCCGCTATAGAAGAAAAAACGTTGGCATCGGAACAGTTTAACATAGCTAAAACGTTGATGCAGATAGTTTCTCAGTTAAATAAAATGTCTGAAAGGATGGACAGGCAACCGGCGGTTCCCAATATAAATCAGTCTGGACAAGCTTCGCCAAATACATCACGTAAAAATCAGCAGAAAAATCCACAGAATTTTAAGAGACCTCCTCGTAAACCTAATCAAGGGCAAGGTAGTTCTGAACAAGAAAATCAGAATCAGAAGGGAAATCAGACTGAAAACCCAAATAAAGATAAACCTAACGAGGAAAATAAAAAAGGTGCGAGAAGTAGAAATCCTAACCTCAGTTGTTATCGCTGTGGGTTGCCTGGATACACGCAATGGTCCTGTCCTCAATGTACGGGAAAAGGACAAGGGAGCAAGTAGATGAGGTACCTGCTGCTCCTAGCAAAGATAACGAGACCTCAGAACTCTCTACTGAAAAAGTAATAGACAAAAGGTCACCTGAAATTCCAGTAGAAGAGCAGAGCGAGTCTCGAACTTGTCAGGCTGAGACAAGTGAACAGGAAGAGCAACTGCAGTCAGATATAGATGACAAAGCTCGATGGTGGCTCATGGTAGTGATCGGAGATTACCGTATAAGAGCATTATATGACCCAGGTGCGTCACGTACAGTCATGAATTCTACAGGTTTACAGTTGGCTGCAGCCTGTAATGTGCCATTAATACCAGCTACGGACAGATTCGCCAAAGTAGCAGATGGTAGGCAATGCTCGATAGTAGGTTATGTCGACTTACCTTTTACAGTAGGCGGAGTTACGAAGATGATCCGTTCTGCTATCATGCCTAGCTTAGATGAAGAATGTTATCTAGGTGGCAATTTTATACGAGCGTTTAAAGCTATTTTTGATCCTTGCGAAAATAAACTCTCTTTCAAAGGAACGAATGTGAAAGTGAATTTGGAAATCGCAGCGCTTAAGCAGTTACACGTTGCTAAGCTAGGATCAGTTGGTTTAGCTGACGTATCAGCAGCTGATCGGGCTCGTGTAAAAAGTTTAGTTACAGAAATATTAGGAGAAGATGATACTCCTATAGGCTGCACAAATTGGATCGAACATGAGATCGATACAGGTTCTGCACGCCCTATTAAACAGAAATATTATCCTGTTTCTAAAAAAGTCGAAGAATGGATGCACGAGCAGGTTAATGAAATGCTAGCTGCAGATATAATTGAACCTTCGATGAGCGGCTGGTCGAGCCCAGTAGTTCGAGTTAAGAAACCAAATGGCAAATTCAGGTTCTGTATTGACTTTAGAAAAGTCAATGCAGTTACAAAACCTGATGCGTATCCATTGCCAAGAATGGATGATATCTTGCGTAAATTGCAGAAAGCAAGATACATCTCTACAATGGATTTGAGCAGTGCTTATCAACAAATTAGGATGAAAGAAGACTCACGTGCTCAAACGGCATTTACGGTACCTGGCATGGGCCTTTACCAGTTTAAACGGATGCCGTACGGCCTTAGCCATGCTGGCGCCACCTTTCAGCGATTAATCGATAAGGTTATAGGTCCAGAACTCGAGCCATACGCATTTTCGTACTTAGATGATATCATCGTAGTAACTGAGACGTTCGCTGAACATATAAAATGGTTAAAGAGGGTATTACTGCGCATAAAAGCAGCAGGCCTTACGATCAGCCATGAAAAGAGTATATTCTGCCGAGAAGAGGTCAAATATCTCGGTGTTCTGGTAAACAGGGATGGATTTAAGCCTGACCCAGATAAGATAAGACCCATCGTTGAATACCCAGCTCCTAAAAATCTAAAGCAGCTGAGGCGTTTCATGGGCATGGCCTCGTGGTATAGGAAATTCTTGAAAAATTTCGCCACGTTAGCAGAGCCATTAACCAGGCTCACTAGAAAAGACTGCAGATATGCATGGTCAAGCGATCAGGAAATCGCTTTTGACCAAATAAAAGCTTTAATCGCATCTGCTCCGTTATTGCATCGACCGCAGTTCGATTTACAATTCGTTATACAGACCGATGCTAGTGACTCAGGTCTAGGAGCAGTACTTCTGCAAGTAGTTAACGACGAAGAGCGTGTATTGGAATTCGCTAGTCGTACCATGTCCAGTGCAGAGCGAAACTACAGCGTAACAGAAAGAGAATGTCTAGCTGTTATATGGGCTGTCAAAAAGTTTCGTTGTTACATTGAAGGTTATGACTTTAAGGTCATAACGGACCATAGTAGCTTACGTTGGTTATGTAATTTACATAATCCAACGGGCAGGCTAGCGCGTTGGGCGCTGGAGCTGCAAGGGTACTCTTACACTGTTGAGCACAGAAAAGGTGCATTAAACTATGTACCTGATGCGTTATCACGTATGCATGAAGACTCAGTAGAATGCGACACTCACTTAAGTGCACTAAGTTGGGCGTCGCAAACCAAGGATGCGTGGTATAAGTCTCTGCTTCAACAGGTTATGAGTAACCCTAATGACTATCCAAAATGGAAAATAGTTGGAGGTCAATTGTACCGTTATGTACCGGACAGGTTTACTGAAGAAACGATGGGAGACGATGACGCATGGAAACTCGTTGTTCCCAGCGAAAGTCGAGCAGAAGTACTGCATGAATGCCACGATGAGCCGACAGCTGGTCACTTAGGTCGTGATAAAACAGTGGCTCGCGTAAAGCAATATTATTACTGGCCTTATATAGAGAAAACAGTATCACAGTATGTTAAGAGCTGTGAGATCTGTCAGCAGTGCAAAGTCGAACAAAAACTACCTGCAGGCTTGATGGGTAAAAGAGAAGTTTCAGGCCCATGGAAAGTTGTCGCTGGAGATGTAACAGGCCCGTTCCCAAGAAGTAAACGCGGATATGAGTATGCTTTGATTTTCGAAGATCTATTCACCAAATGGGTGGAGTGCATACCTATTAGAAAGGCGAATGCATCCACGATATCAAAAGCACTAAGAGAAAGAATTGTTTTAAGGTTTGGTGCGCCTGAGATCTTCTTATCTGATAATGGATCAGAGTTCAGGAATCAAGTGGTAGATAAATATCTAAATGAAGCAGGTATTTGTCATAATATTACTCCCACATATCATCCGCAGGCTAATCCGGTAGAAAGGATAAACCGGACGGTTAAAACCATGATTACTGCATTTATTGACGAAAATCACCGTTCTTGGGACGAAAAGCTACCTGAAATTATATTCGCATATAACACGGCGAGACAGAGTACAACTGGCACAAGCCCTGCGTTGTTAAATTATGGTAGGCAGCCAATACCTCCGAGCTCACTGAAAAGAAAAGAAGATAAAGCTGCTCAAGAAAATGAACGGTTACAAGAAGTAACGAACTGGCAAAACCGTGTAAGCAAATTACCTTTGCTACATGAACAGGTAGTAGATCGTGCACAGTCTGCGCAACAGAAGCAAGCTGATACATATGATCTTGGTCGAAGAGAAGTAGAGTATACCATTGGAGATTTAGTATGGAAAAGAAATAAAATACTCTCTTCGGCTGCCCAGGGTATTGCAAGCAAGCTTGCACCAAAATTTGTAGGCCCATATGTGATTACAGCTAAATGTGGTTCCAACACGTACAGATTGATAGACCAAGATGGCAATGCTTACGGCCCTGTTCACGTAGAGCAACTAAAACCATATATAGCACGGCAAGAAGACGAATCACCATCTCAACCACCGGTGGAATCAACACATGCGAATGAGACGATGAGCGACCCGTCTTTTGCGAGCGACGCGACTCCGTGTGCCGACGGAGACTCAGGCTCAGGTTGCGTGCGACCGCCTGCGAGCGGTGAGACTCCCCAACTCGAAAAGCCGAATAGGAAACGAGGTCGTCCACGTAAGACCGCCATCGTAGTAACCCGAACCGTAAAGCGTATGCGTCAAACTGAGCCTGAGCAAATCAAGCGTAAGCGTGGTAGGCCAAAAGGTTCTACAAATATACAGCGTAGCGAAAATGTAATCGAATATTCGCCGAGAAAAACTAGAATGCGAACCCGCGCAAATAAAAAGTAACCACCTGAGAATACTAACAAACAATCCTTTCTTTCTACTAACAGATGGATCCTCAACGTCGTAAAGGGATGGAAGATCTTATCGCCTTCCTAATCTCTAACACTGCGGACATGAAAGTTAGAGATTACCTGCTGCCTTACGCAGAATTCCTGCGAGATCAGTCGGAGACTGAAAGGATACAGCGGGAGATAGAGAAGGAGAGGGAGAGAGATAGCCTCCCCGCACTAACAATTGAGGAGATGCCACGGGAGCCGTCGCCGATCAGGGTTAAGCCGACGCCCAAGCGGCAAGAGGTTGTAGGAGCCTCAAAGCCCAGTGTGTCGCAGAGCCAACCGGCCTGCGACCCACGATCAGGCACGACGCCTTCCAAGGAAGAGCCATCAATGGCAGAAGAGTGGAAGGAACTCCAGACTGAGTTAAGGAGAGTGGCTCGTCAGTCTTCAGTGGCTTTTGACGAGGAAGCTGAAGCTTTTGCTTGGTGGGACCACTTCGTCGAACAGTATGGGTTGGAAGCGGCTGATCTAGTCAATAATTGGCCAACTATCATTAAAGATAGAAGGCAAGAGGTGGCAGCTTTGCTAAGAGCCAGGCGTGCTAGATTGGCCAAGATCGAGGAAGAAAGAAAGAGAAGAGAAAGAGAAAGAGTTAAAGTCCGCCAAGCAGAGGAAGAAGCCTCTCAAGCCCTAAAGAAGGCATATGAAGCCGCTGCCAAGGCAAAAGCGGCCCACGAACGGGCCAAAGCCGACAAAATGATGGCTGAACTGAGGTTAGAGAAAGAAGAAGAGGAGGCAAGGCGAAAAGCCCTTGCCAAAGACCAGCCAAGGTGCTACATCTGTAATCATCCAGGTGTAAAAAGATCGTATCAGTGTCCTCGTCGTGCTGAGCACCGAGAATATATGTAATATACTTTGATATTTCTTTTTGTAATTATTGACTACACCTTTCCCATTCCAAATCCTTCAGCGCGTTAACTGAGAGCAGCAGAATCAAGGTATGCTGCGTCTGGCGGAGGGGTGTCACGGTATTCTACCGTGTTCGAATCTCGCGCGCTGCTGTAATTAATTTAACTCGGGGCGCTGTCACGAGCGCCGTCATATACTAGTATTATAAGGCGTCAATCGACGCGCACGAGAAGGAAGAGAAGCCGCGGCGCTTCAGACTTGATTCAGCGGCCTACAAGCGCGCATCTTTGCTTGATCGTTCGTACTTATTAAGCAATTCGCTGGTGTAGTGCCGTTCATAATTTTGTGTGAGAAAAAGGAAAAGGAGATCTCCGGTCGAAATTCGCACGTGCATCGTATCCAGGCTGCGTTCAACCTGTGTTGGCTGTCCACGAGGAGTCGCAGCGACCGGGAAATTGTTTCCACCGTTGGGCTGGATACACGAGCCACAGCGTTCAGGCGAAATATATATCGTTGCTGTTGGTCAACGTCGGTCGTCGTTTGCTACACGAGATAAGAGGCCTCTGCGCGATATCGTAAGTTATTATTAAGATTTTGTTAACCAGAAGTTTCTTACCTCGAAGAAACTTCTGGCGTTGTAACAACTGTCGTGCGTTCGAGCGTACGTTGTATCTTAGCTCGCGTCGCGTCCCTCCCTATTGCTATCTCTTTCTAGAGAATATTTCTCCGTTTGATTTAAACACTTTTATATTGCTTACGTTTGCATATTAATTCATTCGCGTTCATATATTATTTTGTATCTTTACTTCATTGTTTTTAATAAATATATTTTAATCATAAAATATTATTTTGTCTGATATAAGTTGCACGCTATAAAAAGCCTATCCTGTTGCTTACCCCGACGCCTCCGCGGTCCTTATTTATTTTATTAAAAGATATATATATTTCCTAATAAATTGAACTGGGAAAGTTAAATTCCATATAAGTAAGGAGAACTGTGCTAGCGGCATCGCGTCTCTCGATCAGGTAAGAGAGAGAGAGAGAGACGCGCAGCAACGAGCTGACGGAAAAATACTCCGTCGCATATCAATCTAATATACTAACTAGCTTTACCGGAGTCTGTTACAAGTTTGTCATAGTTAGTATAAATTCTGGCAGCTCCGTGTTTTAATAAAACTATTTAGTCTTTATAAAAAGTAAATTGGAATTAATAAAAATCTAATTTCTTTTGTAACGTGTAGTAAATTACCGTTACAATATCAAGACAAAATGTGGAATGGCAAGTACGTCTTGCTCATATACACTCAAGAAATAGTCATAGGAGGCACAAATGCTACCTGTCTATTTTTTACAATAAAAATGATTCACAAGTGGAATTCCAAGATCCTTGTGATACGGCTCCACACTCTAAGAGTGCGTGACAAGTCCGACACAAACGGTAATAATTTGCCGAACAAAAATAAAGAAAAGCAGAAAACGTGTGTCAAACATTACGTGAAACTAATATATAAACTACATCAATAAATGGATTATTATAAATTATAGATGAAGGTTATTATGAAAATCCTATAAAAAGAATAATTATAGGATCATTAATGAGAGAAGTAAGAATAATAGAAAAAAAAGAAAGATATTAATAGCATAAGATATAATAGAATTAAAAGGATGTATACGTAAAAAGAATATGTATATACATAAATTAACAACCAGAGAAAAAAAGACATGAACAATTAAGACAAAAAAATATTTTTAAACAGAATATTGCGCAGAAGAAAAAAGAAAAAAAAGCAACATAATGCAAGAAGAAGAAGTAGATAATAACAAATAAGTAAAGAAAAATCAAGTGGAAACTTGCATAAACGAAAATAAATCTCAGAATAATTTCACTAAAATAAACAAATTTAGAAATAATGTTGAAAAAGAAAATTGAGAAATTCTGATACTAAACAAAAAGAATTAATGTATAAGTATAATTATTATAACTATAAGCAAGCGTCTACTGTATGATATAAGAAAAAGCTACAGAAACAAAAAAAATATTTTGTCGTAAGACAGAATAAGGCGACCATAACTATCTTGAACCATGAACTCCAACAATATATTGAAAGCAAAACAAAAAAAAAGAATTATTATTACAAAAAAAATTAATATTAGAACAATTATTATTACTGCAACAAGAATTTGCGTTTACAGTAACACAATTATTAATACAAAAATATTATTACAGCCGAAGCTAATACTTATATTAAATGAAATGTTATTCTTATCAAAATAATTGTCAAGGAATATTATAATAGCATATAATTAATATTAAAGGAAAAGAAAAGAAAAAATAAAATTATTAAAGCAAGTAAAGTTTTTAAGGGCTTATTTTCTTCAGACGAAAGCGAATTAAGTGTATACAAATTTTGGAGTAAATTCATTGAGTAGTTTACGTAGAACAAAAAAATGGAAAATGATAATTTTTTCAAAATTTTTAAAATAAGTTAAAATTAAAAGTACATTAAGAAAATCATTTTTCAAAAGCTTATTTTCTAGAAATTTATTTCGACTCTTATAGTCCAGTAATGTACAAATTAATGTAAAAAAAGAAAAAAAATTTTCTTATAAATACAATGCTTACTCTACATTGGTAAAAAAAATATTAAATTTAATGTAAAATATGAAACTAGCTTTCAATCCGCGCCGTTAATTTTAAAAATTAATTTTTAAAATTATGATAAAATTATGAATTTTTATGCAAGTTCCTGATAAAATTAAGGTAAAATTAATTATTTTAAGAATTAATTTTTAAAATTGATAACACGAATCGGAAGCTGGTTTCATATTTTACATTAAATTTAATATTTTTTTCAACAGTGTATGAGATAGCAAAAGAAATTGCTCATTGGGAGACATAAGCTCTTATCTCAAAATGTCTCCATTCCTTGGATGAATCTTGGTCAAGGAAAATTTTGACTATTTTAAAATACGACAAACTGCGTGGTACTGCATTTAATATTGATCTCCGTCTGCTTTAGGATGATTATTGTAAAATGGCTTTTTTCCAAGCAAGTAAGAAGAGGTCAAACTCACATTTTTTTCTTTATGGGTTTTATCCCATTAATTGAGCCTAATTATTTTTGACATTTTTTACTGTGGCGTCAAACCACGCCTGAGATTAATGTCATATTATTTAACATAATGTCAAGCTATGGCAGAATCAGTAAAAAAATCATCAGACGGGAAATCGATCTCGCGCCAACGATTTACAAGTTTCGCGCCTTAGTCACTACGACACTGAGCTCTACGTTTAAAGATAAGATAAAATTTCTTAAGGGGAATCCTCATACCGACATAGAGCTCTACGTCATCTACATCTGAATTATGCACTTTATCATGATTTAATAAAAATTTAACTATTTGTGACTAACACTTGTGGCAGAGGCACATTTTTAACATTCCGAATAATTTATTGCAATGTTGAAAGAGAATGTAAGGGTAAAAATAAAGCTGAAAAGTGCTCAATACGATTAGCTATCCAATGCGGTCATAGATAATCGTATTATGCAGTTTTTCTCCTTATTTTTATACTTATATTGTTTTTTAGCATTGCAATAAATTCTTTGGGATGTTAAGAATGTGCCTCTATTATAAATTTTAACCATAAATAGTTTAATTTTTATTAAAAAGCATAATTCAAATGTAGATAAGGTAGAACTCTATGCCGATATGAGGACACCCCTTAAATTAAAAAGCAATTTCGGATAAGAAATTATTAATTTATTTTTTCTTAATTAATGCTGAAATATTTTATACGCTTTCATTTTTTTAACAAATGCTACTTTAATAAAAAAATCTAATTTTGACGAGATTAAACGTTTTAGGACGGGACTGGTCGATATTTCGACCGATAAAGTATAATAATATTTCTTATATTCAAAACATAATATAATCCCCAAAATCACTCAAAAATATTGATACTTGATTGAAAATATCAACCACACTGAAAAAAAAAATAAGTAGATGCTGCTTGGTAGACTCAAGTAACGAGTTTTTATAAGTTTATTTAGTTATTTTTGATAGCTAAAGCGTGAATAATAATTCTTTTCTAGTTAAATTAACATCATATTACTATAATAAAGACATCTGAAAAGTATTAATCAATTTCAAATTGAAATTATTTAAAACTAAAAGTTTTTATAATTGATGCGATCAAAGTGAGGTTATGATTCTTCATATGAATAAATATTAAAAATTGGATATGGTTTGGACATAAAAATGTATTAATTGTTATATTAATATTATTTCTTTCAATTTAACAATAAAAATTATGGTCTATGTCTGTTAAGTAAATCAAATTAAACTAAATAAGTTTGTAAAACTGCATTACTTGAGTCTACCAAGCAACATCTACTTATGTACAAAGCAGAAGCTTCTTTTTTTCAGTGCAGTCCCGTTTTTAAAAGGTTAAGAGCAGGCCAAACTATCTGTCTTTGTCTAATAGAGTTTTTCATCATTTATATAAATACCATCCGTTGTAGCATAAAAAAAATAGCAGCCCCGCTAGATATTAATATAATAAGTAAATTTTGTAATAACAATCAAATTGTTTTATTGCATAGTTTTTGAATAATATGAGACCTACGAACAAACTAAAATATAACCTATCTTTTTTGGTAGGTCTCATATTATTCAAAAACTACGCAATAAAACAATTTGATTGTTATTACAAAATTCACTTATTATACTAATATCTAGCGGTGGCTACTATTTTTTTCATGCTACAACGGATGGTGTTTGTATAAATCATGAAAAACGCTATTAGACAAATATAGTTCAGCCCCCTGTTAAGGACGTTTTCCTGTCACAATTATTTTTCAGCTGTAATCTAAACTATTGACATTTAGTTAAAGTTATGCAACATTTGCGTTATTCATTTTTGTGCATCACAATGCAAACATATTTGATTATATGCTGTAGATATTCATTCACAATCACCGAATATTATTTGATTCATATGTAATGTTTTATAAATTTTTACAAATAAGAATGCTACATTTTGTATAATAAAATAAATGCTCACTCAATGAAATAATGTCAGAATGATCAAAATAATTTTATTTTTTTCGTTAATAAATTATTATTTATAATGTACAATGCAATGAAACCTTGTAACATAACAAATCGGCCATTTTACTTAAAAATTAATCTTATAATAAGATAGCATATGCGGAGAAAGAAAGACATTGAATTTTTGCGTGGTGAAGGGAAAGACGATGCCAGTCAACTTAGAGCCATCCTCAAGTTGCCAACCATATACACGTGCACACATATACATATACAACTAATGTTAAGAACAGTTAAGCTCAGCCAACGTAGTTGGTATACGTACAGCATGACTCCAGCTGAAGGAAAAGGCAATAGCATAGGGTGGCGCGCGTAGCATACCATGTGAAGAAGGAATAACATCGATCTTGAGTTCATTCCATCTGTCGCGAGAGGCCGTGCTGGTTAGGGTTGTAATATGACAGCCATTTATGTTATGTTAAAGCGTGTTATTGGAGTGTCTGCTCTACACTGTTCATAGTTTTTTATTAGCTTTAACGATAACTATATCGTTCCCCTCCATTGTATTGCGTTGTGCGCGTGAGTGTTGGTGACCACAAGCGCGGCATTTAGGCAGTGCGTTTATATTTTAGCTTCTGCTCAAGCTGTACGTCCCTCCAGCTTTGTTTTTGTGCTTTAATTATCCCTTCTTTTCGTTGTTATTGCGAGTGCGTGTCTCTCGTTTACTGGACTGCGGAAATAAAATTTTTAACGGAGTTGCGTCCGCATCACGCAATTGGCACCCTTGTAAAAATACTGTGTAGTTATTCAGAAATAAACTGTGAGATTTTGTGATAACTTCATTCCTAATTTTTTTAATATATATATTTCTAGCTCATTTGTTTCTTTTCCCTATCATTCATTATATACGTGCGACCACCTGATCCCCATGGCCGTCACAACCTACATTTCGGAAAATTCTCCGAATATCGTTTTTCTATTACAGAAAACAATATTGTCAAGTTGATCCTCAATTTATTTATTCATTTAATTTATCTATTTTGACAATTTTTACTAAATATTTTAATAAAAAGCCTTATAACATGCGTTGAAACTTTGAGGGTTAAATCATCAAATATTTTTTTATTTATTATAAAAAATTGTTTTTTTTTTATTATAGCTTCGAGTCTTTTCAGACTATACAGCTCACATTACTTAGTAGCATACATACATTTTTACATCTTACGCTTAACTTATTGTTTTGATTCTTTCAGTAAAGAATTTTTTTTTCTTGTATTTTTAACATTATTACGTTATACTACTATGCTTTTATACTTTGTGTTTACACCTTACAATTCACTTCACAATTCACTTACTATTTTTCTTCTTCTTATTTGTACGTAGTTATTTTTCTATATTTTTGTATTACAGTTCTTAAGGAACATTATGAATATCCGAATAGCCTCAGTATTTAGCTCTTTTAAATAGATATTAACTTCTTTACCAAAATTAGGGTTCATCTTACTTTTTAACTCTCTGTACATAGTGGGTCGTTGGACATTTAGTAGCGGGCAATTCCAGAAAATGTAGTTGATATCCTGGATTGGAAATGTGCATTCACAACCAGGCGTTTCAACAGCATTAATTTTAAATAAAGAAGCATTCAAATTATAATGCCCGCTTTTACATCTATTTACAAACG
Source organism: Anastatus disparis (assembly GCA_017163975.1). Lineage (NCBI taxonomy): Eukaryota > Metazoa > Arthropoda > Insecta > Hymenoptera > Eupelmidae > Anastatus > Anastatus disparis. The sequence continues at coordinate 278,777 of JAFFSR010000071.1, forward strand.
TAACAATTTCGCGTTCAATGTTAAGGTTGTGAAACCATGGTTTAGATTTTAAATTATGAAAATTTTGAAAAAATTCTTTACCTTTTTCTAGTTCTGTTTGTTCCAAATGAGTTATATGTATATTTTTAATTTCTTCTTGGATTTTAACTACGACGTCACCATAAGGAATTTTTATTATAGTGTGAGAAGCTTTGGTAGCTTCTTTGGCGAGAAGATCAGCGGTTTCGTTGCCTATAATTCTTTTATGGGCTGGAACTAATAACAGCTTAACTTTATTACCTTTTTCTTTAATTTTATTTGAAATTTTTCGAATTTCATAAATTATGGGTGACGTTTGCGTCAACTTTTGGCAACTGCAACACCTTTAATATGTTCTGGAAATCAGTGACTACAACAGAGCCTACAATATTTTTTTATGTATTCTAAGGTGTCTTTGATGGCTGTACACTCTGCTGTAAAAATTGATGCCATCGGATTAATACTACGAGCAGTAGAGAGATTAACTTTTTTGCAGTAGCATGAAGACCCAATCGACAAGCCTCCTTCACATTTGCTTGCATCTGTGTAGAAGTACAAGGCTTTCAAGCTATGATTAACTTGGAATTCCCCGAAGCATTTCTGTGGATTATTAGAAGTGAGCATTTGTTTTCCTGAGTTGAGGTCAATTGGTTCAACAATCGTAGAACATTCACAGTTGTACACAGGAAAATTTTGTGTTATTATTAAGTTGTTTTAATCTTATGTCATATTCATAATGAATTTAATTACTAATGGGGCTATTTTTCTTTCCTTATTGTATACCAAATAAAAATAGTAGAAACGATTTATTACCTTTTATAGTAATGTTTGACTATTTGACAGAGATTTTAGTACCCTCTTATTTCCTAATAAAGTAAAGCGATGTCTTAAGCTCATGAGCTTAGATTCGCAGAGCATAACATTGATCGGAGTACTGACTCGGTATCCCAATGACATTATGATCGCAGAACTGTATACTCTCCAAATTTTGTAATTAAAAAATAGTTTGAATATATCATTTTTAGGAGGTTTCGAAAAGGTCCTGAGTGTTCAACTTGACTTTTTGCAGTAACGTCAACGTGACCGATTAAAGTTACCGAAATGATTTTTAAACAATTCTGTCATGTAATGGATGAAAAGAGGCAACTTCTTTACTCCTTACACTTATTTTCTATGATTAATATTTTCCGAGAAAATCAACGTTAATTGTTTAGTCGAGTCGACCGCTCAGGACCTTTTAGCATCGAATCCTTCAATTTCTGTCATTATTTTATTTAATCGGGCAATATCTTTAAATTACATCAATTTATACATACTTTTATAACGTATGAGTTCAAATGCGCTCATTCACAACAAGGTGTCTGCCGATAAGTCATACAAGTCGATGACCTGCTGGAGGAGAAGATGTGCGAGTTTGTACATGTACGCGCAGATGATTCATACTCCGGTACCAGTATGGCTCTAGAACGAGCTTCGTACAACCACAGTTTAGGCGGTATAATGAAAGGCTTTGTTTGATAAGCCCCAAAGTGATACAATAACAATTAAAATCAATATATTATAAAATTTTTTAAATTTTAATATTAAAAGAGTACCCCCCGTTAAGATAGGTAAAATGCCCTCCCTCATATATTTTAAAACTAATATTTTTTCTTGTTTTTATAGTAATTAAGATTAGGTTTTGTTATATTTATAGTTTCCTAACACATACCCTAACCTCAACATAACCTAAAAATCACTTTTTTTATAAAATTTTTTTTTTATCTGGAAGGATGAATGATATTAATCCCGTGAAAAACATATGACTAGGTCTTAGCACTCTCTTTAACTGTGATTTTTTGCGAGTCCTAGAAAGCAGTTTTTCTAACCTAAAAATAACATTTAAATCATAAAATCTCCGTAACTTTGCTCTGGGAGGGGCTACAAGTAATTTTCTGGGCTTAAAATTTGTATTTTTAAAAAACAAATAAAGTCAATGATGACCGAAAATTCGATTCTGGCATGGCGCCATGGCGAAAAACTCAAAAAACCATTTTTTCATAGGTTTTCTGTCGGCTATTGGTCTCTAGCAACTCACAAATCATTTTTAAAGAAAAAAACATAGCTTCATTGGATTCTACGTGAAAAAATACATTAAAAATGTGCATGATTACTTTAGGAATACTTGGATGCTGTTACAAAACAATTAAAAAAATAAAATAATTCTGAAATTATTACATATCTACTTTGCATCGTTGCTGCATTTTATGTTTTTATGACTTTGGTCATCTCTTTAGAGTCACAAAGCTACTATTCAATGTATTCATAGGCAAATGACGTCCACTGTACGCGAAAAACAGAGACAAATACTAGACAGATAACTATAACTCCTATATATACATATATATATATATATATATATATATATATATATATATATATATATATATATATATATGTGGAATAACTTGCTATCCCTCGTATATACATAAGGAATAGTGAGTTGTTCTTAGGAAACGCAAATTATTTTTCTTATACATAGATAAAAAACCAATGTTTATCTATTCCTGTAACTATTCTTTTTAGTGTTCTTTTTTTAGCTTGTAAGAGACCTAACATGTTTTCTGTCCTCCATAAATCACGAACTCGATAGATTTGAACAATTAAATGATTTCAATTAAGTTCCAAATTCAAAAATTAAAAGATCATTATCTCTTTAAAGTCATAAAGCTACTATTCGATGTATTTACAGCTAAATTACGCCTATTGCACGCCAAAATAAGATTTTTAAACATAAATGAAGTAACGGTCGTATCATCTGTCTTTTTGTATTACAGTAGACTCTGGATACAAGAGAATCAACGGGCCTTCAGGAGAGGAATTTTCTTGAAAATTTTCTCATACAAAGAGTCCCCAACACGCTCGAGTCAAAAGTGATACCCACACCTACTGTTTTGTTGTGTGAGTTGTATCCAACATGCGTGTATATTCTGTCTCTCTTACTTTCATAGTGGTGGGATAACGCAAATACTTAGGCTCACGCCCATATTTAGGAGAAAGAGCTCGAAATCTCTTATATCGCAATCTCTTGTATCGAGAAATCACTGAATCATTAGAGAGACAAAGACGGAATAACGTTTTAGTAACAATATATATATATATATATACAAAAAATAGTGAGCTATTGCTAGGAACTCTAGGAGCTTTATTGCTTTATATATATATATATATATATATATATATATATATATATATATATATATATACAAAGAATAGTGAGCTGTTGCTAGAAACAACGCGCTTGATTCTCATATATGTAGAAGCAATGTATTTCTTATATCGGTTGCTACTCTATTTTTTGCGTATAATGGCCTGAAGAAAAATCATAATTGTGGCAGTTCTAACAAAGAATATAAATGCTTACATAGAAGTGTACTTTCAGGCTCGAATTCATAGACCCAACACGATTGTTACTAAAACCTTATTCTGTCTTTGTCTCTCTAATGATTCAGTGATCTCTTGATACAAGAGATTGCGATATAAGAGATTTCGAGCTCTATCTCCTAAATATGGGCGTGAGCCTAAGTATTTGCGTTATCCCACCACTATGTAAGTGAGAGAGACAGAATATACACGCATGTTGGATACAACTCACACAACAAAACAGTAGGTGTGGGTATCACTCTTGACTCAAGCGTGTTGGGGACTTTTTGTATGAAAGAATTTTCAAGAAAATTCCTCTCCTGAAGGCCCGTTGATTCTCTTGTATCCAGAGTCTACTGTAATACAAAAAGACAGATGATACGACCGTTACTTCAGTTATATTTAAAAATCTTATTTTAGCGTGCAATAGGCGTAATTTGGCTGTAAATAGTAGCTTTATGACTCTAAAGAGATGATGATCTTTTAATTTTTGAATTTGGAACCTAATTAGAATCATTTAATTGTTCAAATCTACCGAGTTCGTGATTTATGGAGGACAGAAAACATGTTAGGTAGCTATATATATATATATATATATATATATATATATATATATATATATATATATATATATATATATATATATATGTATATATATAGGAGTTAACGTTATCTGTCTAGTATTTGTCTCTGTTTTTCGGGTGTAGTGGACATAATTTGCCTATGGATACATTGAATAGTAGCTTTGAGACTCTAAAGAGAGGTCATAAAAACATAAAATGCAGCAACGACGCAAAGTAGCTATGTAATAATTTTAGAATTATTTTATTTTTTTAATTGTTTTGTAACAGCATCCAAGTATTCCTAAAGTAATCATGCACATTTTCAATGTATTTTTTCACGTAGAATCCAATGAAGCTATTTTTTTTTTCTTTAAAAATGATTTGTGAGTTGCTAGAGACCAATAATCGACAGAAAACCTATGAAAAAATGGTTTTTCGAGTTTTTCGCCATGGCGCCATGCCAGAATCGAATTTTCGGTCATCATTGACTTTATTTGTTTTTTAAAAATACAAATTTTAAGCCCAGAAAATTACTTGTAGCCCCTCCCAGAGCAAAGTTACGGAGATTTTATGATTTAAATGTTATTTTTAGGTTAGAAAAACTGCTTTCTAGGACTCGCAAAAAATCACAGTTAAAGAGAGTGCTAAGACCTAGTCATATGTTTTTCACGGGATTAATATCATTCATCCTTCCAGATAAAAAAAAAATTTTATAAAAAAAGTGATTTTTAGGTTATGTTGAGGTTAGGGTATGTGTTAGGAAACTATAAATATAACAAAACCTAATCTTAATTACTATAAAAACAAGAAAAAATATTAGTTTTAAAATATATGAGGGAGGGCATTTTACCTATCTTAACGGGGGGTACTCTTTTAATTTCAATTTTTTTTATTGTGTCCGATTTGGAAGCAAAGTTTAATTTCTCGCTCGGAAACTTGCTCCATTCGTTTTGCTTCGGTTGTTTGGGTCACTAACTTACCCTCGGGTAAGCGAAAGTTTTGCTTGAACGAAATACCACGTTTCCTTATTAGTGAGCAAAATATTTATTTTGCGTTTGCTCTCGCACAACAAGTACTTTAAATAGTTTTTGCTCACCGCGCTGGGAAAAAGTAATTTACTTGAAACAATAATAATGTCCCTAAATCTTTAAATATATTTATTGGTCAATATTAACATGAATGCTGTACAAATATCTCCGCTACTCTGGGACATTATTCTTTTAGATATCACTAAAATATTACCAGTTTAATATTTTGGTAAAGAAATTTTTTTCGTGCTTCCAAAATTGAATTTGAAGCGTGCTTTACTAGAATTTTTATATTTTGTACCAGAAACATAAATATTTTAAGAACTAATGAATTTATTTGAAAATTTAACTCAATAATCGTAGTGATACATGTTATGAGCTAATGTATTTCTTTGCTGAAAATTGAGCAATAAGATATAAATAATAATTTTTGAGTGTAGTGTCCGTTTTACATCTCCTTAAGTAGTGAAAACTTAATGCTGTAATAACTATTAATAGCATACAATATAGATATTTATATATTTCAGAATATATATCATACCTGGAGATGAGTGTGACGACTTTTTCTCAAACGAAAGGTTCGTTTACTCTGACCCATGGAACGTTGAAGCCGTGGTTTATCTGGACGTGATTCACTTGAACTATCTTCATTTAGACTATTTGGGCTTAACTGAGATGTGACAACTTCTATTAAAAAAGTCATTCTTATTTAAAATGATGAAGATGATTAAACATGCTTATAAACATAAAAATGTATATATATATATATAATGGAATTTAATATATTTGTATATCGGGGCTTATGGTACCCTTTCAATGTTAAATAGTAGCTTATGGTATCCGACAATGATTATGGCATCCGGATGCCTCAAGCATCCGTTATATAGGGGTTTATGGAGTCCGGATACCATAATATTTTAAATAATTATTAAATAGAAAGTTATGGTATCTGGATGGGATGATTATGAAAAGCGAACACATTGATTCTTTTAACTCCTGATAATGGAAATTTCTGCTATTATTCAACAATTAATTATTATTGTAATATGATTGTAATATAAATAATAAAATATAACATAAAAATGCAACGTCATGAAAATTGTAGCACATCGAATGAGAATCTGATAGGACATTACTTAACCACAATTGAGGGTCCAGAAATGATAAGGGCACATAGCGCCGAACGTGCGTATAAGTATTGTCCAACTATACTGTACTAAATTTTACAGTTGCTCATAATTGAATTTGTATGATTGGAATTTATAAAGAATATAAGTTTGCAACTTTTTTGTATTGGAATCATGTTAATATTTTTTTAAATTTTTAAATTATAAGCCAAAAACACGATTTTTGAAATTTATTATTTCAATGCTTTTTTCACTTTAACTCGTCACCGTTTTTTTTTCTGTCAAACGTTTAGACTTGAAAATTTGTTTATGCATTCTGTAATATTTTCCACGAGTTTTAGGCACAGAATGAAGTCTTAAAATTCATTTATTTACAAATGGCGAATTTTTAAACAAATAAACTATGTAATCATGAACTTTTATCTTCAAAGACAAAAGTTGAGTGACGAACTTTTGAAAATGGCAGATTTGCTAATACAGTATTAAAATAAATTAGTTTAAGGCTCGAATTTATAGTCGACACTCAGCACTCAAACATCATTTTGTCTTTATTTTTCTTATGGTGAAAGAGTAAGATATAATGACGTTTGAGTGCCGAGTGTGGACTATAAATTCGAGCCTTAGAAGTTTTTTGGAAAGTTTCAGATCTTAAACTATTATAGTTGTTAAATGAGACCATTTTTATATTTTACAACTTAACGCACGCAGACCGCGGAATCAGGGAGTGAGTGGTGGCACAACAGAGTCAGATCAATTTGCAATTTATAAATATAAGCTTTATCAACTAAATTTTGTTATCTGTATAGTGAAATAATTGAAAATTTTTTCAAGGCATAATTCGAGGTTAAAACTAACTTTTCTTAATTTTTAGAAAATATTTGATAAGTTGAATTTTGGCTCGAATTGCTTTAAATTATACATGAATGATTAAACTTAAACTATAATTGACTTGATTAGCTGACATTAGAGCTCTATTTTATTTATTTTTTAATTTCCTGAATATTTTTAGTATCGATCTTTTTTTGATATATTCACAAATATGGCGTGTCTACCAACATATAGCTATGTTTGTACGGTGTAATTGCATTGTCAAATTTCACCATGAGTTGGCCATAATATGGACTTATGTGTGATTTGTGCGTGCTACCATAATAAACTTGTACTTATAGTATAACAAGTTCAACTTGTGAACTTTCTTCACTCTTCTTTATTATTTTTTTATTGACTATTCTTCAGATTTTAATTAAAAATGAATTGTTCTATTATAACCTAATTTTCTGATATGACTTTATATTCGACATCTTAACCTAACCACAAACTTTGAAAACCCTGCTGGAAATGACTTATTGAAATCAATTTAAAAAAATTTAATAGATTTGAATAAGGTATCTTAATACCGATTATGACATATAAAATTTATAAAATTAGAAATACCAATTTAAATCAATTAATTTATTATGCTCATGTATAAGTAGAAGTAGTCGACTTTAATAACTTATTAGTATTAAAATTAATAGGAATAAATCGATTTCTGTAGAGTAACAAATTATATTAATTTTAAATGTAGAATGAAATATTAAGACTCTACACTTGAATTCTATAAAACTATATATTTCATTGCAATTAATAGTATTTTATGTGAAATATTTTTGTTGATGACAAAAACCGATGTTTATCGACTTTCATGGCTGGAAATCGAATTAAAAGTAATCGTTTTTTTATTGTATTTAATAGCTATACATCGTATTCAATAGGAATAAATTCAGTCGATAGCTAAATTAATTCGTATTGAAGCTAATCCTTTTTCATCGAGTTTAATAGATTCGTATCATTTTTTATAGGAACATATTTGGTTGATAGCCAGGTCGATTCAAATCTATTCCTATCGTACTAAATTGTATTGAAAGCAATAGCGTTTAATCAAGTTTAATAGATATGTATCGTATTTATTAGGGATAAGTTCAGTTGATAGCTGAGTTGATTCTAATCGATTTTTATCGCAGGAGATCGAATTAACCATGATAGTTTTTTATCGAGTTTAAGAGCAGGTCGTATATCTCTATTCTTTTCTAATTAAAAAGTTAATTTTTCTGCAAAACCTTATGATTGTAGCGAAAAATAAGAAGAAAGCCCCATCTCGTATAATAAAAAGCAATATTTTCTTCTATGAGGAAAAATTATTTTTATCGCTTCGTTTTTAAGAAAACTTTGAAAAACTGAATTGTCCATCCTAACCTCTATTTTTTAAGTTTTTCAAAGTTTTCTTTAAAACGAATCTGTAACGTCTTCGCTTATTAAACATTTTTTTTTATCATTAAATTTTTAATGTTGTTACAAAAAAACTTTTGGCTGTAATTTCCAAAAGTTTTAGCTTTTCCGTTCAAGAGGTCATCGGAAAAAAATGAGCATTGGAATCATCTAATTATAATGAAAAGCGTTACCTTTTTCTTAATTAGATGAAAACAATGAACGGTGACCTATACTAGAAAATAAGTCACCAAAAGTTCAGAGGTTTTTTCCATCATGATTTTCGGTTTTCCCAAAAAATATAAAAATCTCTGAACTAATCATAATACATGTTATACTACCACAGTCGTTTGTTGTACCTAGTACAGGTCAGTTGTATCTTCAAAAGCCATAAAAGGCAATAGAATTTTTATAAGTTCAACTCAGTGTAATCTTTTGCATTGTATTTTAAAGTAATTATTATATTATTTATCGATTTTATATTTTAAAGTAATTACCATATTAGTTATCGATTTTACATTTTATATTCAGTTTAAAAGTGATTATTATATTACATTACAACATTACATTAATATTGTACCAAGGAAAAGGGCTATTATAAACCAAACCGACAAGTAAATCAAGGTAATAATTAAAATAATTATTCATATTGTTTTCTTTCCTCGATTTCTAAAAAGGGCTCTCGAGCCTGCAAATAAGCTCACTCTATCTCCTATAGCCTCTGCCACGCGAAAACCTTCTTGCTTGCGTAACCGCTCGACGCAACGAGAACTGCAACGTACGAGTTGATTAAAATATTAAAATTAATAACTTTTATTTGGACGTTACAGCTTAAAAATTGGTGACAGCGATGGGATATTTGCAATTTAAAATCGCGGAATGCTTCTAAATTTATTTATAAAGTTATAAGATTCTTTATTAATATAACTTAATTACAAATTAAAGTCGTTCTTGCATGACGTTTAAATGAGTTTAAACTAAAATATAATTTGGATAAATTTTAAATATATCAATAAACTAATACCAACGAAGATAGACGCTTATAGAAGCGTACTTCTGGGTTAAATTTTTCGTCCGATACGCTGGGTAACACTTTAACATTGTTTGTATATCTATACATATGAAAAATTTGATATATATAGATATAAAAATACATGGGATCTAGTGGCGCCCTCAGTAGCTGGTTAACTCATTTTTGGCAGAAATTTCCCATTTAAGAGTACGCTTCTATAAGCGTCTATATTCGTTGCTAATACGTTGAATATTACAGCACATATAAACTTTTATATTAATATCTGAAATACTATAAAAATCTTTGTTTTAAGTAAAGTTCTCTAGATTCTAAAAATTATATATTTCATACGCACAATACAACCGCTTTGAATACATGATACATTTATTCTTTCTTTCTATATAGATAGATATACGGAGAATGGTTTATTCATAGGAGACGTGTAATACAGTATACAAATATAAAATAAAATAATATATGTATTTAATCCAGATACCGTACCTATTATTAACGATTAACTAAATATTTTCTTTATTATAAACCTTTTCGTTGTAAACTTTATATTTTCTTAAAATAAGTTATATTCTACTTTAGAAATTGAGAAAATATTCAATAGCTTAAGTACGGAAGCCCGGTTACGACATCTACAAGTAAGCGAGCGAGCGAGCAACTGAGCGTGTAACTTGACATGTAAGCAAGCAACTTGACGTGCAAGTTGACGAGTTGTTATCAGCTGATCTCTTCGTCAGGCTCATTTAAATATTTTAACGCAACCTATAATACTTGTGTAGTTATTACAATAATTTTTTTTTCAGAACAATTGATTTGTATGAAGATAATATAATGTCCTAATTCACAGCCCCTTTAATAATGGTACCATCCAAAAGTTAGCCGCGGGTAAAATCAAGAAATTACATGGGTTATCTATTGGGTGCTCCAATTTCTTTGGGTGATCATTGATCGGGGCATTCATCTTAACCCATAAATTTGTATTACAAAATTAATTGTTAGTATTAAATTTTTTTTTACTTCAATTATTGTACAACATTAAAATATTTAAGTAAAAATATAGCATTGATTTTCATAGTATTATACAAATAAATTCAAAATAATAAAACTTTATATTTACTTTTTCCATTCCTTATAGTTATTTTACATTTACAATTACTTTTATAAAATTCTTACAAAATTAAAGTATATTAAGTGAATAGTAGGTTAAGTTCAAATATTTACATGAGTCTGACGAAGAGCTATCAGCTAATCAGCTGATAACAACTCGTGAACTTGCACGTCAAGTTGCTTGCTTACATGTCAAGTTACACGCTCAGTTGCTTGCTCGCTTACTTGCAGATATCGTGACCGGGCTTCCGTACTTAAGCATTTATTCTTTTTCTCTATTGGATAGAAATACATGTTCTTTTTTAAGTAAGAATATTTTAATTATTTTAATCTGTAAGTAAATTCATTTTCTGTAAAATCGTAAATTTTAATTAAATAATTATTTCTTTTAGTGTTTAATTATATTTCGTAGAATATTATTCATTATTCTTAAAGTGATCGATCTTTTACATTTTTAACTAAACGTTATTTCACATTTAAATATTATCTTACTATCATATTTAAGTAAATAAATTTTTCTAAATAATAATAAATATTTCGCTTTCAAATATCGTTTTTCTAAACTAAGGAAATTTACAATATACGTTTTTTCGAATGAAGGAAAATTCTTTCCTTTTTTTATTTTTTTTCTCTTTCGGTGTAGTGACATAAAAAGAAAATAATATATGCGCGCAGTATAGTAACCCTTGAGTATCTATTGCTCAGGTATACGAAATTAAGAGCAATTTAACTGCACGGTCTCCCAACGGACTACCTAAGCAATCCAAAATTCTTTTCTTTTACTGTCTAAAGCCTTTTCTTTTAAACATGAAAAAACAAAATAATACTAATTGGTGTGACAAAAAAATTTTTTTTTAATTTAAAATACTAAACTATTAAATAAATAAATCTAATAAGTAAGTTATATACAACAGCATAAGAAACTTAACATAAATTAATTATAAACTAATATTAGGATAAAATACAGATTGCAATTAAGTCATTAATAGAAATTATTTATTAATTTTTATTAACTATTACGTAAGATAAGCTATCAATTAAAAATTTACAATCAATACAATTTTTTTCTTATAAGGATCTTTCTTTTCACAAAGTAATCAAATTAAGTTAATAGTTAATAATATTTACAATAATATATTAATAATAACTAATAATAATTAATAATAACTATTCGTAGTTAATAATAAAATTACTATTAATCAATGAATAATTCGGTACAAAGTAAAAGTCAAATCAAATGAATAATTTCTCTCATTAGTAAAAATAAGCATAAGAATATTATAATTAATAAATATTTACTGAATACTAATAAGCGCTATTGACATTCTATTCAAAAACGCTAATAAATAATTAAGTATCATAAATTTTTTTTGTTTTGTTAAATAAAAAAAAATTAAAGGGGGAGTACAACTAATATTGCTATACAATTATTAAATTAAACCATAACAAATTTTTTTTTCCGCAAATAAATATCAACCCATCGAATTTTTTTTTTTTTGAATAACATAAGAAAACGTATGAACTTAAAAGTCTGTAAGTTGAGTAATATATGCACCACGCTACCGCTACTCTTTCGTTTCTTCTCTCTTTCTCGCTTACTATACTAATATCAGGAATATTCTTTCCCTTTTCGTTGTCTTTTTTTTTTTAATATTTCTTTAAGCAAAATATCATAATTCTAATATACATATATTTATATACATGCTCTTTAAAACCATACATATATATATACATTAATTATACCATAATTACTACATATTTTCATAAAAGCATATATACTGTTACTGTTCTTGGTCCGGAAACTCGAAGTCGCATTTCTCTGAGTTCCTACCTTATTTTATGTTTTATACTATAATACACGTACAATATAATGTACGTAGCAATACATACATATTAACCATATCGTAGCTATTGCATATTTTCATAAAACATATGCACATATATATATATACATATATTAACTATATCATTTCTATTGTATACACATACATATATATTCATATACATACTATCATAGAATCATACATAAAAATAAATAACATATAAATAACATAAATTAATTAAACATACAAGAAAATTTATATAAGCAAAAATTATTATATAATATTATAAAGCTACATTATAGTATACTAATTCAATTAGATTAGATATTTATTCAGTATAATAATCTAATTATTTATAATATATTCGTTGATAGAAGTAACGGAAGTTATTTCTATTCTTATATTATACATAGATAACGTTTCTCGATTTTTTTTATAATAATAATTGTTCATATGAAAACAATTTCGTTAATTCTGGATATAGTTATTGTAAATTTTATGTCTTGTTTTAAAGGAGATGTAAAATGGATACTACACCTGTACTTATAAATATTTATTATCTTTTTATTTTATTACAAAATTTTAAGAAAATAAATGCTTTAGCTTGTCGTATGTACCATGAAAATTATTCAGTTAAATTTTGAAATAAATTCATTCATTAGTTTCTCAGAATTTTAGATTCCTTGTACAAAATCTAAAAATTTTAATATATAATATTGGAACCCAAAATTCTGAAATATTAATTAATGAATTTATTTGAAAATTTAACTGAATAATCTTCATGGTAAATACTACAAACTAAAGCATTTCTTTTAATCAAGTTTTGCAATATAATGAAAAGATAGGCCAAATTCATGAGTACAGGTGTAGTGTTCGTTTTTCATCCCCTTAATATTGTACAATAATGCCACGATAAAAGATATATACTTCCCAGTGTTTTACTAACAAAAATATATAGATTGTAAATAAAAGAAGAACCCACACTCCCAAATCACTATTAATTATTTTCTTTTTTTCATCACGTTGAACGCGGATAGGAGTAAAGACCATCATATATATATACATACGCACATATAACCCTATACCGATAAACACTTACGACAAGGTGACGCAGATAAAGATCTGCTTAAGCCCGGTTACACGACGCACTAAGGCCTAACTGCGTACAGTACATAAGAGCAACGAGTCTTCATAAAGAATCGACCTTATCGACAACGATAATTCAAAAATCTACGCGCAAAAAAAAAATTTCATTTTCTCTTCCATTCAAAAAAAAAGAGAAGAATAATTTCTTTTCCTCTCTCTTTTAAATGATAATACCGCTTTGAAATAGACCATCAACTACTGACGCATTAGTAGCAAAGTTAGAATCGCGAATCCACGGGTTGGAAACCCTTGCTGTGGAGCGATTCAAGTGTACTTTCATATGTATGTATCACACGTATCGATGCGCGCGCAGACTTTTTATTCTCTTACTCACAACTATCGTCGCGATACATACATATGTATCACTGCTTGAATAGACCGACTGTCCAACAGCAACAAGACATTGGAGCTCTTGTAATAATTCAACTAACTTGAAAAAGAATCTCAGGATATTAACAAACGAAGTCGAGAACCAATACAACGATATTAAATACCTGTTCATTGCATCCGAAACTAATCGGCTACAAATCAAAAACTCATCGTGGCACGCAAAACGGAAACGCGGTAAACTATCAAAAAGGATAAATCAACTTGAGGTAAATATTGAAACGATTTCATCAAACAATCAAGTCCCGTCACATACACGCCAAAATTTTTTCTTATTATCAAAAAGGGTCATATTTTTCATAATTTTTATCACCATCCTCCTATTTAGTACAATTTTATAACAGTTGTCAAAAGAATCAACAGGTGACCCTTACACCTCTTTAACTACATAGAATTTTGTTTTTTTTATTTCTCTTTTATTTACTCTCTCTTCACAAATAGCAAACGCGTGAAAAATTTCAAAGATCACCACAATGGTGAACGAAAATCCAGCAATGGCTGAAAATATAGCCAATTCAACACATCATCAGACCATTACTGATGCTCTTCTTAACACAATAGAAGAATGCATGGCAAAGCAACAAGCACTGCTACACATTCCCCTATACGACGGCAAGAATATGCCACTAAAAACCTTTCTACAAGATGTAGAAAACGGTTTCAACATATGCCCTGAAGGAATCCGCATAGCATTTTTCAAAGGTTTAATCGCAAAACTACGCGATACCGCTAGGGATGCGGTGAGTGACACCGAAATTAATAGCATCGAAGCCCTTAAAAATGCTTCAAAGGAATATTTTTCACCTAAAAAAACATATTCTCACTACTGCGCTGAAATTCGAGGCATTAGGATGCGTAGAAATGAGACTGTAATAGAATATTACAGTCGTATCGGGAGGAGCCACGGCTTCGCTTAAGGAAAAATTCCAAGCCGAACAGGTACCTCACATGACTTAAATGCTTGAAGGAATCGCATTAGAATCTTTTAAGAGAGGGCTTGCAGATGACTTACTGTATGGAGTAAGCATCCAAGAACGCGAAACGCTTAACGCAGCATCGAAAATATATCACAGATATAATGACTATCCACCAAGAGGCCCTACAGAATATAAAAGAAACGCAAGAGGACATATGAGTAGAAACATACACTCTAACTTTGATACAAGAGGATGTACTCCATCTCCCTCTAAGTATGCACCCCCCGTACAATACCCCTATATGCAACCTATGACGCCAATAACTCCGATGCCATATCCATATCCGTACCCTTGTATGACGCCATATCAGCCTCAATACCCTGTGATGCCACAGAGTCAATCTGCACCTCAGGAGTCTTCAAACTCCTTGCCTGCTCGCCAAATGGACGCCACGACGAGCAAGACAAATACAGAGCGTCCACTGATGGTAAAATTTATAACTGCAACGGATCTACAGGAAGAACCATCCATCAAGGACGATTAATAATCCTAGATGCTCCCGAACTGAATGAACTAACGAAATTTCTCATCGATACCGGAGCCGAGATTCATCCTTAATCTCGGCTCCTTAATAATTAAACTTAATCCATGTAAAAGCCTTACAGCGCAGGACCGTCATTGCAGCTCATGAAGCTATGACAATCACAGGAATAACCACCGATTCATTTGATACCGCAGGATCTGCAGAAATAACGCTTTTTGATAAACCAATCAAATTTCAAGTAATAACTGGAAGACTACCAATCCCAGTAGTTGGAATACTAGGCATCGATTTCTTAACGACGGAATCAGCAGAAATATCCTTTCACCTTAACGTCTTAGTAAAATCCTCGTGACCCATATATCTTGTACGATTTATAAATTACGAATACAGGAAACCCAAATCAACTAGATCAAGCTCGATCGGAGACTCCTATAACTATTAACTTACATCCTTCAGACGTAGGCACGAGATACTTACCACGCTTAAAAACGCCCAAAAACATTTTTATAGGTGAAGCTATAACTAGTAATCATAACCAAAAATTCGTAGTTATGGCAATTAATTCGTTCGAGGAGGACGCGGAGATTGAAATTCCGCCCCAAAATTTGCAATCATATGATATCTTCGAGGAATCTGAGGATTTCTTTAGCACCGAAGGTTCTGAAACTGACCGTCCCGAAAAAAATTGACTACAGAAAATTTTAGATAGTCTACGATTAGAACACTTAAACACGGAGGAAAAGGAACATGTTCTAAAAATAGTAGTCGACTATCCTTAACTGTTTTATCTGCCTGGAGATAAACTACCCGCTACGGATGTGTTAAAACACTGCATCCCTATAAAGGATGACGCCCCAGTATTCTTGAAACAATACCTATATCCTACTATTCATAGAAAAGAAATACTCCGACAAGTACCAAAATTACTTAACGACGGTAGAATAAAAGATTCAAGATCGCCATATAACTCGCCTCTCTGGATCGTCCCCAAGAAAAACGACTCCAAGCGAAATAAAAGATGGCGCATGGTAATAGACTACTGCGCTCCCAATGAGAAAACGATTGGTGACGCACACCCTCTGCCCAACATAACCGAAATCTTAGATAGACTCGGAGGAGCCAAATATTTTTCTATATTCGATTCAGCTTCTGGTTTCCACCAGATCGAAGTCAACGAGGCAGACTGCCATAAGACTGCCTTTAGCTCTGCAACGGGGCATCACCATTACGTGCGTATGCCGTTTGGCCTCAAATCGGCACCTGCAACGTTTCAAGGCTACGTTTCAGGCTCATGAACCTAGTTTTTTTAGGTTTACAAGATTCCAAATTATTGGTATATCTAGACGACGTTATTATCTTTGCAACACACTAAGATGAACATGAAAAGAAAGTGTGTCGACTATTCAATCGATTACTTGACGCTAAGTTATCCTTACAGCCCGGCAAATGCGAATTCTTACGCACCGAGGTAGAATACCTGGGCTACATTATTTCGGAAGAAGACGCAAGGCCAGACCCTAATATATATAGCCGTAAGAAATTTTCCACGGCCTCAAAATCAAACCTCAGAGAATTCTTAGGCCTAGCCGGATACTATCGTAGATTTATAGAAGGATTTTCAATTAGAGCGAGACCTCTGTCTGATCTTTTGAAAAAAAACTATCCCTTTTGAATAAACAGATAAACACCAAAAGAGTTTTGAGGACCTCAAAACCGCACTATGCAGCGCGCCTGTTTTACAGCATCCTGACTTTGAAAAACCTTTTATCCTTACAACTGACGCATCTGATTACGCAGTAGAAGCAGTTCTGAGTCAAGGAGAAATTGGCCAAGATCGTCGCATAGCCTATATGTCACTGATGATGAAACCAGCAGAAAGGAATTACACAACAACCGAAAAGGAATGTTTGGCTATAATATATGCCGTTCTGCACTTTCGCCTCTACCTCTACGGGCAAAAATTCACATTCATAATCGATCACGAACCCCTAAAATAGATTGATTTTGTTAAACCACCTATACAGAGACTAATACGATGGAGGACAAGAATCAGAGAATATGAGTACGGATTTCTTTATAAACCTGGCAGGCTTAACGTCGATGCTGATGCATTGTCAAGAAACCTCATTCAAGAGGAAGCCTTAGTACTACCTACATCTTTCTCAGCTAAATGTAATCGACTACTGGAAGCACCAAAACCACGAGGAAGACCACCCGGAACAAAGAATAAGCCACTCCCTATGTTATCAAAGACCTCCGGAACTACTATTGCCGACAGGAAATAGACACGCCTTGAGGGAGGGCACCTCCCTGCAGTTGCAGACGTCGCGATGGAACTTTGCAACCAAGAATATTCAACCTTACCTAAATTGGACTCTCATCACAACACCTACTATGAAGAACCGCTGCCACCTCCTCCACACGTTGAAGATCTTACCACCAAATAAAGAAAAAAAATAATGATAATATTAAATATAGATATATATGTATATATATATATATATATATATATATATATATATATATATATATATATATATGTATACAAGTAGCAAATAATATAGTAACAAAAAAACCAAAAAAAAGAAGAAAAAAAAAATTTTATAAACAATAACAAATAATCAAACTACTAACCGTAGATAATATGATCTAACCCTCATACTAACGACTATTGTACTCATGAACCACTTTTATTTCTTTCTTCCTATTTTAGATTTTCAATTATCTTTTTCTTCTTCACCTTACTTATCGCTTATACCTTTTTTTTCCTGCAGTTTACTCCCACAACAAATCAACAATCAAGCAGCATTATGATCACAGGAATTTGCACCAGGCAACACCCTAAAGTAACGACCATGTATTTCAACATAATCAGCCGAAGAGTACTGTGCAGTACATGCTTCCAAATAACCAATAGTGCCAAACATTACAAGAAAAAAACTCAGTTCCACAGATACTCTTAAAAGGAACCATTGTACTGTAAGTGCTACGGCTGTAGCAAACATCTATTGGCACGAGCTGCACGTAAGTGCACAGCTTGTACCAGGACGGCCCTTGGACACCCTGATGAAATTGAAACCGTAGGAGGCAAACAAGTTTTTGGACGTCGAAATAAAGTAAGGATAGATAAAACTCAGCCTCGCATCCATCACCAAAAGACTCCCACGCGAGAAGTGTTATCAAACTCCCAAACAGAAATAGAACCGCAGGAAACCATCAAAGGGTCGTATTGCACAACCAACGACGTACAAACATCAGTATACTACAGTGAGATCAGTCGTGGGGTCATTTGCGAATAATGTTATTTAACAAAGGCAAAATACAAGGAGTGTTATAAATACTACACTCAATTCCATATTTGCTTGGCCGAAGACCGACATAAACACTGCACTTACTGTAAGAAAATACTATTATACCACAAAAGGGCTTACACTTGCGCAAGCTGTAAGGAAACAACACATCAACGGCATTTCTAGATTGAAGATGAAGCCGGTGCATTTTCAAACTCTCCAGCTCCAGCTAAACTTCTCTCCTCTACTTTTTCTTTCTCTTTCTTTCTTCCTCCTTTCCTTGTTTTCGTTTTCCTCTCATAGGTCTACAAATCTGTCATAACTATAGTAATATACTACGACAGGCACCAAAATTTACCATATTTTTATCACACATACTGAAATTGTAAAGGATATCCATTGTTCTAAAGCCTTTACTACATCGAGAGACAGTGCTACAAATATCTTCATTTTAGTAAAGTTGAGACTAGCTAAAACAACAGATTCTTTTTTTGCTTATTACATCAACTCATCTCACAAAAAGGGAATTAAGATATAAGGAGATCTTATTACACATGCCTCTGATGGTCAACAAAATAATCGATACGTAATTAAGTCAAAGTAAAATAACCAAACATAAGATAACAAGTGAGTACATGGATCACGAATGTCCTCCTTATGCTAAAATAAGATTCAAGATGACGAAAGAGCCTAGATAGAATCAAGACCAGCGTCCCAACCACCTTCTCCTACTAATACCCCCCTCTATCTCTCTTCTTAGTCGTCACCATCAAACCATACCTTTATAGAACCATTTTTTTTTCCTTTTTTGAATAGCTTTGTAAAACCATCATTTCATAATCCATTTTTTTACTTATCTATGAACTAGCTCCAATTATCTCATATATTTATTTAGATTCAGATGTACAACTTCGTAGACAAAATCAATTTACTACTAAGGCTTGGATTCAGGCCCAATATCGAACCTTACCACCCGTATCAAGAATACGAAAACGCAAGGTGGTGCATACATTGCAGTATGAGTTACGATGAAAGACCCATTATACGTCTTAACTTCCACACTGCTATCACAATTGTGATAATAACCGCGCAGCAGGAAGAGCGACTCAAAGAGGTCTTCACCGAAGAAGAAATGTATAAACTAAACCAGCACTATCTATTTAGGAGACCACGACTTCCACCTGGAGATGACGATGGATATCATTCCGAAACCACAGCTAATTACCATCAATTTTGATTCACACTTCGACCATATACGATGTAAAACAAAAGTTAAAGGTTTTCACTACCTTAACCACAGCTTTACTTCATCAAGGACGAAGAACCTTCCCGACCTGAGAAGTGTAGCACCTTGAATTCCCCTCTCTACCTTGCCCTTCTTTTAAATTCATAATTATTTCTTTGTATTTACAAATTATCAATAAAAAAAAAAATTTTGACACACGATAATAAAACTAACCACATATTTTAAGTTTAGG
The DNA here is from genome assembly GCA_017163975.1 of Anastatus disparis. Classification (NCBI taxonomy): domain Eukaryota; kingdom Metazoa; phylum Arthropoda; class Insecta; order Hymenoptera; family Eupelmidae; genus Anastatus; species Anastatus disparis. The sequence continues at coordinate 298,878 of JAFFSR010000071.1, forward strand.
TTATCACCACCATACTAACCCTATTGTACTTTTCACCATCATTAAAACTAAGAATTTTTCTTTTATCTTGTAAGAGAAAAGCTAAAAGGTTTTGTTAATCACAGCCTTACTTCATCGAGGACGATGAACCTTCTCAATCTGAGAGGCGTAACGTATTCGCTTATTAAACATTTTTTTTTATTATTAAATTTTTAATTTTGTTACAAAAAAAATTTTGGCTGAAATTTCCAAAAGTTTTAGCTTTTCCGTTCAAGAGGTCATCGGAAGAATGAGCATTGGAATCATCTATTTATAATGAAAACGCGCTACCTTTTTCTTAATTAGATAAAAACAATGAACGGTGACCTCTACTAGAAAATAAGTCGCTGAAAATTCAGAGGTTTTTTCCATCATGACTTTCGGTTTTCCCAAAAAAATATAAAAACCTCTGAACTAATCATAATGCGTGTTATTCTACCACAGTCGTTTGTTGCACCTAGTACAGGTCAGTTGTATCTTCAAAAACCATAAAAGGCAATAGAATTTTTATAAGTTCAACTCAGTGTAATCTTTTGTATTCTATTTTAAAGTAATTATTATATTATTTATCGATTTTATATTTTAAAGTGATTATTATATTATTTATCGATTTTATATTTCAAAGTGATTATCATATTAGTTATCGATTTTACATTTTATATTCAATTTAAAAGTGATTATTATATTACATTACAACACTACATTAATATTGTACCAAGGAAAAGGGCCATTATAAACCAAGTTGACAAATAAATCAAGGTAATAATTAAAATAATTATTTATATTGTTTTCTTTCCTCGATTTCCAAAAAGGGCTCTTGAGCCTGCAAATAAGCTTACTCTATCTCCTATAGCCTCTGCTACGCGAAAACCTTTTTGCTAGCGTAACTGCTCGACGCAACGAGAACTGCAGCGTACGGGATAATTGAAATATTAAAATTAATAACTTTCATTCGGACGTTACAAATCGATAAAAATAATTTTTCCTCATCAAAGAGTATATTGCTTTTTATGATACAAGATTGGGCTATCTCTTTATTTTTTGCTACAATTATTAGTTATTGTAAAAAAATAAATACCTTGATTAGAAAAGGACAGATATACTTGACCTTTTCTTAATTGCTATATATATATATATCTGATTCAATAGGAATGAATTCGGTCAATAACTAAATCAATGCCAATCGATTTCTATCGTATTAAATCGTATTGAAGCTAATCATTTTTTATCGAGTTTAATAGATTCGTATTATTTTTTTTTGAAACATTTGATCGAAGTTTTATACTGATTGGACATATTAACATCGATATATTCTTACAATTATTAAATTCGATACGAGTCAATGCTTTTTTCAATGTTCAATTAAATTATTGAAGCTTATAAACTTTTTAACATCAGAAGTCTATTTATTTAGATTCCAAAACCACTGAAAAAAAATCTAATAAAATCTTATTAAATATTCTTTGCCGTGAATGTAAATTGAGGCCGATTAAAGTTTTATATTGATTCGAAACAATAAGATGAAAATCCCTATACGCAACGTTTAAATTTTAAAGCATATTTATTTCTGCTTTAACATACAATGAATTCATCCAAACCGATCATTTTTTGACAATAGGAACTCATCAATGTAGATTCAAATTTGTCGTAGAAATCACAATCTATCTCATTTAAACAATTTATTATTCAAGTGGATTCAAATTCATGAAAGTTTGATGCTAATTGGAAACATTTAAACCGATAGATACATACGCAAGTATAATACTCAATACGAACTTATTCACTTTCCAATGTCCAATTCATGCATTTCTATCCCATAAACTCTTGCATAATAGGAACTTATTAATGTCAATTTGAATCTATGAGAAAGAACTCTCATCAATCTTATTTAATATTATTCACGATTCATGTTTTTTTAAAATATGCAGAATTGCAAAAGTTATAATCGGTATAAGTTAATATATTTCACACCGATTTCAACTGTCTCCAACTCTTTAAATTTTCATTTCTATGAAAAAAGAAAAAATGCGAGTCTTTTATTTATTTGCTTTCTACCTGACGGATATAATGGATTTTTTTACGAAAAATACTAATTAAAATCGATTGAGATTAAATTGACAAATTCTGGAAAGTCAATCAATCAGACTTTAGTCGATTTAAGTTGATTAAAGATGGTTCCATATTAATGTACTTTAATAGGTCTTTTTCAAGTTAAATCCGCAAGCTACTTGGCTATATGAACCTATTAATGTCCATTAAAATTTCTAACAATAAGATCAATACTTTTGTAATAGAAAGGTATTAAAGTCCATTCAAATTTGTAGTAAAAAATATCATTTGATGTTATTTAATATTTGTCACTATTAAAGACGATTCAATTCAATTAAAGTTTATGCTGATTAAATACAACAAGATCTACATTTTTGGTTGGAAGTATTTAAATCGATATCTCCGCACTAAGATTAAATTCAATAAGTACATATTTATTGTTTGATTTTTAATTAATTCTATTAAAACGATAAGCTGTTTAACAATAACAATCTATTTATATTAATTCGAACTGTTATTGAAAAATATTTCATCTTATTCAATATTCATCACTATCAAAGTCAATTTAGTTTGATTAAAGTTTGATGCTGATTTGAAATAATAAGATCAATATTATTGTATAACGATTAAATCCAATTCGTGTCGATTCATCCTTTAATGTTCAATCAATTCATTTAAACCGATAATCAACTAATTGATCGAAATTTATTAATATTAATCTAAATCTATTGCTAATAATCTTATCAAATCTTATGTAAATATTTTTATAGTTAAAGTTGATTAAATTCGGTTACAGTTTAATGAAAAAATTTAATATTAATTCCGATTCCTATTAATTTCGATTAAAATTCATTCAGATTCAGTTGACAAATTTTGGAAAGTCGATTGAACCGATTTACATCTATTTAAGTCGATTTAAGCTTAATCGATTTCAATCTTCTTTAATAAGTCTTTTTTAGCAGGAAATAGACGCGCCAATGAGGTTCTTAAATTTTGTTAGTTAGTTGAAAAGCTTGATGTCTAGTTTCATTTTTAGTCCATGTTAGATAAAATGTTTCGTGATATGTGTTAGATTATTTTTTTGAACCAATAGTACTCAAAGCTATGATACTTCGTATATTGCTTTAAAATAATGGTACCAATGCTTATGAATGTAATTTAGATTGTACTGTTATTTTTCTTTAAAAAGTTGGTAAGCGGTTTTATATTTGATTTAGTCTATGATGAATCCTTTTATATAATACATACCAGACTACTTTTTTTCAAACTACACGGTAAACATTACGCACTTTCAGCGACAGTAACTAGGCTGGTGCGGTACGATGCCGGCACCAGATTTCAGGTGTCTAGATAGCGTGGCAATCAAAGCTAACAACGCACGCTTAACATCTGTGACTCGGCCTTATTGTCCACAGTAGCGCCACTCATGCGCCTCAAGGCGAGCTATTGACAACCACAGATTATCTGCCATCTTGTTATTTCAATTTTCATACCGTTATTAAAATCGCGAATTCTCTTAACCTTTTTCGTCGAAATAATTATTTATTAATATATAACTGAATAAGAGTACAAAAAAATTGATCAATTTGTTTCAAAAACATTGGAAGACTGGGAATTAGGAGACATTAAATTTCTCTTTCAATGTAAGTACACGCGACATTTATTCATAACCTTAAAACATCGTGAATATTTCCTGTAAAACCATTTTTATAATATAGATCACGATGTGAAAGAAGAAAATTTCTTTAATTTAAGTCAAAGTGATATTGATGCTATCATACCTGGAACGCATTTTGAACATCGAAAAAAATTTAAAGACAATTTTAAAGTTGCACTGTGCGAAAAAGTAGCGAATAATCTCAAAGAAAATTTATTTTCTCAAAGACAGTCAGATACAGCATCTATTGGTGATTGTGCATCGGAAAATCTAGCTAGCAACAAAAATATTATTCATTAAAACGCTGATTCCTTGCTTATTATAGAGCAATTTAAAAACGTGGCAGAGTTTTATAATGATTGTAATATAATTAACATAGAAATAATCTATTATGTTGATATAGTAGTTAAAATAGCTTTTTTTTATTGATTTTCATGGTTTTGCAGCACAGAAAACAAAATTTGTCTACAAACTTTTATTTACGACATTAACGGCATGTCGGAGCTGCAGCAATTGAGTTTTGCTTTTTTTATTTCATCAACATCATTTTAAATTCATAAATTAAACAAATATAATGACTTGTCCGCACTAAAGCTATATTAGTACAATAATTTTTGTTAAAATAAAAAATCATTTGGACTTGTTATTTTTTTATGAGCTTTGATTGGAAATTAGATATTAAACTCGACAAACCTAACCTTAAAATACGATACATTGAAAGTTTTTATTATAACTTTGTATGTATAATATTTTGGTGGATTTCTTGGGTTGTCCGCACTAGAGTTTAATCTTACAAATTTTTTCTTTGTAGTAAAAAAACTCGGTTAAACGCATCGTTTATTCATAAGTTAGGATTGGAAATATTATTAGAAGGCGGACAGCTTCGTCATGCTCTTAAGAGGTCGTAATATTTTATATTATTATGCAAAAACAGAAATCGTTTTACGTAAAGAACTTAGTGAAATCATGATAGATAATGAAATGCTGGAGTCGTTATCATCAGGAAAATTTCCATTAGTGTAAGATTTTTGTAAATAAATACATAATGTTCTTATTAATTGATTTATCTAACACAAAAAATTATATATGATTTCAAAAAGTTTCTATGTAATATTAAAAAATTTTCATACTATAAAATTTTTTTATTTCAATAGAATATTGGCATCTCGGTTTGAAGCAATCATTGATTCAATAGTAGAGCTTTTTCCAAAAGAAAATGATCCAAATATCAGGAGTCAATATTATACTAAATGTCGTTCAATAAAAATTGAAAAACAAGAAGATTCAAAGTCTGGTAATCGTGTGATTGCCAAAAAGGTTAACAGCAGTGGTTTTTTGCAACGAGCTTATTTATCACAGAGAGACACACTGAATGCAATAGGCATCGTTTTACCGCTGTCAAGAACCGATAATCAACGAAATATTAAAAAAGGTATAATTATAAAAAAATAGTTCTTTTGACAAAATATTTTTTGTTCTATTTATAGAATTTTATTGACTATTTTTTTAGTAGAAGTAATTGCAACAGTAGATTTAAGTATTTTACAAACAAACATTCCAAAAGATGACAGAACTGATCATTCAAGAACTGATCATTGTTACATGGAATCTATCTTATGATCAGAGACATAAAATCGAATTTAAAAACAAACCCTTTGGAGATATTCTTCAAGAATTTAAAATTTTAACGAATTCTCTAGCGCCACAGCTGGTAAGAATTGTTTGGTGCTAAATAAATATTAATACGCAGGAATTTACAATTGAATAAAAAAATTATTTTAACTTGAATTTTAACATTTGATTGTTTTAGACTTATCTCGGTTTTGATCGCAAATTAGAATTTTACCAATCTCAGACAAATAGTAGGTTTGAAAATATTAAAGTAGGTGACAGACTAATTGACAATTGGGCAGCAGAGGCTCCAAAAATTGTGGCACATGCAAAAAATTTATTGAAATCATGTGAAGGTACGAAGCAAAGGAAACGTTCAAGTAAACTGAGTGGAAAAAAAAGTATACCACCAAATGAAAATTTAAATACAGAGAATATTGAATTAGCAGACGAAGCAAAACGTTCATCTACGCAATACTCAAATCTAAAAGATATTTTAACAAAAAATGATCATTTACAAAGTGATGGTTAGATTATAAACACGTTTAAAACATGTACTATAATATTTCAATATGTAATAATAATTTGAAAAAAATTTATTTTTCAGATCAAATTATTGTTTTATCGCTTTTACTAATACCATAACTATTGAAATACATGTTCAAGAATAAAGTTGAAAAAGATCAATGGAAACCTACTTCCTATGATACACCATCATCATTCATTGAACATCTTGAGGTATTTCCATCAATATAATTTCTGAATTTATTATTTTGAAATAATGTAAAAGTATCTTAATTAATATTTTACGATATTTTTTTAGGATTCTGTAAGCCGAAAAGATTTAGAGAAATTTGTAAACGATAAATACCAAAGTTATATCGATAAAAACGTTTATAAACCACAACCATATGTTATATTTTGCGGTTCCTTAGAGTTGATAAAAGAATCATATGTTGTTATCAACACAATTATTTATGAAGCGAATTCACCGCTAGCTGCCATAGATTTATGTTTTAAATTTATGTTTGTATTTACTATAGATTTTCCATTAGCATGCCCACACGTTTGATCATTCTTTCAAATGTACATGTATGAGATCAAGGGTATTAAGAGTACTGTTGCTAGCGGGCAAATTTTAGCACTTGCAGAAAGTTTAAGCAAATTATAAGAAAAGACTTTTTTAAACAGTTTCTTCAATATTTTTCGTTAAAATATGTTGTGTTCGAACTAGTATGTTATAAATTAAACAGTATTATATTTTAATAATCATATGATAAATGCTGAGCATTTATAAATTAAAATTAATATTTGTGACTGACTTAGAGACTAGTTACAGCTATTTTCTATATGTACGGATTCATATTTTTGATAATTTATAGGCAATAAGTAATATAAGTAATATATTTATTCTTGTTTTTTTCTTGATAAGTGAATGTTAATTTTAATTATTTCTTGTAGTATTTTGAAAAATTTGTTTAATTTATAAAAAAAGTAGTTATTAAACATTACTGTATTTTTAAAATGGAAGCTGAGATCATAAAAGTAACTGCAGAATTATATGGAAAGTATAATTTCTCAAACATAGATATATAATTTATCATTGACTTAACCAGTAATTTTATAACAAATATTTATAATCCACTATTGCTGGAAGAACTTAATTCTACATTACAACTTATAGATAAATCTTTAAGTGATGATATAAAATCAACATTCACAAAGTTTCGAGATCCGTTTAAAGATTTTAATAAAAAGCATAAATGTCTGACGATATATAAAAATAAACGACTTTATGTAGAGCCAAAAATATGTACATTAAAAGATGAACCGACATCTTCAAAAAGAGCAAAGTTATTAAAGATTACTAGCAAATCAATCTATTATATTCATTTGCCTATAAAGAATTCCTTGCAACAATTACTACTAGTAGACGGATTACTTGAAGCTACTACATCGTATATGACGCAATTGCAATGAGAAAAAGGTATAATTAATAACTTCATTCAAGGAACTCTCTGGCAAAGTCGAATAAAGAACTTCAAAGATGATGGTATCGCTTTACCTCTGACAATTTTCTTCGATGACGTTGAAACCGGCAACACTATGGGAACGCGCTCAGAAAATAATTCCGTAGGATGCGTTTACATAACTGTTCCATGTTTCCCCCCAAATTTCGCATCAAAATTAGATTCGATTGTTTTGGTAGATATATTTTATACTAAAACGAGAAAAGATTTTGAAAGTGAGGTTTTTGAAGAATTAATATTAGAACTAAATCTTTTGCGACAAAACGGACTATCTGTTTATGTAAAAGGAAAAAAATATACAATATTTTTTATATCTTGCTTAGTCATAGGCGATAATAAAGGAATAAATGATATTTGTAGATTCGTAAGATCATTTTCAAATACTTCTTGTTGCAGGATTTGTTCGGCAAGTGGAAATCAAATTAAAACATTGATCTGCGATGATAAATCTTTATTGCGGACGCAAGAAACATATGAAGCTGATGCAAAATCTAAAAACTATTCGTTAACAGGTGTTAGATATCAAAGTATTTTTAATAAACTCATCGATTATCAAGTGATCGATTGTGCGTGTGTCGACATAATGCATGACGTAGATGAAGTTACGTGAAATCCTACACATTATAAATGCCCCTAATGTAACTGATCAAGATGTTGTTATTTTAAAAAATCTCATTCCAAATTTTTTAAAATTATACATGAATTTATTCGGCGATTTGACTTTGAAATTTCATTTATTTAATCACTATTGTGAAATGATGTTGAGAGTGGATCCTCTACGCAAAGTATCAGGCATGAGATTTGAATCAAAGCATACGCACATAAGACCCATGATACAATCTGCAACATCACGGAAAAATGTTTTAAAAACTGTTGGCGATAGCCATCAACTCAGTTTAATACGTTTAAAATATTCAAAATATGAAGAAACGTATGTTGATCACGGACCTGAAATAGAAAATACTTCTATGTATTATAATTTTCCTGAGGCTTCAACAAAACAAACATTTAAAAAAATTACAAAATCATGGAATTACGTACAAACATCAAACAATAATTGTTGTTTCAATCGATGATGACACTCCTTGTTTTGGAGAAATTGAAAGTATTTACTTCTTAGATAATAATAGTCCAGTAAAATTAGACTTTTTGCATGACTTAATTAGTAACAGGCAACTGAAGTGAAAAATGAGTTCATTAGGTCAAAAGATATTAAAATTTAGAAAGACCCTCAAAATTTGGGCTGGCATATTTTTTTAAACAACGCTTTTATGTAAAAAATTGTGAAAAATCGATGTTTTTTGGATCTAGCTCTTTCCGTTTTTTAATAGGGTATATGAAATTTATAATACTTATAAGGGTCTTCAAGACGAATAGTTTAAGCCCTACTACATTAAATTTCGTTAATAATTTATTTAAATCATCGCAAAAATATAGTAAAAAATCGTTAAATTTTCAATAATTTTTTATTCTATAAAAAAAAGAGCTACATGCTTGTAACTTTGTAAAAAGTTGCCTTCTATCACCCTTAAGTCCCCATAATTTTTTCAGCAAAAAATATTAATTTGTATATGAGGTATTCAATTTGTTCACTAAAAAGAGGTAAAATGTAGGCCTCAAATGGACCCTATTGCGGTCATTTTAGAAAGAAATAACCATTGTCATTTATGCTCTTTGACACTTATATTTAGTGAAAATAAAAAGTTTGATTGACATTTTTATTATTTTCGCTGTTTAAATGGCGATCGAAAAAAAAAAAATTTTTTTTTCAATTGTTTTTTCAATTTATATATAAAAAAATGAAAATATTTAAATGCAACTTTTTTATTCTTTTTGCTTAAATTCTACCGCTTATTTAAAAAAAAAAACGTTATTCTATGATAATTAGGAGCTGAGATAATTTTTTTTTTTTAAATTCGCCATTTGTTTATTTACAAAGATTAAGGAATGAAATTTTAATGACAGATCCTTTAATACTTGAACTTCGATATAAGATCATTTCTGATATTAAAATCAGTTTTTTAAAACCTTAACAGATTGTTTTTAAGTATGTATAGTTTCAATTCTTTTTGAAGAGAGGAGGAAGGCGTCATCTTTCGCAAGTACAGAAAAAATTTTTTCGATTACTTCAAATTTGTCTTATGTGAACAAATTTTCTATATCTTAGTGAAATATTAACTGATTTTGATGTTTTTTTTTTCATCTGGGGTAGAGCGAGATAATATTATCAGCCGTTATACTCGTTTGATGATATAAATAAATTAATATGTTATAAACAATAACAAAAAATATATGCATATTTTTCTTTCATTTTTTTTATACTTGTAATGTTTATTTTTATAATCTAATAAATAAGTTTCATTTATTTTATGAAAAAATTAGATTATTATCTTTTTTACACGCTAATAATTAATACAAACATTGCTCTTATCATAAAAATCCTGACATTATTAAAAATGAGCTTCTGATCTTGAATATTCAACGAATTTAACGTTTCTTTTTTTGATTTGGGGTTGTGCGAGATAATATTAAGTACCGTCATTTTTGTTTTATTTATCAAAACAAATTAATTTATTATAAACAATATATATAAAAAAAAAATAAATTTCATATTTTACATTAATGGAACGTTTGTATTAATAATATTATGATACATAATATATTTTTTTCTAAAAAATTTGATTATTTTCTTTTTTAAACAATATTATTAATAAAAAAATATCTCTTATCATGAAAGTCTTCACATTATTTTTAAATGCTTTCCAGCATTTTTACTTTTGAAATAGTTTTATTTATATTATTATTATTATTATTTTAATAATCATTCATACCTAATGTGAATATTTATTTTATAAAGAATTGGAAAGTATTTCTATTTCGTTGTAAAGTATTTCTATGTTATGTTCGCTAAAAGAAGAGAAGTATAATTAAAGTGCGTGTGTATTGTATGAGTTCGTTGAACCCTGCTTTACGCTCAAACTTTCAATTCGTAAGTATTTTATTTTATATTTTATTTCTTCTTGATTTTTAAGATATAAGTTCGTTGAATTGTCACTGATATATATATATATATATATATATATATATATATATATATATATATATATATTTATGTCCTCGAAGGCCGTATTCGTGTCAGTATGTAAAGAGCATGCTAAATTTGTATTGGCATCCCATATGTCTCAGACGCGCTCCTCGACTTATTGCAAGAATTATATGTCTTCCTGAGACATATTGAGTCTCAATATGTCTCAGGAGAAATCAATATGGCATCACCGATCCTACTATGTTTCGTTCAATATGTCAAAGAGCAATCATATTGAACGTAGGTTAGTGAAAAAAAAAATGACTCGCGCTTCGACAGCAGCTATACTCATTACAAAATGTCAATCTAAGAAACAAAAGAAAAAATCAATAGAACTAAAATTTAATTCTAAAAGTATTGAAAAAAAGATTAATATTTTCAACTAATAAGTTATATTTCCTCATACGGCCTACTTCGAACATAAAATCATCTATATCCTTTGGCCGTTTATTCAGATGGAATCTGAATCTCGAACAATGTTTGCCGCTTGAGCAGAAATCTACCTCGGGCGCGCTTCGCGCGCCCTCGGCAATTTCAGCTCAAGCGACAAACATTGTCCTCGATTCATATTCCACCTGAATACGGCCAAAGGACATATATAACTAATATATATATATATATATATATATATATATATATATATATATATATATATATATATATATATATACTTATATTTTTCTTAACTATTCAAAACTTTTTACTAAAACATTATTAACTACACTTGAAAAAGGAATTTATTGTAATTTTTATTCTAATTTCAATTATTTATTCAATTTTTTATTAAGGAGATGTAAAACGGATACTACACCTGTTCTCTTAAATATTGACAATCTTCTTATTTCATTGCAAAATTTTAAGAAAAGAAATGCATTAGCTTGTAGTATTTACTACGAAAATTATTTAGTTAAATTTTCAAATCAATTCATTCATTAGTTTTTCAGAACATTAGGCTTGTTGTACAAAATCTAAAAATTCAATCATATCATATTGAAACCCAAAATTCTGAGAAACTAATGAATGAATTTATTTGAAAATTTAACTGAATGATCTTCGTGGCAATTAGTACAATCTAAAGCATTTCTTTTCCTCAAGTTTTGCAATAAAATGAAAAAATTGGTCAGATTCATGAGTACAGGTGTAGTGTCCGTTTTACATCCCCTTAAAAGTATTATTTATTACTTAAAATAATAATAAGATTAAGAAAATGTTATAATTATAATTTTATTATTTCAAGTAAATAAAATTTATTTAAGTTCGTAAGTATAAAAAAAACCCAAGAGCAAGGTCATTATGAAACTGCGGTTTCAATTTTATTTCGAGCGTCCTTTTCACTCAGTAAACCAACGTATGTGGCACAGGTCACATCATTGAACGCGTTTTCTTTTGATTATACAAAGTTTCTACATATAGTTCTAAAATAAAATGATTCTGAATATAATAGTGTATATTTTACTTCTTTAAATAAAAGCTATTGTTCAGTTCATTCTGCAATTTCGTTTATATACAATAAATTTGGGAGTAAAAAATAAGTTTCTTTTATTTTTGTGTTTATCACTAAAAAATTTTTTTTAATAACTTAATGAATCTTAATTTAATTATGAATTGCATGATATGTTTGTTAAAAAATATTATAAATTTTTCATTTAAGATATTTATTTTTATTGTAAAAGTCTTTTTTTCTAAAAGTTTTTAAAATTAAAGAAATATTTAGTATTTTTTATAAAATAGCTTTTTGAATATATTACAATAAAATTAACCATATTACAATATGTTCATTATATTTTGATTTATCTAATTCTTAAAAAAAAAATTCGTATTTACAGTTTATTTTTTACAGCTACTTGTTTGTTGCTCATGATTAATTGCAACGATAATAGATGTGGATGTCGAAAACATGTATTAAAATGCTCTAAATTATGTACTGGTTGTCACGGGGAAACTTGTGATAACCAGAAGACTGTATTAGTACAAAATTTTCTGTTTGATGAAGATAGTTGCTGCAGAAGTGAAAATATGTCAAACTTACCGTTTGAAATTGACAATAGTTCCAATGGTGAATGTTGTGATGATTCGAGAAATGTTTTCATAGATGAAGATTGTGATGAGCCATTAAACAAGCGAATAAAATTATCATAAATATTTAATGAATTTTATTAAAATAAACTTTGAATGTTAATTGCGAAAATACGAAAAAAATGTAATATTTTTTCGAATATATGTTTATGTGTGCGAAAAAAAAATTGTAAATATTTTTTTAAAATAAAAGAAATTCATAAAATTATATAAATAAACATTTATTTAAAATATAGTATGTAAAAAATAATTTAAAAAAATTTTGTTTATTTATAATTAATTAATTTGTTTTGTTAAGTAAAACAAAAATGACGGTACTTAATATTATCTCGCACAACCCCAGTTAAAAAAAGAAACGTTAAATTCGTTGAATATTCAAGGTCAGAAGCTCTTTTTTAATAATGTCAGGATTTTTATGATAGGAGCAATGTTTGTATTAATTATTAGCGTGTAAAAAAGATAATAATCTAATTTTTTCATAAAATAAATAAAACTTATTTATTAGATTATAAAAATAAACATTACAAGTATATAAAAAATGAAAGAAAAATATGCATATATTTTTTGTTATTGTTTATAACAAATTAATTTATATATATCATCAAACGAGTATAACGGCTGATAGTATTATCTCGCTCTACCCCAGATTGAAAAAAAAAAACATCAAAACCGGTTAATATTTCACTGAGATATAGAAAATTTGTTCACATAAGACAAATTTGAAGTAATCGAAAAAATTTTTTCTGTTCTTGCGAAAGATGACGCCTTCCTCCTCTCTTCAAAAAGAATTGAAACTATACATACTTAAAAACAATCTTTTAAGGTTTTAAAAAACTGATTTTAATATCAGAAATGATCTTGTATCAAAGTTCAAGTATTAAAGGATCTGTCATTAAAATTTCATTCCTTAATCTTTGTAAATAAACAAATGGCGAATTTAAAAAAAAAAAAATTATCTCAGCTCCTAATTATCATAAAATAACGTTTTTTTTTAAAAATAAGCGTTAAAATTTAAGCAACAAGAATAAAGAAGTTGCATTTAAATATTTCCATTTTTTCATATATAAATTGAAAAAACAATTGAGAAAAAAAATTTTTTTTTTTCGATCGCCATTCAAACAGCGAAAATAATAAAAATGTCAATCAAACTTTTTATTTTCACTAAATATAAGTGTCAAAGAGCATAAATGACAATGGTCATTTCTTTCTAAAATGACCGCAATAGGGTCCATTTGATGCCTACATTTTACCTCTTTTTAGTGAACAAATTGAATATCTCATATACAAATTAATATTTTTTGCTGAAAAAATCATGGGGACTTAAGGGTGATAGAATGCAACTTTTTAAAAAGTTACAAGCATGTAGCCCTTTATTTATGGAATAAAAAATTATTGAAATTTTAACGATTTTTTACTATATTTTTGCGATTATTTAAATAAATTATTAACGAAATTTAATGTAATAGGGCTTAAACTATTCGTCTTGAAGACCCTTATACGTATTATAAATTTCATATACCCTTTAAAAAACGAAAAGAGCTAGATCCAAAAAACATCGATTTTTCACAATTTCTTACATAAAAACGTTGTTTAAAAAAATGTGCCAGCACAAATTTCGAGGGTCTTTCTAAATTATAATATCTTTTGACCTAATAAACCCATTTTTCACTTCAGTTGCCTGTTACTAATTAAGTCAAATTTAAAGGTTTTTCGAGCTAATTCTACTGGACTATAAGTATTTTTTGAGTATAAGTGTCTTAAGGCTGTAGGATTTAATGACCATTTTTTGCATATAGTGTGGTAGATTTAAGTGTTAAAGAAATCATTCAATATGATTTTTTGCGATCAACAATACCTTGTTTATTTGTCGAAATAAATGGCTTGTCATATGTTGCAATAAGATTTCGTTTTTAATTGTAATAAAAAAATCAAATAAATGAACATTTCTTTATTTATATTTTCTTATTATTATACTTTATTACTTAAAATACAAAAATCACTATTTTATATAATAAATAAATAATAAACAAATAAATAAATAAATAATAAACAAATAAATAAATAAATAATAAACAAATAAATAAATAAATAATAAACAAATAAATAAATATATAATAAACAAATAAATAAATAAATAAATAATAAACAAATAAATAAATAAATAATAAACAAATAAATAATAAATAATTAAATAAAGAATAAATAAATAAGTAAATAAAGAATAAATAAATAATAAATAAATAATACAATCAAGTAGTTATTTTTTTATATTAAATACAAAAATGACTATTTACATTTTTTTTAAATCATGGATAGGCAAACAAAAAATTTTTATTTAACGGCGCACACATTCTACAAAGATAGCCACTGTAAGGTAGTAACATAGGCACAGTCTTCTTCGGTGCCGATGCAGCAGCCTTGTTTGTCGTGCGGCGGCATCATGCCTGACAGTGTCGCTTACCTAACGTGTGATGCGTAAGGTATACTAACGCACGGTGTTTCACGAGCACTCTTCCCTTACGTGCCAAATGTTTTCCGTGTATAAAACTCAATATTATGTTAGATAATACAACTTATTGATTTGCATCGAAATTATGTTACCGTTGGACACTTTAAAATTATTTGCAAAATTTTAGAACTTTGAGTGCCAGACTTTCAAAACAAGTATGTGTATAAAGAAATATTTTGTTTGTAGCTAAACCAAATATTAAACTTGTCACCACTTTTTTGAAAGTGAAATTACATTACAATCCACAATATATGGATTTATATTAATATTATGCTAGGCAGAACATTCTAAAGTCATTTACAAAGTTTTATAGTTGTAAATGCTATAGTTTTAAAAATAAATAAGTAAAAACGAAATTATAATATCACTTTAAAAAGCTTGATGGCCAGTTTCATTTTTAGTCTATGTTGAATGAAATATTTTATGTGATACATGTTAGATTTTTTTTGTTATAGTACTTAAAGCTATGATACTCTGTATATTGCTTTAAAATATCTTCCTCCAACATGGTATCAAATCGTATGAATGTAACTTATATTGTACTGTTATTTTGCTTGAAAAAGTTGGTAAGCAGTTTTATATTTGATTTAGTCTATGATGAGTCCTTTTATATAATACGTACCAGACTACTTCTTTTCAAACTATAGAATTCAATGTTATGTTTTGTTATATAACCTAGATTACATTGATTTACATTGACATTATGTTACAAGAGGACATTTTAAAATTATTTGCAACATTTTAGAACTTTGAGTGCCATAATTTTAAAACGAATAGTTCAATATGTGTATTATTAAATATTTCATTTGTCGCTAAACCAAAAATAAATCTTGCCACCAACTTTTTCAGAGTCAAATTACAATACAACCTACATTACATAGATCTGTATTGATATTATAATAGACAGAATATTCTAAACTTATTTACAAAGTTTATAAATAATTTTAAAATATCTCATCCAATGCTTAAAATCCTTTTGATTAGACAAAAATGTGATTTTTCTCAATTTGGTAGTTGTTGTAAGCTTTTTCAGTCAATTTTCAACAAATTGACTTCAAAATTTCTAGAGATCTTCTACTTACACATCTTTATTTATTTGTGTCCCCTGTTAAAAATAACCAGCTGGATTATCTACTTAGATATCCAGGTGGATATCACTCTGATCGAGTTGGATATCACTCTGATCTTCATTCACCAGGATGCAGCTAAAATTCATTTGGATATTTTTTACGAAAACCTATAATTAGGCATTATAAGCATCTGTATAACCTAATAATACTACCAATGAAAGAAAATTAAAAATTTTACCCAAATTAAAATTATCCAAGAGGATTATCCTCTTAGATATCCAGTTGGATTAATAAAATTGAAAAATTAAGAAGTAATTTTATCAAATAATTTACTGAAAAGCATACTTATAATTTTTCGATTTTATTAATCCAACTGGATATCCAAGAAGATAATCCTTCTGGATAATTTTACTTTGAGTAAAATTTTCAATTTTTTTTTATTTGTAGTATTATTGTTATACAAATGCTTGTAATCCCTAATGATTAGTTTTCGTAAAAAATATCCGAATGAATTTTAGCGGTATCTAGGTGAATGAAGATCACCGTGATGTCCAACTCAATCAGAGTGATATCCAACTCCATCAGAGTGATAGCCACGTGGATATCCAAGTGGATAATTTACCTGGAAATCCAGATGGTTATTTTCAACAGAGTCAAAAAATAACAGTAATGGAATTTTCATAAGATAAGTTTTAGCGATTGTTGAACTAAATTAAATTCATAAAATTCACAAAAATATCTGCTTTTCCAATATTTTCAAATTTTGAAACCAAACTTTTAAATTCTTCTTCATTTTTTTTTAAATAAAAGTATTATTTTGTAAATATATATGAATTAAAGATCCCTGGAAATTTTGAAATTAATTCGTTCAAAATTGGCTGAGAAAGCTTGCAGCGACCACCAAAATCAAGTGTTCGAATGAAGGAAAGGATTTCAATCATTTGATGAGATTACTTAAAATCATTCATATGCCAAAGTCTTGTATTTTATATATCTATGGTAAAAACATTTTTTTTAAATAATATTATTAGTAAAAAAATTATTATGACATTTAAATTTAATTTTTATTTTGGGCTAAAATTTGAGCTTAATACCTTAAGTTCTTAATTAATTGATATTTTTTATGAGTATAACTACAATTAATATTAAATAATACTAATATCTGATTAATTTATATTTATACAAAATTTATTTTTAACATAAATTAAAACCTATAATGTTTGTATTGTTCATTATAACCTTTGTCTATTTGAGTCATAATAATAAGTAATTGTTATTAATTGTAAATAATATCAGAAGATTAACTATAATTTTATAAATAAAACCTAAATATGTTACTGTTAATTATAAAAATAAATAGTTTACAACAAATACTTAATGAAAAATGAGTTATAAAATAAATAGTCTATAATAATAAATAATATATGATGATAATTCATTAAAATGAATCATTTTCTAATAATCCTAAATTATAATTTCCTTGATTATCATTCCAAAATTTTAATTATCTTTTCAAAATTATAAATTTGTATTTCTTGTCAAGTCCATGAGGAGCGCGGTGGCGTAACGGATAGAACTCTTGCCTTCAATGCGGTGGGCACGGGTTCGAATCCTGGCCAGGCACCTGTGACTTTTTTTCGAAAGAAAATTAGTATATGTGCTACCCATATCGCGACTCTTAAAAAATCCGACCTCACTGAGTATCGGTTGATTGTTGGTCACAAAAGTGGCTGACCATCCATCGGTAGTCAAAGTTTTTGGTATGGTGGGTCTGACAGTCTAGCCTGATGTAATGTGTTAACGGGATGCCGTAGTTGTTGGAATCCGTTTTTGCTTTTTTTATCTTACTGATATCTTTTTAAATTCAATATTTGGACAAATGTAATTACTTGTCCGCGCTAAAACTATATTAATACAATAATTTTTGTTAAATTAAAAATTCAATTTAGCTTCATATTTTTTTATGAACTTTGAATGAAAATTAGATATCAAGCTTGATGAACCTAACCTCAAAATAGTATACATCGAAAATTTGTTTATAACTTTTTATGTATATTATTTTGGTGAATTTCTTGACTTGTCCGCGCTAAGGATTAATCTTACGAATTTTCTTACTGAAGTGAAAGAATTTGATTTGACGCACTGTTTACTCATGAACTTTGAATAAAAATATTATTAGAAGGAGCAGAACTACGATATCCTCTTAAACGGGTACCGGGCTGGACTCCCTCGACTTCACCATATAAAAAAGGTTAATCATATAGAGGACAATATCCTTTATATATTAATCTTTTTTCTTTAAAAATAAATAAGCTGGCCATATTTTGTCAAAATAAGACTGGGTTTCTAGCCATAATATTGTTGCAAACCATAAAACACACCATGATGACACTGTAAATCCAGGCTTTTTTCTACCAGGGAGAAAGTATTATCAAAGAGTACAAGAGTATAAAGAATATTAATTCATTACGAATATATATACTGTCAACAAGCAAACAGAAGTTTCCGTTAATAAATTTTACACAATAGAAGTTCATTCTATTTCATATATGCAAACATTTTTTTCACACTCATAAGAAAAGTGTTTTACTTTCTAGTCACCGATTTTGCTCAAATTTTGAGAATATTTTCTGGATGCAGAAATATGAAGAAAGCCAAATTTTTTGAGGCCAACGCTCAATATTTTCCTAGTTACATGCAATTGAAGAAAATAATTAAAAAAGGTTACTAAATTTTCAAACGCTTGTAGTTCCTCAGCATTGTTTGCTAGAAGTTTATACCTTTTTTTCAAATGAAAACTGAGCTTAAATCCTTTCGAAATAGTAGTTATCACATCTCAAAATATTATTTTTTCCAAAGTTAAGGTGTAATAAAGATTAGACCTGATTTTTCTGATAAAGATTAGACCCGATTTCAGCATTTATTATTAATTAATGTTTTAAACAGAAAATTCAGGTCTACCCTGTTAAAAAAGTTCGTACTGATTCAGTAATGATTTCACATTGAAATCAGAACTTGGTTAACATTGAATCAGTGTAAAATCAACATAAAATTTACACAAAATCAGTGCTGCGTATGTCCTGAAAATGGTTCTATAACGCAACACAAATAAGGTACAAAATTCGAGCCTAAATGATATTGAATCAGTGTAAAATCAGTACTGAATTCGGGAAAGAATATTCGTATACGAAATGAGAGAATCAACTCAGTACGAAATCAGTACGTAATCAGTACACCATTTCAACAAAATTCGTACGAATTGTCTTCGAAATACGTGACTTTTCAGTTCTCAATCAATGTCAAATCAGTACTGAATTCGGGAAAGAATATTCGTATACGAAATAAGAGTCAGGACGTAATCATGATTATGTCCTGATTTTGTACTGAGTCGATTCTGTGATTCCGTATATGAATATTCTTTTTCGAATTCAGTACTGATTAGGAAATTAACACTGATTAGGAACTAAAAAGTCACGTATTTCGAAAACAATTTGTACGAATTTTGTTAAAATGGTGTACTGATTACGTACTGAATTGATTCTCTTATTTCATATACGAATATTCTTTCCCGAATTCAGTACTGATTTGGCATTGATTGAGAACTGAAAAGTCACGTATTTCGAAAACAGTTCGTATGAATTTTGTTGAAATGGTGTACTGATTACGTACTGATTTCGTACTGAGTTGATTATCTCATTTCGTATACGAATATTCTTTCCCGAATTCAGTACTGATTTCACACTGATTCAATATCGATTAGGCTCGAATTTCTTACCTTATTTGTGTTGCGTTATGGAACCATTTTCAGGACATGCGCAGTACTGATTTTGTGTAAATTCCTGAATACAGATTTTGTGTAAATCCCTCTTTTAAAAAACGATGTTTGGATGTTCTGGAACATTTTATACTAAAAACGTGATTAGTGCGTTGAATAGAATTATATGATTGGCGAAAAACGAGATTTGATTTACTATAATATGCTTAAATAAAATCATCGATTTAGAATTTAATAATTAAAATCATTGATAAAATAATTAAATTATTATTATTTAGTTATAGTTTGATTTTTCAACCTTTAGAGGGCCGGAGTTTTGAAAAATTTGAAAATCGAATTTTTCTATAGGAATGTGGTCTAAGGTCCCTGAGCTAGAGCCAAACTAAGTTGCGATGTTGGTGAGTCAGACCCCTTACGCCTAGAGGCGTATTCCGGCCCTCTAAAGGTTAAATAAAATTATTAGTATAATCATCACTCACTTCCGCTCACAAAAATTCCTTTTGTGTGAAGTTGTCGAGAGTGCGAAGTACCGCTCTATATTCATTTGTTATTGTATATTTCAAATTAGAACTTGGTAACAATTTAATGCCATTTACTTCTGAATTCTAAATAAAAAAGTTCAAATACTTTGATTTGAACTATTTTATTTTTTATATATTTTATAGATTTCATATTGTTGGAAATATTAATTTTTAAATAACTTCATTCATTAATTATTGTGAATTTAGGATTCCAATAATACATATTAAAATTTTTCTGGTACCAGAAATTGAAAATTTATAAATGCTAATGAATAAATTTATTTAAAAATTTATACCATCTAATGCATTTCTTTTCCTGAAATTTTGCACTAAAATGTGAAGATAGTCAATATTTATGAGTGTAGGTGTAGTGTCCATTTTATGTCTCCTTAAAATGTGAAATTTGAAGTGATGATAAAATTGGAAAAGTCGTTTTTATAAACTACATTACATTGTATTGAAAAAACAGATGTTTTTGATCATGGATACTTTTACATGACTATGTCTAGAGATTGATCTTGGAATTTTCTTAAGATATATCTTGAAATTCAAATACATTAGATTGATATTAAAAATTATATGTATGAAAAGTTATGTGTATGAAAAGTTATATATTTGTAAAACAACTTTTGACTTTGTAATAATTTACGTTATTTAAATTTTGAAAGATTTAAAAAATGTCTAAAAAATAATTTAAAAGTTTTGTTACGAGTGCCGTATAGTAGCGAATATAGAAAAAATGCAAGTATGCAGTTTATAGAATATGAAGCAACCAAAGAAATGAAAATGCATCGGCGGGAATGGCTTAACGTTTGAGAGCTTATCTGTCGTGCAAGAGTCCCGGGGTTTGATCCTCGTTGCGGACGCTTTCTCGCCTTTTTTATAATTTAATATTATATTAGTCGCTTAATAATAAAATAAAATTCGTAAAAAAACTGGTGACAGCTAATGGGATCTTACCCAATCGCCTAGAAGAAGACTGTGTGTTTCCAGTTGCCGCCTACCTTACCTACTCCCGAATAATTAATATAAATGGATAAATAATAATGAAGTAAATAAATAAATAAAATACGTGCTATGTCCCGTGAAGTCAGAAGTTCCACGAAAGGATCCGAATAGCGCGGTCGATAAATGAAGAAGATTTCTACAATAACTATGGGAGTTAATATATAAAACTTCGGGGACGACGTTACCACGGCCTCAGACGTGTTACGAGTGCCGTACCCTGTTGAAAATAATGACGTCTTTCCAGTACGTCTTTGAAAGATGTCTTTGAAGACGTCTTTGAAGACGTCTTTGGTCGTGTCTTAGATTGGAACCAAAAAAGACGTCATTTTTCCAATGTTTAGAAAAGTTATTCAACAAATGACGTCTTCTTATTATTTCAAAGACGTATTTTTTTTAATAAAAATGACGTCTTTTCTCACGAATTTTTATTTAAAAAATACGTCTTTAAAATTATAAAAAGACGTTATTTGTTAAATAGCTTTTCTAAACATTGGGAAAATGACGTCTTTTTTGTTCCAATTTAAGATACAATCAAAGACGTCTTTCAAAGACGTCATTTTCTCCGAATTCATGAAAAAATAACGTCATTTTTCATGAATTATGTCATTGAAAAATGACTTTGCATGATAATTATTTTCCATTTAAAAGAAAAAACAAAAACGAGGTTAAACTCGTAGTTTCAACTCTTCGAATAACGAAGAGCATTTGTAATTGGGCTGATTCCATTTCAAATCGAACAGTCAGTATACACTCAAGTCACCAATTACTGCGCTAATGGAGTATGTTATTCTACCCTAAAAATAAGGGTATACGTATTTTTTTATTTTGCTGAAATATCAAAATTGCATCAGATATGCACTTTTGAAAATTGCATACAAAAATTAAATGTTGAAACTGAAAATGTTGAGAATAACTTTAGAGGGCTATCGTTTTACCAATTTTCAATGAATTTTGGTAAACCTTATTTTGTTTTATTATGTTTTAAGCCCTCTTTAATTCAGTGCAAGAAATTTCAAAAAAGACTAAAAAATGACTAAGATATGTGCATTTTACCAAAAAATGCACTCTTTATGCACATGCATTTTTCTCGAAAAACCCATTTTTTTTTGCTGAAATTTTTTGTGCTCATAGAAGACCAAATTACCTATCTAATGGTACTTGGTTGATCCCGTACTTATTTGTTTGAAGCGAGAAAAAAAATTCACAAATTTTATTGGTGAAAAATTTTTGTATATACGTTCGGAAATTTTAAGCAATGTAGATTTAAACACTATCCTTCTTTTAGCATTACCCAGGAACAACGACGTGGACGTAGAAGGTTTCTGTTCCCTTCGGGGTGCTTTTTTAAAGTGAGTTTCCCTTGCCTCTCACTGTTGGAATGCGTCAAAAATATAATTATAAATAATTACTTTTTTTTTATTTTTGCACTTATTATTTTTAGTTCTAAGTGTAGCCTTACGACGTTTGACTTTTTTTCTTGTCTTTCACTTTAATCAGTGCATGTATTGCTGTTCTGCCAACAAATATATGCGATTTCAATTCCCCAAGTTGTTTTAACCACATATGACTTTTTTGAATCCCATTATATTTAGGAATTGTACTCCATTCAATATTTTTTTCTTTTCTAAATTTTTTAATCTCATTTATTGGTAATAATATGATTTTGATTGTACTGGTGTACTTTTGAACCCAATTTTCTGACCAGTCGCAGAAAATAACCATTTCATTTGATAAGAAAAATGTTTGAATTCATGTAGCTAAAAACGATTTTTGAATTGGCTTGCAGCTCAATCTGATATAATAGTGACTTTAGTAACTAAATCATTTTTCATAAGATCGATAATTTTATTTATTGCTGATAGCGCATATGCAGTATCATGCTTTTTGTCGTCATACTAACGATCGCAAAGCTTTGCGTTATCTCTTCTTGGTAACAGACTGCAGTAAAAATAGAAATTTGGTTATTTACCCAATGATTTCCCTGAACCGCTTTATTATTTATTACAGACCAATTTTCTGCAAAATCAACGTGGATAATTAACTTAGTAGGATCAGCTTTACCTTCTTTTTTTTCTTTTTTTATAGCTTCACGTTGAATATTTTTTATGTATACGTGAGTACTTGCTTTTAGTGCGCAGATTGAAAATTTTTCTTTAAAAACTGATAAGCTTACTGTTAGTTTGATAAGATTACCATTATCCCACAAAGCAAATGTAATTTCATCTTCACAATTTTCTTTCAGTTTTAACAATTTTAATGTGATACCCTCATTACCGGGGCAATAATTGCATTCTTGCAAGAAACACGAATCAGATGGTTCAGAACACAACATTGCGTTAGTCATTTCTGAACGAATTAAATCTAATTCAGAATTATTATCGCCTCTAAAACGAATTAAACTTTTAAGAAACAGTTCAAAATTTTCGCAATGTACACAAAGACAAGTTTCCTTCACAGGGCTTGTTAAGACGAAACTTGGTCTTAGACTATAGAATTTCGATTTTCCTATTTGTAAGTTTGGATTTTCTTGTCTTAATTGACTATATGTTTCTTTTAAGCTTCGAGTAAGAAACCGTTTAAGGGGAACCCTCATACCGACATAAAGTTCTACCTTATCTACATTTAAATTATGAATCTCAATAAAAATTTGATTATTCATGACTGAAATTCGTAGAAGAGACAAATTCTTAACATACTAAAGAATTTATTGCAACGTTAAAAGACAATATAAGGGTAAAAATAAAGGTGAAAACTGCTTAATACGATTAACTTTTCAATATAGTTATGAATAATCGTATTATGCAGTTTTTGTCTTCATTTTCACTTTTATTCTGTCTTTTGACGTTGCAATAAATTCTTTAGAATGTTAAGAATGTGCCTCTTCTATGAATTTAGTCATAAATAGTTAAATTTTTAGTAAAATGCATAATTCAAATGTAGATAAGGTAGATCTCTGTGCCGGTATGAGGACACCCCTTAACTTTTTTAGTTTTTGTATTATCAACTTTAACAGTAACAACATCAGATTTATTTGGACTTTGTCTACTACAATTAAAATCATCATTTAAAAAATATTCCATAGCGATATTTTTTGTATTTTCATCAATAGGATGACCAGTATATGAATCTGGCTCCGAATAAACTCCTTTATTTTTCACGAGATTTCTTGATTTATTTATCATATACTCGCTTATATTCGGGAATAGTGAGCAAATTTTTTTTGGCTTAATTTTGAAGGTAGTAGAGTTAGAAGTTTGATTTTCTCCGAAACAAAAGAACATTTTTCTAAAGCCGATTTAAAATTTTCTACAAATTCGTTCCAATAGTTTTCAGTCGAACTTTTGTCCGATTCTATTGATTCAACTGAAATGCCATACGCATCTTCTAATTTACTTCCGACAGTAGCAGAAAAAGCTGAAATTAAAGATTTTTTCTTTTTAGATACGTAATTTTCTGTTAAATTTTTAGGTATTGCAGTTTTTCTTTTTAGCGGCGAGACGCATTGAGGTAAAATTGTATTAATACTTTCGTTTAATTCCTGTATTCGTTCGGGTGTCTTGGGGATAAAATCATCATGTTTTCCGCTAAAAAGTTCAGTGATTTCATTTTCAGATGTAGATTCAAGATCACTTAAAATCATTTTTGATATGCGTTCATGGCAATTTTTGCATACATTAGTAGAGGGCAGTATCTTTAAATCTGGATAAAGCTGTGCCAAATTAATGGCCAAATCTTCCAACGATCTAAAACGTAAATTTCTGCTTTTATAAACTACCTTCTTATGCATTTGAAAAAAATCGGGACATCGAATTCTTGTAGAAGAGTGAATTTTGGACATCGTAATTGCAGAGTTTTGTTTACTTTTTCACAAGTCCGAAAAGTACCTTTTAAAGCAGACGTAAGAATAACTAGCTTGTATATAACAATTCTAATATGCTTTTTTGGTTACGCGAGGTATTTGTCCGCGAATGAGCCTCCTATTGTCTGTACATCGAAACATACATGATATAGATATACACGAATAGAATTATTATTTTCCATTTTTCAATATTTATTTTTATATTACGAATTTATATATATATATATATATATATATATATATATATATATATATATATATATATATATATATATATATATATATATATATATATATATATATATATATCACTATTGATGATATATACATACATACAAAGGTAAACGAATAATGAGCGAAGCATGCGACAGCGTTGGAATGAACATTGCTTAAGACTTTCGAACGTATATACAAAAATTTTTCACCAATAAAATTTGTGAATTTTTTTTCTCGCTTCAAACAAATAAGTATGGGATCAACCAAGTACCATTAGATAGGTAATTTGGTCCTCTATGAGCACAAAAATTTCAGCAAAAAAAAATGGGTTTTTCGAGAAAAATGCATGTGCATAAAAAGTGCATTTTTTGGTAAAATGCACATATCTTAGTCATTTTTTAGTCTTTTTTGAAATTTCTTGCACTGAATTAAAGAGGGCTTAAAACATAATAAAACAAAATGAGGTTTACCAAAATTCATTGAAAATTGGTAAAACGATAGCCCTCTAAAGTTATTCTCAACATTTTCAGTTTCAACATTTAATTTTTGTATGCAATTTTCAAAAGTGCATATCTGATGCAATTTTGATATTTCGGCAAAATAAAAAAATACGTTACCCTTATTTTTAGGGTAGAATAACATACTCTATTAGCGCAGTAATTGGTGACTTGAGTGTATACTGACTGTTCGATTTGAAATGGAATCAGCCATTGAACTGAGAGCGTTCTGGCCTTATATATCTGCGTCTTTGAAATTTGTATAAGAGATCGCAAAACTTGAAAATCGCCACCTGGTGAGTTAAAATTAAATTGACGCAATCAACCATCAATTCGACTGTAAGTCAGTGATGGATTTCGAGGATGCTTTATACTTTTATGTATATCTATATATTAGGATATCCTTTAGCCAACTTCAGAGTATACCGTAGAATTAGAGTATAAGCAGAATATATTATTCTGTAGTATATACTCTGAAGTTGGCTGTTGGATATCATATAAGCATCTTCGAAATCCATCACTGCTGTAAGTCACTAAGTGGCGATTTTCAAGTTTTGCGATCCCTTATACAAATTTCAAAGACGCAGATATATAAGGCCAGAACGCTCTCAGTTCAATCGCAAATGCTCTCCGTTTTTCGAGGAGTTGAAACTACGAGGTTAACCTCGTTTTTGTTTTTTCCTTTAAATGGAAAATAATTATCATGTAAAGTCATTTTTCAATGATATAATTCATGAAAAATGACGTTATTTTTTCATGAATTCGGAGAAAATGACGTCTTTGAAAGACGTCTTTGATTGTGTCTGAAATTGGAACAAAAAAGACGTCATTTTTCCAATGTTTAGAAAAGCTATTTAACAAATAACGTCTTTTTACATTTTCAAAGACGTATTTTTTTTGATAAAAATACGTCTTTTCATAATTTCAATGTCATATTTTTTAAATAAAAATTCGTAAGAAAAGACGTATTTTTTAAATAAAAATTCGCGAGAAAAGACGTCATTTTTATTAAAAAAAAAACGTCTTTGAAATAATAAGAAGACGTCATTTGTTGAATAACTTTTCTAAACATTAGAAAAATGACGTCTTTTTTGGTTTCAATCTAAGACACGACCAAAGACGTCCTTAGGGACGTCTTAGAAAGACGTCTTCAAAGATGTTTTAGAAAGACGTCATTATTTTCAACAGAGAAGACGTCATTCGTTTTAAAAAAAGGATTTTTTTTTAAAAATTTACATTTTTCACTATGAGTATTTATTGGAAAAATACGTTTTTGAAATTATTTTACTTATAAAAAAGACGTAATTTGGTTACTATATTTCCGGAACATTAAAAAAATGACGTCTTATTTTGTTCCAATCTAAGACACGACCAAAGACGTCTTCAAAGACGTCTTCAAAGACATCTTTCAAAGACGTACTGGAAAGACGTCATTATTTTCAACAGGGTACGGCACTCGTAACACGTCTGAGGCCGTGGTAACGTCGTCCCCGAAGTTTTATATATTAACTCCCATAGTTATTGTAGAAATCTTCTTCATTTATCGACCGCGCTATTCGGATCCTTTCGTGGAACTTCTGACTTCACGGGACATAGCACGTATTTTATTTATTTATTTACTTCATTATTATTTATCCATTTATATTAATTATTCGGGAGTAGGTAAGGTAGGCGGCAACTGGAAACACACAGTCTTCTTCTAGGCGATTCATGTCTTCAAAGACATCTTTCAAAGACGTACTGGAAAGACGTCATTATTTTCAACAGGGTATAGTAGCGAATATAGAAAAAATGCAAGTATGCAGTTTATAGAATATGAAGCGACGAAAGAAATGAAAATTCATCGGTGGGAATGGCTCAACGTTTGAGCGCTTGTCTGTCGTGCAAGAGTCCCGGGGTTCGATCCACATCGCGGACGCTTTCTCGCCTTTTTTATAATTTAATATTATATTAGTCGCCTAATAATAAAAAAAAATTCGTAACAGTTTACTATTTCTTCAATTTTTTAAAATAATAATAAGAAAATGAATATCGTGATAATATATCTTATGAGAGTTATTTTTCTCGAAGTTTCCTGTGTCTATAAATTCACTGATGTTGCGTAAACTGCTCTGATACATTAGTATATAACATCAATTTCTTTACTGATGCTGATATTAGTAGATATGAAATTATTATTATTTAATAATGAACTGAAAATAATAACACTATATTAACAGTCAATCATTAAAAATTTATATACATAGCGACATTCATGCGCGCGGAGCGCGCAACAAATTTATACTCCAGGGTGAACTATGGATATAATAACATCTATAAACATGATAAGTAATTTTAATAAACGAAATTATTTTAGTAAAAATTCTATAGTTTTTTAAAAAATGATGAGTGGTCATCTATAAAAAATTAATTTTAAGTAAAAAATAAAATTATTAATCTTAAAATCAAACAGTACGCCCGAAGTGCCTTTAATATGTCATCAAAAAATAAAAAAATTAAATTAAAACAATTGCTAAAATAATTTTTTACATACATAATTTTCAATATTTATATTAGTTCTTTGGCATATAGGATGTACTTAATTGATTCCTAAGATCAAACTCTAGACATCGCAGCATACAACTGACTATGATCAAAAACTTCTCTTCATCAATCAATAATTATATTATTCTTTTGAGCAGCTAACAACAGCTAGAAATTTTTTTAAGGAACTGAATAAACTAATAGCAGTATCTGTTTCAATTTTTCTTTATTTACAACATATATGTGATTTGAAAATTAATAAAGACAAATCTGCGTTGGTTATACACTGTAAAAATTCTGGCCATAGCTTTGACACAAACATAGGAATCTCAAACATATTAGACATTGAATGCAACTATCAAAAAAGATTGCTATAAGAAATGATACATATTGAAAAATATGAAAATTGCAATAGAATACACGACACTGGAAAATTAAACAACGAGTATAAGAAATACATAGTTGAATTATTAAAGTGAATTATTGATAAGAAATTAAATTTTTTGATAAAACTGTGTATTGAATTTCAAAAAAAAATTATTTACAATAAAACGCAATAATTAATAAATTAGATTAAATATAATTAAATTAAATTCACTCATGTGAGTCAAAATCTTGAATCAAATACCAAGTATATAAAGGAACACACTTGCTAGTCACTTTGTACAAACGTAACCCACCTAAATTACCTGTGTTTAAGATTTGTATAAGTTATACTTCATACTGTCACGTAGATCATGACGACGTATATTAGATTGCGAAAATTTCTATTATTAATAGAAATATCTATTATTATATATTTTTATAAAACAAAAATAGTTTGACAGTTATTTAATACCACATGTTTAATACTTGAAAGTTTCATTTTTTATTTTTATTCTTACGCCTAAAATTTATTGTTTTAGGTAATGTGTTCTTGATGAATTTAGAAATTTTTAATCATTGAGAAACTATTATCAGTTTTTATTAAATTGTATGTTTTAGCACCTGAAGAGACCTCTCTAAAAAATAGAGGCAAAACATCGTTTTCTCTCTTATAGTAATAAAAATAATTGATACAGCTACTGCTATTAGTTTATTCACAGTTAGAAATATTAACAGACGAAGTCTATTAAAACCAGTTAACAGACAAAAATGTCTGTTACTTTAACAGACAAAATATTTTTAAAGGACAAACAAATTTCTGTTAAATTTTTACTTATAAATTACAGACATTGTCTGTCAATGTACTAAAACTTTTTTTGGTCTTGTTTTCCGTGCACGCACATACACGTTTTATTTATAGTTTTATTTTATTTTAATTTTTTTAATTCACGTTTAAATTAATAAATGTACAAGAACTCAAGAAATATTAGAAAGAACATTTTTTATTATACACTGCCGTTCAATTGCTTTTGCCCACCCTAGAGTAAAATTTATTAAAATAAAAAGTTTTATATCTCCGGAAATAATGATCGCATCTTCAAAATCCAAACGGCGTTTGAAAGACTGGTAAAAAATCTTTGATATTAAGTAAGTCGGGTATGAAAAAAGTCATTTTCTAATTGCTTATAGCAATGTAAAAATTAATCTTTTTTACTAATTTTTTTTGCCCACATAAAAGTGAATGCCATTTTTATCGAATTTATGATATCGAAAAAAACCAAATGGGTTTTAAAACTCTAATAGTCCTCTGTAAAATAAGCTAAGTAAAATGTTTCTATAAGTTTTTAACCACAGTCATGATGATTTTTTGAAAAAAAAGACCCATTTTTTCAATCATGATTCTCTCATAAACTAAGAAAGATAGACAATTTTATATTAAAGAAAAAAGGTTTTATTTCTAGTCTAAAATATATATATATTTAGTGACCGATAAGTTTCGGAAAAAAAAATTTTTTTTACTCGTTTAATTAAAAATTTTTACTAATTTTTCATGAATTTTCCCTAGAAAAATAAGTAAAAAAAAATTTTTTTCCGAAACTTATTGATCACTAAATATGTATATTCTAGACTAAAAGTAAAACATTATTTCTTTAATATGAAATTTTTTATCTCTCTTAGTTTATGAGATAATCGTGATCGGAAAAATAGGTCTTTTTTTCGAAAAATCATCATAACTGTGGTTAAAAAACTCATAGAAACAGTTTACTTAGCTTATTTTACAGAGGACTATTTGAGTTTTAAAACCCATTTGGTTTTTTTCAATGTCATAATTTTGATAAAAATAACATATACTTTTATGTGGGCAAAAAAAATTAGTAAAAAAAATTTATTTTTACATTGCTATAAGCAATTAGAAAATGACTTCTTTCATATCAGACTTACTTTATTTCAAAGATTTTTGACCACACTGTTGAAAAAAGCATGAATTTTAATGTATTTTTCAGCGCCATTCATACATGAATTTTAATGTACTTGGAAATGAAAGCTCATTTCATGTATTTTCGCATTAATATTCATGTTATTTTCTACAAATTTTTCTGTATAATAAACATGAGTTTCCAACGACGTACATAAATATCGCATTAATGTATATATATTGAATTTCTAATGTACCAGTACGTGAAATATAATTCATAAATGCTTCAATTTTTATGTTACTTTTTATTTTAATTGTTTTAAAAATCAAGCACATAGAAAAAAATTCTAGTAAAATACGTTTTTACAAATTTAATGCAGCTGGAGATTTTTTTAATGCAAAGTGCATTAAATTTCATGTTTTATTACTGAAAATTTCCAGTTGTTTCGTTTTTAGTAAATTTAATGTGAATACGACATTTTCAATGTTAAATACGTTAAATTTTAAGCAAAATCTCTGGAAATTTACAGCAAATTAGTTTTTTATTTAAAATTTAATGCAGATCAGGATTTTTAATGTAATGTACATTTCATTTCGGGTTTGAATGCAAACAATTTCCAGCACTTTCGTTTTTAGTAAATTTTATGTGAATATGACATTTTTTATGTGGAATACGTTAAATTTTAAGCAGAACATAAAACAAATTTTTAGAAAATTGATTTTCATTAAAAATTTAATGCAGATCAATATTTTTAATGTAATGTACACTTGGCGGAAAGGATATTTTTCCGAATGTTAACCTCAAATGGCAACATCGTATATTTTACCACAGGCATAAGATAATTCCAAATTAAAGAGCAAATTTCGCATCATCATTACTTATTACTTAATGACATAATTTTAGTAAACAAACAATATTACTTTCTTTTTTCATGATCCGAATTATAATTTTATTAAATAAAATTTTTATTATAATCATATAGAATCTAATATTGTGAATTTAAATTATATAAGCAATAAAATTTAAGTTGTTATTATTTGAATTTTTCATGAATAACCTATAAGAAAAAACAAAATAATCATGATGCAAAACTCAATGCATAATTCGAAGTTTTCTTATGTCTGTGGTAAAATATGCAGCGCTGCCATTTGAGGTACACATTCGGAAAAATATCCTTTCCGCCAAGTGTACATTATATTTCGGGTTTGATTGCAGGAAATTTTCGGTAGTTTTGTTTTCAGTAAATTTAATACAGATATAACTTTTTCAACGTGAAGTACGTCAAATTTTAAGCAAAATATCAGAAAAATTTTAGCAAATTGGTTTTTATTCAAAATTTAATGCTGATCAAGATTTTTAATGCAATGTGCATTATATTTCGGGCACCATTGCAGAAAATTTCCAGCAGTTTCGTTTTTAGTAAATTTAACGTGAATATGACATTTTTAACGTGGAATGCCTTAAATTTTAAATAAAACCTCCAAAAATTTTCAGCGAATTAGTTTTCATTCAAAATTTAATGCAGATACAGATTTTTAATGTGGTGTACATTATAATACATGCTCAATTGCAATTAATTTCCAATATTTTTGTTTTTAGTAAATTTAATGTGAATATGACATTTTTAATATGAAATACATTAAATTTCAAGCAGAACATGGAGAGATTTTTTTAAATTTTTTCACCATCCAAAATTTAATGCAGACCTGGATTTTTCATATAGAGTGCATTAAAGTTTAATTTCAATCGCAAAAAATTTTCAACAATTTCGTTTTTAATACATTAAATACAAACGCAACATTTCAATGCAAAGTACATTAAATTTAAGCCAATCATGCAATTTTCAGCAAATTTGTTCTTAGTGAAAATTTAATGCAGATCAAGATTTTTTAATATAGAATGCTTTAAATTTCAAACTAAATTGTAAAAAATTTCATTCAGCTTCATTTTTAGTAAATTTAATGCAAATCGAAATTATTTATTGTAAATGCATGAAATTTAAAGTCACATGGCAAAAAATTGCTTGAGCTTCTTGATTATGCCGATAGGAGGACGTGCGTTGATGCGCGTTTTGTCCCCAAGCGGTGGGAAGAGACCTCACTTACTATATAAGCCGGCCGTTTTGTGTAGACACACATGCGCAGCGGCTGTCGTATTACCATATAAATGCGACATTATAAGTAAATTTGAATGTATTGTATGCGGATATGTATTGATATATAAGTATGTGTTATAAAATAATATATTCCAAGTATTATGTAAATAAAAATCCACTCAGTGTTTCATAGTTACAATATATAAAATATACTATGGAAAAAATAGAATTCGAACAGAATTGTAAGAAAAATCATCAGATTTGCAAAAAAAAGGATCAAAACAACAAATTAAATATTTAAGAGAAAATAATGTAATAAGAAATTATCTTAATCTCATTACTGACAAATTAACGAAATTTTAATATATTTTCTCGCACTCAGAGCGCAAAATACTATTTTGACCAGCTGTTGTGAGGGAGCAAAATACCTCTTTGCCTCCCTAGGGAGCAAAATGAATTCGAACTTTTAACAGGCTCGATAATCTAACCCGATATCTTTATACATCAGTTAATGTCTAATAACTGATAATAATCTAACCCGATATCTTTATACATCAGTTAAGTGTGTAACTCGATGCTTTTTATATATCAGTTAAGTGCTTCACTTAGAATTGTGAATTCTGCGAATTACAAGTTAGGGGTGAACAAATTCCTCGAAAAAGTTCACATATATCAGTAGCAACTTTCAGTCTATTTAGCATTGATTTTTTCGAGTATTATTTATGTAATATTTAATCTTGCACGTTGCATCGAAGACATTTTCATATCCTTATAATATCAGCCAAGTATTTCGCCGAATCGTAAATTCTCGGAATTACAAGTTAGCGATGGACGATTTCCGCGAAAAATGTTAAATTTGAATAAATCAAAATTTAATTTAATTTTTAATGTATTATAAGATATATATATATATATATATATATATATATATATATATATATATATATATATATATATAGTATTTAAATAAAACGGAAAATTTTATCCCATAAAAATATCATTTATTTTTTCTTTAGTATTAAATGTATATGTATATTTAGTATTATATGTATTATTAGTATCATGTATTATATGATACAAAAAATAATATTTTTGGCGCTCTTCGCGTGAGAAAATAGTATGCGCAACGCGGGAGCATATAGGTGTTTGGCGACTCGTGCGATTTGTCGCTCTCGCTACGCTCGAGCGACAAACACGCACTCGTCGGCAAACACCTATTTTGCTCCCTTGTTCCACAATGTACTATTCTGAAAAAATTTTAGGTGTATTGCACAAAATTTTAAGTACATACATTAAAAAATGGGAAGGTGAGATTGCTGGAAATTTTATGCAATTTTATATGAATATTCAAGCTGGTACATTAATTTAAGTTTAGAAAAGCTCATCTGAAATTTTATACATTTTCACTTTAAATTTGAAGCACTTTAACCTTAAATTTCATGTAGGTATACTAAAAAGTGGATATGCGAATCATTAGAAATGCTATGTAGTTCTACGTGAAATTTTATTCATTTTACATGAATATTTAAGCAAGTACACACAATTAAGCTTGTATAAAGTCACCTGAAATTTAATATATTTTTACATAAAATTTTAAGCATATTGCACAAAATTTCATGTGAGCACATAAAAAACTGAAGGGCGCAAGTTGCTGAAAATTCTGTTCAGATCTACATGAAATTTTATTTATTCTACAATAATATTCAAGCTAGTGCATTAAATTCGCACAACAAAAATTACTTGAAATTTTATGCTTTCGTGCATTAAATTTAGAGCAGATTTAGTGAAAAAATTATGTATTTACATGACTTGTGCTTTCATGTGCTCCGATAAAATTTTGCTTCCAGTACTTTTACATGAATTTTCATGCATGTATTGTTGACAGTGTCTTTCAAACGACGTTTGGATTCTGAAGATGCAATTATTAGTTCCGGAGATATAAAACTTTTTATTTTAATAAATTTTACTCTGGGGTGGGCAAAAGCAATTGAACGGCAGTGTATCTTATACAATATTATATTCATTTATAATATGATATTCATTGTCTAATAAATAGCTTTCGTGATATTTACAATGAAATAAATCTTTAACTTTGATAATCTTTAAGTTATTAATGTCTCGTTTGATTATATAGCATATGTATTTGTCAGAAATATTAGTAACTAACCAAAGTTCACAAATCATATATATTTTAGATTCAATATTAAAAATTAATAAAATTTTACTACAAAAGGGAAATTATCATCTGAGATGCACACAAATTTTTGTAATAATAGTATATTACCTTTATATTCAACACTTTTCTAATTTACTTGGTACAATGCATAAAACCTAATCTTAAAATTCAATTTATGCTACTCTAATCTACTGACAATATGCTTTTATTTGATAAAAAATATTTTTTTGTTTGATAAACAATTATCAAATAAAAAAATATTGAATAATTTAGTTTTAAATAAATAATAATGTATACGTATCAAAAATATTATTCATAATTTTTTGAAGTAGTAAGATGATTTTCATGAATATACGCCGGTTAAAAAGGCCGGTAGACGCTACAGGCACACAAAGCGCGCGACTTTTGCTCAGTCGGTATAAGCTCTACACGCTCTCACATAGCTTCACGTAATACATTGATCTACGTTAATTTGAAATATCATACAATACAATATTACATTTTGAAAAATCTAGAATAGTAAAATTAGGGCTTTAGTATAATCGATAAATCACGATTTTCTATTACGTGAAACAACAATTAACAGATAAATGTCTTAGTCCAGGGGCAGTAGGTAAACAAGGGGGATTCTAGCCCAGGGGGGATTCTAGCCCAGGGGGGATTCTGGCCCACTACATTTGTAGCCCACTACATTTGTAGCCCACTGCATTTGTAGCCCACTTTTTGTCGTGACAGGTTAGAATTTTAATAACTCAAGTTTGTAGCAACTTTAATAACCCAAATTTATTACGTTTAAATTTTTTTGTGACTCTGAAAAGAGCCGATTTAAAGTTTTTTATATTTGATATTTGGGGGTGGTATTTGTGATTTATATTTTTCGTAATGCTCCTTTCATGACATCTTCTCTTTTTTAGAGGAATCGATAAGAGGAGTATACTCGTTAGGTTTAGCGGTGGTGCTCGGACTTTGTCCCATGATGAAATAATACAAGTCATGACACGCTTCTACTTTTATAGTGATGAGAGCTGTATGTAATCATTTACTTACACTCCATAGCTATTTCCAATGGCAAACGACTCTCAGTAAAATATTTTTTCATGAGTCTGACGTTGTGTAGAGCACAACAAGCTTTATACATTCCATCGTGATGGGGGCAAACAGTCACTAGCTTTATCTTATCCTGTGACGTGGTACGCCACTATAAATAAATAAATTATTTATTTATTGCACTTTCCCCACTCAGCACTATGACACACCACCAACGAAAACTACCGACCCGGGCGCACGTTTTAATAGAAAGAAAAATAGTTAATTAACGAGATTGTTTTTTTTTGTTTACCGGTATTACGAGACGACGACGACGACACATGTGTAGCAGACGCGCGCGGCAGCCATTACCAATACATCGAGAGCCCCTGTATATGAACACCTGTGCTGCTATAGCAGCCTGTGGAGCGATAGCGGACACACAAATACATGTAAGCGGCCGCGCGTGCGCTAGGAGTCACCGTACCACGAAGAAGACTTAAAAGAGAGAAGAGTGAAACAGCGATACTGAGCAAGAGAGATTGGGAGATTTACACGCTAAGAGAACGAATCTCAAGTGCTGGCGCGTCGATCTCTCGCGCATTAAGCGAAGAGAGAGAAAGAAGGCAATGAAGAAAGATGGATAGAGAGCATTAGAGGGGGGATCGTCACGATTCTTTTCTCTTAACTGAGCCTCGATACCATACATATACGTACACATATGTATGTGTATATGTAAGCCTTTATATGTAGCCGGTGGCGACCAATCTACACGTAAGGAGATAGAAAAGGACAGCAAATAAAGAAAATACGTTATTAAAGAATAGAAAGAAGAAAAATGGTTTTCACTAAAATTAAATTAAGAATTTGAATTTTACAGGCATTATGGATTTGTAAACGTGTTAATTGGTTGAATTAAAATTAAGTTAAAGTGCACACAAATTGAGCGTAAATGTGTGCGTGTGTATTAAAAAGGAAGTAAAAGAAGACCAATAAGGATCATCAAAGAAGACGCGTAGAAGAGTGATTGGAGAAAAAGAAATTAGAAAAGGACACCCAATTATGACAAGAACGAAGAAGAAGGAAGTAGACTTGGAAGATTTGATTCGACTGTCGACCTCGTGCCACATCGGACGCTTTTAAATCGCTGCTTTAAAAACAGTTTTTTTTTCTCGTCGTGTCGTCGCTGAAATTTATAAAAGAATTCTCTTTGGCGTGTGCTGCTAAGGACGAAGGAGAGAGATAATCGGAGAGACGTCCAGGAGTCCAAGAGACAAGGTGGAGAAAAACCCCCTTGACGTCGCCGGTAACGACCACGAGAGAGGATGAGAAAAGATCGAGAGACCGCCGCCATTGTCGCCAGCACCAGCCTTCCACAGCCAGCTCCAACCTCAATCATCGTCGACTGTATCGACCTGGGAGATTGAAAAATTCAGCAACGGTGAGTGGGCTGCGCCCAGAAAATTTTGCTCATTTCCTTGTAAATCAACGGCCCTCGCCGATTGATTTGTAGAGTCAGTGAAGTGGTTTTTGCGGAATTTTCTTGTAGTGCGCGAAGTGGCGTGGTTACAGATTTTCTTTCTTTGTGTAAAACTCGTAAATTGCGGTAGATGAATTTAAAATTTTCTGTTAAGCGTAAGAGAAAAAGTAGTTATAAATTTCCGATTGATTAAATAAGTGAAAATTTCTTATTTATTGAATTTAACGTGCGTTTAAAACAAAATTTTTTTTTGTGTGAAATTTGTACTAGAATTGAAATAAAGATTTGTATTAAGAAGATTAAAAATTAAGTTAGACCGTGAGTGCCGGAGTGTGTGTGTTACGCGAGCACGTGTTACCAAAATAAAATCTAGACCGGTGAAATGTATTTAAATTGCCGGTTGGGCGAATAAAGATAGATAGTGATAAAATAAAATTTTTTTCCTTTGTATGTAGCTGAAATATTAAAATCAAATTCTCGTTTCTGGTAACACGTGGCCGCGTATTGAGCGCCGAGAGAGAGAGAGAGAGACGCAAAGCGAACTAAATGGCCACCGGATGCCCGCCATTTTAGATTACGAATTTGTGATTTACGTAGAATATATATAATTGAATTTTTTTATTGAAACCTTTACATGAATAGAGACTTTAAGTGAATTGAAATTTTTTTTTGATTAGCATAACGATTAATATAACACTTTTTTTTTGAGTTAAGTATAAATTTCTTTGTGTATGGGATATGAGAGAGCGCGAATAGGCAGAAATTAAGCAAACTTTATTAAAACAGATTATAACTTAAAATAAAGTTTTTTTATATATAGTTAAGTGAAATAAGTTAAGAGTTTTTTTTCTGTGTGTTTTCCCCCTCCCATTTCAGACAAGGATTTTACACGAATCGAGCCACCTCCCGATCCAAGGCCGCTTGAGACTCGTGCTGACGGCTAGCTAGTTGGTGGTGTATCTGGCGCCCTTAAACTTAATTTTTTTGATACACCGATTTTTGCATATGAGAATCGGCTCATGAGTAGATTAATACATTGAATCAAATAAAAGCAATTATTAACTTTACCGGAATTCTCGCATCGCAAATGGCACCAGCAACGTGGGGCTTGGATCGGGAAAATTCTGAGTAGAATTTCTTGTTAGAATTGGGGAGCAAAGTGAAAAAGAAGAATAAAAATTTAGACTTGTAATTTGACCGGAAATAATCGAAATTCATGCATGCAGTGATTAATTCAAAATCTTAATTTCTGTAAAGACGGTAAATTGAACGAGTTAATATTTTTTATAAATTAATGTAATTTAGTTGAAATTTCGGGAAAAGAATAAAACAAAAATTGCTGTATACCTCCTTTTTCACCGGTTAAGCGTAGAGAGTAGAGTATAAAACCACTTCACATAATCTAAGCGAGATAAAAATTAAATTGTAAGAGTGTCCCCAGAAAATGCGTAATTGAATCTAATTTAAAACTTTCCCGATATATTTATTGATATATGCTGAACTTAAGACGTAGCGAACCTTTACACCTTCCTAACCCCAAACTACGAACAATAAAATTTATTAAATAGAAATTTAAAAAAAAATTTAAGTTAACCTAGAATAGATAAATGAAAATCAGTGCAAAAAGTATTAAGACTTGCCTTGTTCTCGACCACTGTGCCAAACCCTAGAAAACGTACCTAGTGATACATATATTTTCAATTATTCGTACAAAATATATATATTTATATTTCTCATATATATAATAATTATTCCCTCCATATATACATATATACAAATTTTTTTTTCCTATATAATTGCCCTACGAAGAAACTGGGTTATTGAAGAGACCCGTTGCTATCAAAGAAGAGACAAATACATTAGAATTCCAAGAAGAAAATTTATAAAGAAAAGAAATTTAAAAATTAAAAGAATAGATTAAATCAAGAGAAAGAAGATTTTTTTTCCCAGAAGATTTTAAGACAAAAATAAGAAGATACTAAACAAGAAAAAAAAAAAAGTATAATAATTAATAAGACTAAAAACCCTTTTATTAAAAGAATTTGTGTGTTTATTTCATTTAAAATATATTATAAGTTGCATATAAATTTCCCAGATTAACCCAGGCACAGTGGTAAAATCCCCAAATCTTAATAGTAAAGACCTCAGAAGCGTGTACCTAGCAATACGTAACCTCTGTTTGAAGACTCCAGCGAAATAGAATCGCGAAATCCTCTCTTTTAATTTAGGAAGATAGTAGAATTTAATAGATTTGCTCAAGAGACAACGTAAAAATGGCACAAGAGGTAACAGGTTCAAGAGGTCGGCGAAAGCCCAACCCACTAGACAACTTTCACCCAACCCTGGTAGCAGCAGTAAAGAAGATGGACCGGTGGGAAGTGTCGCAGCGATTGGATAGTATGAGATGTAGCACCACGGGAACATTTCCAGTTCTACGTAGTAGGCTAATCAGAGCGAGTACCCGGGAAATCGAACCACACAAGAGGGTACATTGGAACCCAGCAGTTGACGAAAGACAAAGTTACCTCCCAGCAACGACGAGGAATTTCTTAATGGCACCGTCGGAGGATGAAGATGATCCGGAAGCTACTCCTAGAAGCTATCAGGAAGCTCAGTTCGACAAGCAAGAAGCAAGACGGACCGACCAAAGTGGAATGAGGTTAGAAGTGACCACGGCTGCGGCAGCAGGATCGAGTGCACCGCCGGTGAGGACCGGGGAAGTGCAAACTCCCGCTTGTATGGTAACAGTGACGACCACCACTTCCACGACTCCTACCACCACCGTGGCTGGTACTTTTGGTAGTGCGTCGATGCAGACAGTGTCCAATGCAAGAGCCTCAATGTCAGCAACTGGAATGGCCGCCAGATATATCGCTATGTCCAACCATGCACCTCTAGGCTATTTCCATAATGTAACGTCCATATTAGGCTCCGTAGGATGGAACTCGAGGAATACACAAATCCCACGATGGACGTTGAACACCACGAATACTTGGAGACCAGAGACGCCAGCGCCTACTCCAGCCATACAAAGCCAGCACCCAATAGCA
Source organism: Anastatus disparis (assembly GCA_017163975.1). Classification (NCBI taxonomy): domain Eukaryota; kingdom Metazoa; phylum Arthropoda; class Insecta; order Hymenoptera; family Eupelmidae; genus Anastatus; species Anastatus disparis. The sequence continues at coordinate 339,491 of JAFFSR010000071.1, forward strand.
GTATCACCAAACCCCAGAGAATTACCTATTGAAGAAGTAATAGCCATGGATGACCTCTGTATGCCCGACGAGGAAGAAAACGATGATGAGGAAGATCTCGCAGACGCTTATGCCACTTTCCTCGATCCAGCGAGCCTAGGAATTCGTAGTCAGCAGATACCCTATACAGCTCGAGAGTATGCGCTAGGTGAACAGGTAGATATACACTCAGATGCCGGTAGGGACCAGCATCAATGCACTAGAGTTGGTATGGCCAGGGAAACCCCACGACAAGGAAATAGTGATAATAGAGATGGCAGAGGCGCCAGAGGTCACGGTGTTAATCAGTTAAGAAATAGCCAAGGCCAACAACGAAATGCACCACGGGAATACAATGAGTCAAGAGGTAGAAGAGACCGAAGAGATAGGAGAGATAGGGATGATGGAGAACACAGGCGATGTAGAAGAAATGGAGAGCGTAGAGGTCATCGAAGAAACCGAAGAGACGACGACTATAGTGACTATTCACATAGCTCCAGTGACACCGAACCCTGGTGAAAAAAATCAGGTGACTAGTCACCTGATTTATCAGGTGATTTATCATGCCAAAATATCATGTATAGATTTTGTTGGTTTTTACACGTTTTAAACCATGCTTAGTCAATTTAGAACAATTTTTGAAAAATTTTTGAAATTTTTGAACTTCGAAATTTTTTTGTGATTTAGTCAAAATTTTTTCTAAGACCAAATTATCTAAAAAATTTTCTAAGTTCAAAATTTTCCAAAATTTTCAAAAATTGTTCTAAATTGACTAAGCATGGTTTAAAATGTGTAAAGACCAACAAAATCGTTACATGATGTTTTGGCATGATAAATCACCTGATAAATCAGGTGATTTATCACCTGATTTTTTTTAATAGGGAGGACTATAGCAGTGACGAAAATTATGGAGGTAGCACTAGGTATAATGTTGACATGACTGAACGAGACAACGCTACCAATAAAACGTTAAGGAATTGGAAGATTTCTTTCAGCGGAGATGATAGAGAAGGACCGGAGGAGTTTCTCGCCAGGTTAGGTAACTGCCGAAGAAACACCGGCATTCCAGATGAAGATCTCTTAAGGTCAGTACCCTGTGTGTTCACAGGTTCAGCAAGCATCTGGTATAGGACCGCCGAGTTAGAGGTACATGACTGGAAGAGCTTCAAAAGAGCCTTCAGACATCAGTACGTAGGCGATGTCAAACGGGTAGACCTTCTCGATGAGCTGAAAAGACAGACACAAGCCAAAGGAGAAAGTATCTCTAACTTCATATCCTGCTTTAGGTGCATAGTAGGATATTTTAAGAATCCACCGTCACTGCGAACTCAGGTAGACACAGCATACAGGAATTTATTACCAGAGTATCGTAAGTTTATGGCAGGTGAGAGAATAGGGACCTATGAAGATCTCAGGCGTTTAGGTAGGCGTTGGGAAAAACAGAAGGACCTAGACAATAGATATCAACCCCCACCTCCGCGAGAGAAGATGTTGATCCAGGGTGCAGCCTTTAACGTGCCCAAAAGAACAGACAAACCAAGAATCGCGAATGCGGAAGAATATGAAGGGACCACAAGTGAAAGAGAGAGTGATAGAGATGAAACTCCGAATACGACCCAACGAAAACCACGGCGACGGAGGAGGAAGCCTAACAAACAGAGAGGAACTCAGGTAGCGGGTGTACAAGAAACACCACCACTTCAAGCTGAGACGGATCCGACGCCGGTGGAAACATCGAACACAGCAGCAACGAGACAACCACCTGTAATGACAGGTCAGGTGCCTATAGTCGCATGGTCTCCGAATGTATTACCACCAGTCAACTGGTGGAGTGCGCAAACAAGACCCCAGTATGACCAAGGCAGGCAATATCAGCAGACCACAAACGTAACAAGCGGAGCCACTGGAGTAGCTAAAGGTCAACCGACGTATTCGGCGTGCTACACCTGTCAGGCCGTTGGACACCGAGCAAGAGATTGTCCACAAAGGATTTGTCGCTCATGCGGAGGAATGGGACATTCTATGAACGTTTGCCCTAACCAACAGACCCCTAGTAGGATACCTAACCCGAATCAACAAGCAAGAAACGCGAATTGGACCCCAAATCCAAATAAGCAGCCACCGAGACCCAACCCACAGAAGAATACTCCTCAGCAATCACAGGGAAACGAAGCGGCGGAGGGGCAGAACTTAGCTCAACCCCCCCCCCCTTTTATGCAAAATCTCGTGATGCCACCGAATTGGCCACCGGCAGAGAAGAACTAGATAGAAAGTATCCAAACGAATGTATGACCCCGAATAACGTGATGAAGACCCTTACCCCAGATGAGAAAAAGAATATTATAGGAATAACGGAGAACCAAGAGACCATGAGAATGCTCTCCCCACTCGAGTTCGCTGAAAAATACTCTAGAGAAGGGATTATGAGGACCATGGCTCATTTAAATGAAAGAAAGAAGAAATTAGAATTATTGGAGCAAGGAGCATTACAACTCAGTGAAGAATCAGACAATGAAGAAAAGGAAGGATTCAAACAACTAGCAGAACTAAACCGCGTATTGAGAGTCTTAGATGAAGAAGAAGAGAAACATCCATCTATACCAGTAATTAAAACACGACAGAACGAGAGTAAGTCTAACTTAGGGGGGGAGAGATGCTCACCGGTAAAGACTGAAGACAGATCTGAACCTGGAGATGACGATGACGCTGTGGCGGGCATGTGCAATGAGAATAGGAATTTCTTAGATGTAGTGCTCGGAGGTAGACGGTACCAGGCCTTATTCGACACTGGAGCAATGGTGTCATTGATAGGACCAAGAGTAACTCAGAAATTCCAAGATCGATTAATACCAGCCCGAACAGTAATAAGAAGTGTCATAGGAGGATCAGCTCGGATTGTTGGAAAATTACCTGTGGATTTGGAAGTAGATGGATGTGTGCGACGAATAGAGATGAAAGCAATCTCTGCCTTAGACCATGACGTAATTCTAGGAATAGACTTCTGTAGACTTTGGCAGATAGAAACCAAATTCAGCGAGAACTTATGGAGAATGAAAGACGGCGAGTGGAGAGAATTTAACAATGAAGATCAAACACCAACCCTAGTATTCGGAGAATGTGCAGGAATAATAGAATTAGATGATGAACAACGAGTATTAATCGAAGACCTGGTGAATACTATCATACCCCAACCAACAGATGTACCTGGAACAACTAATTTATCGGAACACCACATAGACGTTATGGGAGCTTCTCCGATAAAACAGAGACCTAGAAGAATGTCGCCGATGATGTTGCAAGTCGCTCATAAAGAGATAGAAGCGATGTTGCGAAACAATATAATTGAAAGGTCAGCAAGTGAATGGAGTAGTCCACCAGTGATACTTAGAAAACCTGACGGAGAGTACAGATTCTGTGTAGACTATAGAGAATTGAATAAGGTCACTAGGAAGGACGCTTATCCAATACCTAGCATGGATTCAATCCTAGATAAGCTGAGAAAAGCCAGATACCTAACCAAAATTGACCTGAAGCAAGCCTATTTCCAAATTCCAATGGAGGAAAATAGTAGGAAGTACACTGCTTTCTCAGTACCTGGCTCAGGTCTCTGACAATTCAAGAAAATGCCTTTCGGATTGACCAACGCACCAATGACCTTCCAAAGGCTCATCGACGCTCTTTTTGGACCTGAATGTGAACCTAACGTGTTTGGTTACCTCGACGATATCATCATAGCCACTGAGAATTTTGAGGATCACTTAAAATGGCTGAAAACAGTGTTGCGGAAACTGGTAGACGCTGGATTGACGGTGAATAAGAAAAAGTGTGAGATATGCTGCTCACAGATCACCTACCTTGGATTTATCTTAGACAATGAGGGGCTAAGACCTGATCCAGACAAGGTGGCACCAGTTGTCAATTATCCAGCACCCAGGACTGTAAAGCAATTAAGAAGATTTCTCGGAATGGTGGGATGGTATTCGAGGTTTATTGAGCGAGATTCAGAGAAGAAAGTTCCACTAGTGAAGCTGTTAAGGAAAAGCAAGGAATGGAGTTGGGGAGAAGAACAACAGAGCGCGTTTGAAGACCTAAAGAGAGCCTTAACGACAGCGCCTGTACTTGCAAGACCTGACTTTAACCAACCATTCACGGTACAATGTGACGCCAGTGACTTCGCAATAGGAGCAGTATTGACTCAAGAGCACGAAGACGGTGCACACCCAATTGTTTACGTGAGTAGAGTACTAACAGCAGCAGAGAGGAACTATACCACTACAGAGAAGGAATTATTAGCAATAATATGGTCAATTGAGAAACTAAGACCTTATCTTGAAGGTTATACCTTTAAGATTATCACCGACCATAGCGCGTTGAAGTGGTTACAGAAGCTGAAAGATCCAACAGGACGACTAGCAAGATGGGTATTGAAAATGCAGCAATGGTCATTTGAGATCGTACATAGACGTGGAGCACTACATCACGTACCTGATGCTCTCTCAAGAATGTACGAAGGTCAAGAAGAAGAAGAACGAGTGTGTGCTTTCGAAGAGATTCAAGATGAAAAATATATTGAGCGAGTCAAAGAGATAGAAACGAACCCTTATAAATACCCAGGATGGAAAATAGAAGACGGATTATTATACAGATTTAGAAAAGAACCTTTACTCGACCCAGTGACCCATGGAGAAGAAGGATGGCGACTTGTTGTTCCAGCAGAACACCGAGAAAGAATACTGCAAGATGCTCACTGTCATCCATCTTCAGGGCACTTAGGACTAGAGAAGACCTATGATAGAGTAATAAGAGAGTATTATTGGCCAGGAGTTTATTATGACACAACTCAGTTTGTGAAGGAGTGCGACGACTGTCAACGGTACAAAATCAAGCAAACTGGACCTCAAGGATTAATGGGAAACCGTGTTGTTGAGAGACCATGGCTTGTAGTATCAGCTGATATGATGGAATTCCCTCCAAGTAAGAGCCAAAATAAATACCTACTAGTTTTTCAGGACCTTTTCACTAAATGGGTCGAGTTGAAGCCAGTAAGGACAGCTGATGGAAAAGCAGTATCGAAAGCATTCGAAGAATTAATTCTATTCAGGTGGGAAACTCCAAAGTATCTATTAACAGATAATGGGAAAGAATTCGATAACAAGCACCTCGACCAAGTATTACAGGAATATGGAGTATCCAGAGTAACGACACCGCCGTATCACCCGCAAGCAAATCCCGTGGAGCGTGCGAATAGAACCTTAAAGACCATGATAGCTACATTCGTAAAGGAGGATCATAGGACTTGGGATCAGCATCTCCATGAATTTAGGCACGCAGTAAATACAGCAACGCAGTCAACACTGAAAACCTCACCAGCGTTTCTTAACTATGGGAGGCACCCTATGCCCGTAAAGAGCTTGAGAAGAGAAGTAGAGGGCAGTAAACCTATCATTAGAATAAATCCAGAAGATTGGGCAGACAGAATAAAACGGCTGGATGCATTGAGAGACTTGGTCATTAAGCACATCGAAAAGGCGAAAGAGAAACAAGCAAGAGAATATAACAAAGGGAGAAAAGATATTCGGTTTAACGTAGGGGATATGGTCATGCGACGCGTACATGTACTTTCGAATGCAGCTAACCGATTTTCCGCGAAACTCGCACCAAAATACGACGGGCCGTTTAAAGTTTTAGGAATAAAATCACTGTTAGTATACGTAGTTGAGACCGAAAGCGGTAAGCGTAATGCGAAGGTACACGTTTCTGAACTCAAAAGATATATACCCTCTCGAAAAACCCGAGATTAGAACCCATTTAAAACCCTACAACCCGTTTACTAATAGCCCTTCATGTTTTTTTTTCTTTTACTTACAGGAAATAGAATGAGACGCGCAGTAGGCCCCCGTAAAGACCTCAATCGGTTGGCTCACCGTATGGTGAGAAAAATCATGGGCGAATTACCCACCTTATCGCCACCACGGAGCCCAATAGAGACGGAGCCGGTAATTGACCGACCCCGCCAACTCATAGCCGAAATGGGAGTGTACTCCCCTACCATGGAGGAACTAGAAAGGGCAGCGGAGATTGAAAGAGAAAGGGAGGAAGAAAATAGGGAGTTCTGGATTAGCATCGCGGAAGAATTGAACGTCACTAATCCAGACTTGCACCTACAGGAGAAAGAAAGGTGATGAAGATGAAGAACCAATTGTAAAGAAAAGCAAGAGATGGAAAAGAAAGAGGCAGAATGGGCCCGCAAGCAGGTAGAAAAAATTGAGCGAGAGAACGAGGAAGAATTGAGAGAGAAATTAGAAATGGAAAGGGCGCTTATTGAGCGCCGAAGAAAGCAAGAGGAAGAAAGAAGAGCAATTCAGATAGAACGAGAAATAGAAGAAGAACGAAGAAGAATAATACAGAAGTGGGAAGAAGAGGATAAAAAAAGTAAGAATAGATCTTGGGCAGATCAAGTAGAAGAGGAGTTGGCCCAAAATATGGACAATGTCGAACTGGTACCTCGATCTATGCCAAGTCAGACCAGCTACCCCAGGCCCACTAGTGCTGTAACACCTGTTAATCCCAGGTTAGGATTACCGGTGGCTAAGAGCCATGTATGGGAGCCTCTGGCATGGGACTTAGGCAGAGAAGAAGGAGAGGAGTCCTTAAGAATTGGAGGGTTAGATGGGCCAGGTGCTCGTAATCGCCAAGATGAGACGTGCCCTCCGCCTGCTAAAAAGAAGATCAAAGGGCCACGTCAGCTCCAGCTTGACGACTACGAGTCGCTCACGCCTCCTCCTCCCACCAGGTCTCCTACACCACCTCCAGGCCCAATAGGACGCGACGCCAGTGGTAGATGGCTACGAGAGGCACCTAATACTGGGCTGCCTGTGAAGACCAGCGGGGTCCTGTTCAGCGATGTGAAGAGGATACCTACGGAACGCAAGGTAGATCCCCTCCCAGCGCTTGCTTCAACTGCTGGCAGCGTGGACATCGCTCGAAGATGTGCCCACACCCCCGACGCAGCGTCTACTGTTATAACTGCGGTCGGCGAGGTGTGGATTTAGCCGATTGCCCACGCTGCAGTGAGCCGCACAGGAGGCACTTGACCATCAAATACGGAGAAGAAGAAGTGGCCAGGATCTACCATTACCACCAGCCTGGCGACGTTCCAGGGCCTCAAGCACTTCCGCCACGAACAGCAGCCCCAGCAGCCACAACAACAACAATATTAACTGGTACCAGGCCCAAGACGACCATCACCACCACCAAACCAACAACAACCACCACCAAACCAACAACATCCACCATTAGCACCATCTCCACAACAACTCCAACAACAGTTACATCAACAACCGCCTCCACTGAGCCAATACCACCATTAAGAAAGCCACGAGACCCAGCACCCGGCCCTAAGACGCCAGCCTCCCAAACAACAACAGAGGAAGAGCCAATCGAGCAAATGTGTCGATTGGCGGAGGCCTTAAGAGATCTCCCAACAACAACGCGGGATGAGATCCTCCAGGACGTCTTAGAGGAGCGACTGATCACCCAAATGCTGCGTCTCGTTGAGACCTTAACGGGGCTCAGTGTTGCTACCCGAATTCGAATCATCACTAGCATGATTCGGGAGCAACGAAGGTTGAGGCGAGAGAAAGAAGAGTAAAGAAGAGAAAGAAAAGGGGAAATTTAATAGGGATTGGGGTTGACCAGGGAGTAAAAAGAAGGAGACGACCGAGAAGAGAACAAGGAGTATTTAAGACCAAGAGCACTGAGAATTTGTAGATAGTGAGTTAAATCCTAAATAATTTTTTTGTATTGTTGTACTCATACCCATACATATATACTTAATTTAATTGTACGTAGTCATATCCTAAATATACCCAAAACCCTCTAACCCAACCTAACCCCACCCAATAACCTTCGCGTTAGAAAAATATATATATAGTAAACAATGCATGAGTTAGTAACTAAGTAAGCGTAATTTCTGGGAACATTAATGGTGATAGTGAGTGTATAATAAATTTAAGAAAACTGCATATTGTAACCTGTGAACGGATCGGTGGCGAGAGTCGTTGGTGTGTAACGCGAGCAGAAAAGTTTGTAAGCAGTCCACTCGGGCGAATGTCCAGCTTAGGGGGGGAGAGTTTGTGACGTGGTACGCCACTATAAATAAATAAATTATTTATTTATTGCACTTTCCCCACTCAGCACTATGACACACCACCAACGAAAACTACCGACCCGGGCGCGATTTTTAATAGAAAGAAAAATAGTTAATTAACGAGATTGTTTTTTTTTGTTTACCGGTATTACGAGACGACGACGACGACACATGTGTAGCAGACGCGCGCGGCAGCCATTACCAATACATCGAGAGCCCCTGTATATGAACACCTGTGCTGCTATAGCAGCCTGTGGAGCGATAGCGGACACACGAATACATGTAAGCGACCGCGCGTGCGCTAGGAGTCACCGTACCACGAAGAAGACCTAAAAGAGAGAAGAGTGAAACAGCGATACTGAGCAAGAGAGATTAGGAGATTTACACGCTAAGAGAACGAATCTCAAGTGCTGGCGCGTCGATCTCTCGCGCATTAAGCGAAGAGAGAGGAAGAAGGCAATGAAGAAAGATGTATAGAGAGCATTAAAGAGGGGATCGTCACGATTCTTTTCTCTTAACTGAGCCTCGATACCATACATATACGTACACATATGTATGTGTATATGTAAGCCTTTATATGTAGCCGGTGGCGACCAATCTACACGTAAGGAGATAGAAAAGGACAGCGAATAAAGAAAATACGTTATTAAAGAATAGAAAGAAGAAAAATGGTTTTCACTAAAATTAAATTAAGAATTTGAATTTTACAGGCATTATGGATTTGTAAACGTGTTAATTGGTTGAATTAAAATTAAGTTAAAGTGCACACAAATTGAGCGTAAATGTGTGTGTGTGTATTAAAAAGGAAGTAAAAGAAGACCAATAAGGATCATCAAAGAAGACGTGTAGAAGAGTGATTGGAGAAAAAGAAATTAGAAAAGGACACCCAATTATGACAAGAACGAAGAAGAAGGAAGTAGACTTGGAAGATTTGATTCGACTGTCGACCTCGTGCCACATCGGACGCTTTTAAATCGCTGCTTTAAAAACAGTTTTTTTTTTCTCTTCGTGTCGTCGCTGAAATTTATAAAAGAATTCTCTTTGGCGTGTGCTGCTAAGGACGAAGGAGAGAGATAATCGGAGAGACGTCCAGGAGTCCAAGAGACAAGGTGGAGAAAAACCCCCTTGACGTCGCCGGTAACGACCACGAGAGAGGACGAGAAAAGATCGAGAGACCGCCGCTATTGTCGCCAGCACCAGCCTTCCACAGCCAGCTCCAACCTCAATCATCGTCGACTGTATCGACCTGGGAGATTGAAAAATTCAGCAACGGTGAGTGGGCTGCGCCCAGAAAATTTTGCTTATTTCCTTGTAAATCAACGGCCCTCACCGATTGATTTGTAGAGTCAGTGAAGTGGTTTTTGCGGAATTTTCTTGTAGTGCGCGAAGTGGCGTGGTTACAGATTTTCTTTCTTTGTGTAAAACTCGTAAATTGCGGTAGATGAATTTGAAATTTTCTGTTAAGCGTAATAGAAAAAGTAGTTATAAATTTCCGATTGATTAAATAAGTGAAAATTTCTTATTTATTGAATTTAACGTGCGTTTAAAACAAAATTTTTTTTTGTGTGAAATTTGTACTAGAATTGAAATAAAGATTTGTATTAAGAAGATTAAAAATTAAGTTAGACCGTGAGTGCCGGAGTGTGTGTGTTACGCGAGCACGTGTTACCAAAATAAAATCTAGACCGGTGAAATGTATTTAAATTGCCGGTTGGGCGAATAAAGATAGATAGTGATAAAATAAAATTTTTTTCCTTTGTATGTAGCTGAAATATTAAAATCAAATTCTCGTTTCTGGTAACACGTGGCCGCGTATTGAGCGCCGAGAGAGAGAGAGAGAGACGCAAAGCGAACTAAATGGCCACCGGATGCCCGCCATTTTAGATTACGAATTTGTGATTTACGTAGAATATATATAATTGAATTTTTTTATTGAAACCTTTACATGAATAGAGACTTTAAGTGAATTGAAATTTTTTTTTGATTAGCATAACGATTAATATAACACTTTTTTTTTGAGTTAAGTATAAATTTCTTTGTGTATGGGATATGAGAGAGCGCGAATAGGCAGAAATTAAGCAAACTTTATTAAAACAGATTATAACTTAAAATAAAGTTTTTTTATATATAGTTAAGTGAAATAAGTTAAAAGTTTTTTTTCTGTGTGTTTTCCCCCTCCCATTTCAGACAAGGATTTTACACGAATCGAGCCACCTCCCGATCCAAGGCCGCTTGAGACTCGTGCTGACGGCTAGCTAGTTGGTGGTGTATCTGGCGCCCTTAAACTTAATTTTTTTGATACACCGATTTTTGCATATGAGAATCGGCTCATGAGTAGATTAATACATTGAATCAAATAAAAGCAATTATTAACTTTACCGGAATTCTCGCATCGCAATCCAGTGGTGGATAACCCATCTCTGTAACATCGGTAACGTTGAACTTGAAACGTTCTAACCATCTTTTCTTTATACTTCCCATCACTAAAATTTTGCTAGCATCTTGTAGAGCTTCTTTAAGAATGTTTCGTATTTCGGTGTAGGGAATCGTACCAGAACGCCAAGACAAACCATGATAATATTGTTCAAACCATTTGTTTTGCGTCTTATATTTCTCTGTGAGTCTTCGCCAAGGAAACGGTTCTCAAATTATATTATTAAACAATTCTTAATAAAAAATTTACACGTTGTTAAATATTTTTTTAGATTTCACGTTTTATTAATAAAATAAAATAAATAACATTTAATTACTTTTAATTACATACATTATAAAACAATATAGAGTCCAAAGTTAAATAATGGCCAGTCCATGGAAGTCTATCAAAATGCACCTGAAGAAACAGAATGAGCTACAGAAATTACACCAGTGAACACTGTTTCTAATATAAATCCAATAGCCACTATAGAAATAGTAGAGGAAGAATCAGGAAGCGGAAAAATGAAGGATTTTCATAATTTGCAGCAAGTATGAAATTTGTAACAAAAAGTATTATAACATAAATTTTTCAAAATTTGTTATGCTTTAAATTTAATCTTTTTAGAAATTGTACGTTTTTAAAATTATTTAAAACTTTAAAAAATAGCATAGCAGTATTCCTTAACAAACATTTAAATTATTAATTTTTATTATAAAGAAATAAAAAAAATTACCAGTTAAAAATTTTAATTTTAATTCATCTTTATTGCATATTAAAATATATTAAAACGATATTAATTTACAATTCTCCTTTTAAAAGAAATTTCATATGGAAATATTTGCATGAAGAACTTATTCTTAAGGTGATGTAATTTAATATATAATTACCGACATTGCAGTTTCTCGAATTTTTAATCCTTATTCAAAAATTTTCTTAAATATCTCTAAATTATGTTTTTTATTGATTAAAATAGAAGGCAGTAATATAGAGATATTTTTAAAAAATTTGGATTAAGAATGAAAAATTTGTAAAACTGTAATGTTGGTATTTTACATCCCTTTAATGAGAATATTTAATTAAAAGGATTATGTTTATCATTTTCACTTTATTATTGCTATTTAATTTTATAAAATCAAATTTTACAAAAATTTTATTTTTCTTAACTTTGGGATACTTTTTCTTATGTACAATCAGAAAGAAAACTACGCCTATTCGGTCTAACACTTTCTAATAATTTCAATAAAGTTAAAGGTTATTTAGTTTGAATTTCAATAGTTTTTAAAGTATCTTGAATTAAAAGCGTTCAGCTTTCAAACTGTTAATATTATCGAGGATTGACCTAAATGAAAACAAAAGTAATTATATTAAAATAAACTATTTATTATAAAACACACCCGCACCCCAATACAACTTATTTGTCTAACAGTCGTCCAAGGAATGAACTAAGCGCGCATCGCGCTCATCAAACATACTCCTCCTTATGGCGGCGCCACACTACACATATATATGATTGAGCGTGTCTATATTTTCAACACTCCCTCCCACGCTCAATATTACCTAATTATACATAAATGATTTTTACTAAAATACATAAATGAACAAATATTTTAAAAAATGGCATTTTAAAATTTTCAATCTTGATTTGAAGATGATTGCTGTTAGCTCTGTCGTTTGTTGTTTTATTCAGGACCTATAATACATACAAAGTGAAGAATATTAAAATAAAATTTAAATAAACGAGTATATATATTGTTGAATTTTATCAGTCTTAGCTATCTGATGTTTAGAAGGAACCCAGCTGACATTTATCAAACCTGTTTCTACACAGTGTTCCTTTATTTCTGTTGCATGCCTTAAAATTGTTCTGCCACCTGTTTTTTTACACTTGACTCAGCTACCTTGTTATCACACCATAATAGAATTGGTGCTAATTCTTGGATATCAATTCTTAAGCACATTCGCTTATAGAAACATATTTCTGTCTATGAGTTTTTCAGGATATTGTGTCTTCGAAAAACTGAATCACATAGCTACTGGTCGTAAGAAAATCTTTGCAGTCGTCAAAGCTTGCATCTGTAAATCCTTGTAAACAGTCATTCTGTCCTTTGTATCTAAGTTCAAAGTCTTTTGTTCCTCTTAAGTATTCAAATACTCTTTCAACCTTCTACCAGTCATTTTCAGTAAAGTTGATTTGGTGTCTGCTCAGAGTATTTACCTCATATGCAATTTCTGGCCTGCTTGCATTGGTTTCTCCTTTTCTTTACGCTGTCTTCTCTTCCTATTGGTTCTTTCTGATTGATTATCATAGGTGTTTGTTGCGGTGGTGATTGATTGAAACTAAACTTCTTCAGCATTTTTTTTATTTATTGTTCTTGCTTAATTCTCAGTATCCTTTTTTTTCTGTCTTATTTTATTTCTGAGCCTAAAGAACTTTTAGTCTTGCCAGTTTCTGTCATTTTAAATACTTCCTTTACATTTGTCTTCATTTTTTTTCAATCATCTTTACATTGTTACAAACTAGCAGAATGTCATCTGCATACTAAATCAAGATAAGAAATCCGTCTTTTTCTTGCTGAGTAAATAGACAAGGCTCATTGTTGAATGATCTAAGTCCACATTTCTTTACTGTCTTTTTAAATCTTTCATTCCAACATTTTAAACTGACTTTCAAATCGTATAAAGCATTTTCCAATATACAAATTTTGTTTTGTTTGATCCTTTCATAACCAATCATCCCTTCAGGTATTTCCACGCTGTTTAAATATTCATTTAGAAAAGCTGTCTTCACGTCCATCTGACATATTTCTGAATCCAGTTTGTTTGCCATTGCCAGTATAGATCTGATTAAATGTAATCGTGAAACCGGTGCATATGTTTCTTGAATATCATACTCATTTCTGTCTTTAAAACTACAAATTACTAGTCTGACTTTATATCTTATTTTACTGTCTTCTTTCTTTTAAATACCCATCTTGAATATTTAAGGTTTGATCTTTTTCTGTCATTCATTACAATTGATCTGTCAACTAATTTTCATACATTATTCTTATACATAGATTCTAATTCTTCAATAATAGTTTTGGTCCATTTTTTGTTTATCTTTTGACTTCATGGCTTCCAAGTGTGTGCTCAGGTCATTATTTATATCTGCTAATAAAACATGAGTTTCTTCATTTATCTTATTTTCTATACTTGTTTGTGTTTCCATTGGTAATTGAATCTGTCGTTTTGTTTTCTCTCCCTCCAATTCTTGCACTCCATATTCAGTATTTTTCTTAACTTTTGTCGGTCTTCCTACTAATTTTTTTATTTTCTCTCCCACCAATCCTTGTTACTTTTTATCAGTCTTATTATTTTCGTTTCTTGGTCGTCTAACTGATCTTTTGAATTTCTCTCCCTCCGGTTTTTGTATTCGTGTTTCATTTTCTCTGTCTTCTAACACAAAATTCACAAACCATGTATCTTTATCTTTTCATCAATTTGTTTCCAGTCTTGTATATCAGTTGTTGCATATCTGTCCTTGTAGACTAATTTTTCGTTGAATCGTACATCTCTGCTTTCGTATAGTTTACATAAAACCCATTGTGTCTGAATTCATTATTTGCAAAGGTTCAATTGTTCTATGCTTTACTGTCTTAAATGGCAATTTGTTAAACTTTGCAATCATACACACTTCACAGTCTTTCAACGTATCATCAAATACAGCCTGTTTTAAAGTTTTGATATTAGAAAATTTCAATTGTAATTTTCTTAAATAATCAACTGATGCATGGCCCATTCGAAAATGCCACAAATTAGCGTAGTTGTTTGTATTTATTTTCTCTGTCACTTTTGTATTTTCAATCTCACATTGAGATTCTTCACTGACTTCAACCTCATGTGATTTATAAATATTTCTGTCTGCAATCTCAATATTTTTCTTCTTTGACTGTCTGATTTTCTTCCTTTTCATTAAATTGATTATTTTCTTCAATATTCTGTTCTTCGTTCATTCTACTTGTCGTTACATATACTAGAACCTGTCTTTGTTTTAAATTATTTTCTGTCGCATCTCATTCAAATTCAATCAACCAATATTGCTGATTATATATTGGTAAGGATGAAAAATCTTCATTTAAGTCTTCCGTGCAGATTACTCTGTCTAAAAATAATAAATTTTCCATCAGTCATATTTGTTTGCACGCTTCTTTCTACCTTAGATTTAAGATTTGCGCTGCAGTCTTTATTTGCGCATTGGACTCTGTCCAGTTGTTTAATAAATGTCTTGAAAATCAACTTTGAATTTGTCAATCGTTCTGTCACACCACTGTCAGCACTCGGTTCATTAGTCTTCTTATTTCCAGATTCTAATTGGTTCAAAACCGCCTCCTTCCTGATACTCTCCTCTGCTATACTTTACATAATTTTCTTGTCTCCTTTTATTGACAGATTTTGCTCGTTTTTAATTGACATTATTAATTAGATTAGCTATCTTACTTGTGAATGCTGTCCGACCTGTACTTTCTTTACTTTTATTATTATAATATTTTGATTCATACCTTTTTCTGTCTTTCTGTTTCGAGTGTCCCTGACACTTTGGACATGTTAAGATCACATGGTCACGGGTAAATCTCTGACAAAAGAAACATTTCTTTATACTATTTCCCTGTCGTGGGCAGTCGCTGGCACAGTACCCATAACTGTCGCATTGAAAAAATCGCACTTTCTGTATCGCCCTTGATTTGACCGTCATAGCTGTCGTTTGATGGCTTTCAACCTGTATAATAAGTAACTTTAGTTTAACATAAGATAACCCTTTCACTGTAACACTTTCTGTCATAAAACTTATTCCTTCTACTTGATGTACTTTGCTTATGATAGTATTATAAAAGAAATCTCTTTCGTCTTTTTCAGGCAACGATTTAACTTTTGGCATGTTATTATAACTTCTTACTATTTCTTCAAATCTGTCTATAAAATTAACTGCCTTTTCTTTCGCTGGATTATACTGTATGTTGTATTTTTTTTTTTTTTTTTTTTTTTTATTACTAGATGGAGTTACATTTAGCTCGCTTTAATTTAATTATTTCGCTTTAATTTCTTTAATTCTGTTCAAAAATTTAACTAAATCTTTAATTTTCATAACTCTAGCATGATAGTCTTTATCTATTCTATTTATTAAAATGTCATGAACTTTCTTTTGCTACAATAGTACTATCTACATCATACAATAAGTCCAGCGAACTTAATTCAGACATAAAATAATCCAAAGTTTTCAAATGTAATTTGAGTCGTTAATTCATAATAGCACTTTACTGGTCCGTCTTTTCCAGTCAATCCGGTTTTGATAATTTCTGTCAGCTGTTTAAAAATGTCTAAAATACTGTCGTTTTTTTTTTTTTTTTTTTCTTTATTAAGTCTTTTATCAACCTTTATTTGTATTAAATGCGATATTTTAAGTTTATTTACCGGTCCTAAGTGTTCGTCCAAGACTGTCGAGTTCCCGAAACCTTCTGCATTAAGTGTATAATTTTCAAAATCATTGTTTACCTTATATGTCGTTTTGCTGCCTTTGGATTTATCTGTCCTTTCTGCCTCGTTACCTGTAGTGATCCTCCTTTACCTGTTCAAATTCCTCCCTCATCGAATCCAAAGTCTGGCTGTCAAAGACCCGCGTGGCGCTTCCCTCCTTTATCATCAAAGTCATTAAAGCGTCATTTTTTTTTTTTTTTTTTATTCTTCTTCCCTTTTCTTCGTCTCTCTTGTTCTTTGCCATTTCTGTCTTAACTGAATTAAGCTTATCCATTACCTTTTTCAAATTGTCATATAGGTCTAAATCAAAATTTTCATTATAATAATCATGCTTAAAAATCTTACTCTCATCGTCAAATTTTCTGTCATAATTTTTCTATTTTATTGACAAAACAACGAAATATTTATTTATAAATTTTTTTTTTTTTAACTTTTTATTTGACTTTACCTGCCAATTTTGATTTAATCATTTAATTCATTCTGTTTTCTGTCTCTTTCTTTATTTTTGTCGTTTCAATCGTAATGTAATCCCATACGCTCTTCTCTGTCTTTAGCTCCGTCTTCGTTCTTATTTTCATCTGTATTTTCCATCGTATACATATTTTTCCAATACATCATTCAATTTTGCTGTCAAACCTTTGATTTGTTTTTGTCTTTCCTTATCTGTCACTATTTGACCTCCTGCAGTTACTTTGACTACAGTTTTCACAGAGCCGTCTTCAAAACCGTCACTTTATTCTACTTTCTGTTCTGTCTCGTTATATAGCCCCTCCGTCTTCTCAGTCTCATTGCTGTCGTTAATTCTGTCTTTTCTCTCTTTCTTATCAGTCATAGTGTGGCCACCTGTCGTACAATAGGGCATATATAATCTGTCTTCACTCTGTCTTCATCTCTGTGACTGTCCTTATCACCAGGTCAAATTCTTTACTCATAACGTACTTGTCAACTATAAAGGAATAGTAAACCAATATAAATAAAATTCATATAATTTTGCCGAACACAAGCAAAACTAGAAAATTTACGTTAGAGTTAATTATATATATATATATATATATATATATATATATATTATGAGCTTAATAGACCGAACACAAGCCCTTCAAGCTCAATATATCTATCAAAATAAAGTGAATCAACCTAGTATGCCGAACACAAGCAATATTAGGTCATTCATATTTATGACAATTTAAGAGAATCAATCTAACATGCCGAACACAAGCAATGGTAAATCAATCAAATTTGCCAGTTATTTATGTATATTTTTATATTTATAATTATACATATGTGCTATTATTCCTATACACAATATACTGAACACAAGTATTATTATATATGTGAAAGCAGCAACTATGATCGATCAATATTATTTTTAAAACCATGGATATATTTATTAAAAAATATTTTTATATACGTACGTTCAAGCTTAATAAAATAAAATTTTTAATTTGAAATAATCATTATTCATTATCTAATTTGTATTCAATTTGTCATAATTTTGAATACAATGCTGCCTTTAACAACTGTCATATACATATTCTCATTAGGATGTTTTGTGTAGTTGCAATAAACTTCTTTCCTCTGTATAATGATAATTTCAATTAATTAAATATTCTAAAATATATTTTTCTTAAAGTCGTTCTTTTCTGTCTTTTTTTTTTTTTTTTAATCGGTCTTTTGTATACATTTACGTAAACTTTATTTTTGTCCGCTTTGATTTAGTTTGTTTCGCTTCACTAATTCTGTCTCTTTCTTAATCTGTCATTTTTATTGCAACGACGCGCACGCTTCGTTAATAAATTAAGAGGTTAATAAAGACTAATATTTATAATTGTTTGATTGTTGTCTCAATACAATCGTTTAATTAGTTCAAGTTTCTAATGATATTCAATATGAGAAATCATGTATTTCAACAGTAAAAATATAAATTTTAGAATTTGTGTGCTTAGATACTCTAATAGAAAAAAAAATTAAAATATAAAATCTTTGTATTTCATATATCTAAGTAAATAAATAAATTAATATTCAGTAAAATACATAACAATTAACATAAAAGTTAGTATAACTAACAATTATTGAAATATCATGCATAACTGGTATCATTTCACAAGCGAGGCCATGTAAGGTGGAGACAGAGAGACGGAGACGGAAAGATCCCTATTAAAAAAAAAACAGGTGATAAATCACCTGATTAATCAGGTGATTTATCATGCCAAAACATCATGTGACGATTTTGTTGGTCTTTACACATTTTAAACCATGCTTAGTCAATTTAGAACAATTTTTGAAAATTTTGGAAAATCTTGAACTTAAAAAATTTTTTAGATAATTTAGTCTTAGAAAAAATTTTGACTAATTTTACAAAAAAATTTCTAAGTTCAAAAATTTCAAAATTTTTCAAAAATTATTCTAAATTGACTAAGCATAGTTTAAAACATGCAAAAACCAACAAAATCGATACATGATATTTTGGCATGATAAATCACCTGATAAATCAGGTGACTTGTCACCTGATTTTTTTCACCAGGGATGGAGACAGAGAGACGTAGACAAAGAGACGGAGAGTCGGAGATAGAGAGATAAAGACGAAGAGGAAGTAGCGGTGATGGAAAAACGAACGCGAGGGACGGAGATAAAGAGACGAAAACAGACAGATGGAGACAGGTAGACGGAGATGAAGAGACGGAGACGGAGACGGAAAGATGGAGACGGAGAGAAAAAGACGGAGACGGAGAGACAAAGACAAAGACAGAAAAACAAACACGGAGAGACGGAGACGGAAAAACGGAGACGAAGTCAGAAAGACGAAGACGGAGAGACGGAGTCGGAGAAAGGAAGACGGAAAGATGCAGACGGAGGGATGCAGACGAAGAGATGGAGACGGAGAAGGAGAGACTGCGACGGAGAGCCGGAGACGGAAAAACAAAGAAGGAGTCGCCGAGACGAAGATGGAGAGATGGAGAGACAGAAACAGACAGACAGAGACGGAGAAATGGAGACGGTGTAGGAGAGACGAAGACGGAGAGATGGAGAGACGAAGGTGGAGGGACAAAAACAGACAGATGAAGACGCAGATATGGAGACAAAGAGACAGAGACGGAGAGACGGAGATTGAGTGATGGAGATGAAGAGACGAAGACAGAGAGATGTAGACGAAGAGACAGAGATAGAGAGACGAAGACGGAGAGAAGGAGAGACGGAGACAAAGAGACGGAGGCGGAGAGATAGAGAGATGGTGACATAGAGACGGAGATGAAGGGACGATGAGACTGAGACAGACAGACGGAGACGGAGACGGAGAAACAGAGACGGATACACGGAAATGGACGAAATTGGAGAGACGGAGACGGAAAGACAGAGACGGAGACCGAGACAGAAAAACGAAGACAGAGAGACGGAGAAACGAAGACGGAGTCGTAGAGACGAAGATGAAGAGACGGAGAGACGGAAACAGACAGACGGAGACGGAGAAACGGAGACGGAGTCGAAGACGGAAAGACGGAGATGGAGAGACGGAGACGGTGAGACGGATATTGTGTATGTGTGTATGTGTATATGAGTAAGTGTATGTGTATGGATATGTGTGTAAGTATGTATGTGTGTATGTTAATGTGTGCATGTGTATGCGTGTATGTGTATATGTGTGTGCGTATGTGTAAGTGTGTATGTGTTTGTGTGTATATATGTTCATGTGTATGTATGTATGTGTATGTGTGTACGCGTATGTTACAGATGCACGTGAGTACGTGTATGTATATATGTGACAATAATGCAAAAGATATTTACGGAAGAAAAAAAAAATCCTAATTCTCTACTTTAATATAATATAGTACGTCCCATAACTATAAAACCACCTAAGGTTTGGATAAAACTTTTATCGGAATGTCAAAAAGAATTACGATATCGTTTTAAAAATTATGGAATATTTTCAAAAACAAATCTCAAAAGAGAAAAAATTTCATTTGAACATATATTTAAAACTTTGAAACTTTCTTTACTGTAACAATTACAAAATCAATATAAATAGCACTTTTTATTTTGTTCTATAATTATAAAACTAGTTGGAAAATTTCATCATAGAATTCAATGATGAAATTTTTCAACTGGTTTTATAGTTATAGAACAAAATGTAAAGTGTTGTTTATGTCGATTTTGTAATTGTTACAGTAAAGAAAGTTTTGAAGTTTTAAATAAATGTTCTAATGATATTATTTCTCTTTTGAGATTTGTTTTTGAAAATATTCCATAATTTTTAAAACGATATCGCAATTCTTTTTGACATTCCGATAAAAGTTCCATCAAAATCTTAGGTGGTTTTATAGTTATGGGACGCACTATATTATATTAAAGAAGAAAATTAAGACTTTTTTTTTACGTGAATATCTTTTGCATTTTTGTCACATATAAACATACACATACGCACATACATCTTTAACATACACGTACACACATACACACATATACACATACCCATACACATACTCTTACTCATATACACATACACATACACATATCCATACATATACACTTACTCATATACACACACACATACACAATATCCGTCTCTCCCTCTCCGTCACCGTCTCTCTGTCTCTCCGTCTCCGTCTCTGTCTTTCCGTCTCCGTCCCTCCATCTCCGTCTTTCCGTCTTTCCAACCATTCGTCACCATCTCTCTGTCTCCGTTTTCGTCTCTCCGTCTCCGTCTGTCTATCTCCATCTGTCTGTTTTTGTCTTACCGTTACACTATCTCCGTCTTTGTCTCTCTGTCTCCGACTCCCCGTCTCTTTGTCTCCGTCTCTCCGTCTCCGTCTACTAAAAAAAAATAAAATTAAATTAAATTAAAAAAAAAAAATAATACAATCACTTAAGGTTAGGTAAAAATCTAAAAATCTTGAATAATTGAAAAAAAAGGGGGGAATATCAAGTATAACAAAAAGTCGGAGAGACCTCCCCACCAAAAAAACATATATTAATGTAGACCTGCGCTAAAGGGAAGGGAGCATGATAATAAATTCTTGTAGTAAAAAATAACTATAATCCCCTTTTAAACCGTCTTATGGGTATAAAATTGATAGTAATCATTATCACGCACACATTCTAAATATTGACATCCTTTTGTGAACATCGTTAGTTACTTTAAAATAGTAGTTTGTTAACTTAAGTTGTAGTAGGATACGACAACTTAAGTGGCACGAGGCAACTAATTTCTGCAATTAAAAATTTTTCTTCTAAGATAAAATCTAAAAATATTAATTTAATTATTTTAAATAATTATTTCTACTATTTTAATTAATCATCTAAATCAAAAATAAATAAGTAACGTATAAATTTTTTGTAAGTTTTACTTTATTAATTTTTGCTTTTATGCAGTATAGTTAATTAAAATTTAAAAAATTTTTTCTTAAAGAAAAAAATTTAATAAAGATTTTTTTTTATGGTTTTTTGTCTATTATTTAACATATACACATAACTTGCTCTGCTAATTTAATTATAGTTGGAGTTGTCATTAATTATTAAATTAAGTCATTGCATTTATAGACGAATTTAAAGATTTTAACATTGAATTTTTTTTTCTCACCATCATAAAATATTTTAAAATTAAATGTAACATAGAATTAGATTTTATTTTTAAAGACGGTAATAAGTGAATAATAAAACTAATATCTCGATTGCACGTGTAACGGAATTATAGATTCTTGGTCTTCCGCACACGCGCACAGCCGAAGTGTAGTAAAGCAATTAGAGCGGCGTTTCCTTTCTTGTTTTTTTTTATTATTGTGATGTGTAACGAAGTTTCTCTTAAATTGATAATATAAGAAGTTAAAAATTAAATTTAAATAGAGGGTCAACTGCTTATTTTTCCTTTTCCTCTTTTCAGGACAAGAATTATAAGTTAAAGAAAATTAATTATATCATTCATTTTTCTTAAATAATTAGAGTCATTTAATATCAACAGTATTTTTTTTATGTATTATTTTTTGCTCTTTTTAACCTCTTATTTTTTTTTACTAAATCATAAATTATATTGAAATTTTCTGGACCACTCTGATCGTTAGAACCAGCCTGCAACCCGAGGCAGGCCAGTAAGTATTGACCCCCTCTGCAGTTGCTCTACCCAGCTAGCTGAGCAGGGTTCACTGGCGCTCAATTGAAATTAACCATAAATTTGTGAACCCAGGTAAGTTCGTGGCTTCGGGGATTCACTCGGAGGTCCGGGGAATTTGCCACGTAACAAGATACAACACAAAAAGACTCTTTTCAAATTTAACACTTCAATAAAAGCTAAATAATTAACACTTTATTAATTGTCAAATCAAAGAAACTATCAATTTAATTTAATATTAACGCGCAGTCTCATAACCCATTCACATTCACAGAATTTCTAGTAAATTAAAATTGGAAAATAAATTTAATTTAATTAATGTCTTTAATCGTAATTAATGATTGTAAGAAAAAAAACGTTAATTCACTGGTCAGCGTTAGCTGAGATTCAAAGAAATTTTATTAATCAAAATGGCTACCAAGAGCCCACGTCGTTTTCTATCGCCATCCTACTCTCACACTATGCACACCGCGCGCCACTGTGTCTATCAACTTCAAAATTAACCATTGAATCTGCTGCTAAATTCACTAATAAATATACATTAATTGAACAATTTAATTAATAAATTTCACCTCTAAATGTCTAATTTAATGGTTGACGAAATCGTTAGACACGTGGTCAAACGCTCTCTCACTCTTCACACTTTCAACCGCCGTGTCTAGTAATTTTAAATAATTGAAAGAAGAAAAAAACTATTAATTCTCAATTAATATTTTACCGGTCGATTAATCTCATTGAGTAAATTAAAATCCGTTTCTTTCACCGTTTAATAAACCCCGTCAATTTACTTCCGGTCAATAAATTCACTAGACATATGGTCAATTTTCTCGCACTCCCACACTCTCGAAAAAATTCTTTTTTTACGTATAATTATCAAAGTCTTACTCAATTCTAATTTCACAATTAATTTTCTTATCAAGATTTCCGCTCAATTAAATTCACAACAATATTTAATTATTAATCACTTTACTAATCAATAAATGTTATATTTGTCACAGTCACTTATATATTTTTTTCTATCTTTTTCTTTCGCTTTTCTTTTCATGTCACGCACTCTTTTTGTTTTGTAATCAATTGTTATTCAGTGAGAGCTGTTAGTAACAATTATTATTTAACCGGACCTCAGTATACTCACCGTTGTTGAAATCTCGTTGATCACAGGAAAATCGGGTCGACGATGGCGACAATCAGGTCTAGGGATGGCGATGATGGGCCTTAGCGCTGTCGGCGCCGGCTGCTGAAATTGGATTTGTTGGAAGATCTGGTCGGCGAATTCCCCCTTTGGAAATTTTCTCTGCTTCACAAACGACTCCGCTGTCCACCTAATAAACTCCAAATTTTCTACACAACTCCCCAAAAACGCACGAAAATACTTTTCAAAAATTTCTGTTTAGCGATTATAAAGCTCCGATACGGCACGAGAACAGTGATTGAATGACTCCTTTAATGGCCATTTCCTTCTTCTTCGAGTCTATTTCTTCCTTCTCCTTATCTTCTGTCTCTTTTTAATTTTGTTTTTTCCAATAGCCAATTAGTTGTCCAAATAACTACCTCTCATTAGTGAATCTCGCATTCTGGTCCTCGAACGCAAGTCTTCAACCTGCGTTACCTTTACTGTGGGAAATTGAATCTAAATATTTCTCTTTTTTATTCGTGCTCTTTTTCTCTTCCTTTATTTGTCAGAGAGACAGAGAGAGAGAGAGAGAGAGAGAGAGAGAGAGAGAGAGAGAGAGAGAGAGAGAGAGAGAGAGAATACTTGCAGGTAGAGATATCTATGTATATATACATATATGCATGATTATATAGTGCATATGTACTCAAACGAAGAGAAAGAAGTGGTAATCTCCCTTTCTTCACGCTCTATCCATCTCTCTTTCGCATACAACGTCTCCCTCTTTTCTCACTGCACGAGAAATAGGCGCGCCATCACTTTCAGTTCACTCTCATAGTATGTTGATCTTTCTATCTCTTTTCTTCTTCTTGCCAGGGTAGGCTTTTTGCGAACGGTCTACGTAAGTAGCACAAGCGCTCACACACACGGTCTATGAATGTGTACGTAATAACTGCCGCGCGCTTTTGCTAGTGTCGTCGTTCTCCTCGCGTGCCGGTAAACAAAAAAAAAGAAAAGAAGTTTCCTTTAATTAGTTATTTCATTTTATTTAAATAATATGCGCCCGGGTCAGTGAGTGAGCCAGTGGTGTGTCTAAATGCCCCTGTGATATTACAATTTTAATTTCTCTTATAACGTGCTGCAATGAGTGAATACAAAAAGAAAAAAAAAAGTTTTATTTGTAACGAGTGATTATTATGACGTACCACGTCACACATCTAAAATTCTTCTCGGAAAATGAGCTATCTTCAACTGATGAGTGACATCAACCAAATACAAAACCACTAGGCAGCTTGCTATCTTCAACGGAAATAGAAGATTCCATAGACAATTTTCAGAAATCTAATCAAAGATCTGATTTTCCCTACCATGAACCACAACATCATAAGGAACTCACGCCACAGCATCGGCCCTAAATAAGACGTGATGTTGACAGAGTTTACAAGAAGTTAGAAGGCAATTTACGAGATTACTGGTATAACACGGAAAATTGGATGTTTCTAGAGAAGCTAGACGACTCACCAACAAAACCAATGCCTGATTATTTCTCTGATGGTGATGAAGTTTCGATGTCACATCGAATGGAATCGGACGAAGAAGTTAAGCGTTTAGGCATTTGTGAACCACCAAAGGCACAAGGAAAGGGGGTTGTACCATTGATACGATAAAGCAGCGAACCTTTCTTAAACAAAGAATCTCCAAGTAAACAAAAGACATCAGAGCAACAGCAGGATCAGACAACCACTACTTCTAGAAAAGAAACCTCTAAAGGACAGGATACAATTGAACCTAGTATGGAACAAGTTAATCATCTCTTAGAAACGGCAACGAGTATTATAGCTCAACATTTAACCGAAGCAGAGAGTGAGGTAGAAAGAGAACAACAAGCTGGGACAGATGCTAATAAGAAGGAATGCTATGATTCCATAATTAAAGTACCAAAATATCGAGCAATTTCGGTGACCCCAAGTATACGAACGCAACCTCTAGCACAAGCTAGCACTTCCAAAACTGTTAAGAAAAGTATACAATTCCCAGATTTGGAAACCATCCCAGAGAAGGACAACTCAGACGAATCCATTGACATAAATTTTACAAAAGAACCCAATAATTCTATAACTCTTCTTCAGCCACTGGTTGACATACTACCTTGGAGAAACCTAGTCAATGAACAACCTATAGGATCTGAACCTTCTACATCGGATGAAGAAAAGCAAAAGACAGTCAAAAATGTTATTTCATCTAGACATCGTTTGACCTATAAACAAGACAATTGGCTGCATTTTATGATCGGCGACTACGATAAGCATGACCCCATCACATCGCTAAGCGAAGATGAAAGAAGAAATGTATTGACTAATCTACATACTTGTTTAATTAGAGGACATAAGGGCGTAAATCAAACCTATTCCAAGGTTTGAGAAGGGTGCTACTGGCCGGGAATGAGAAGTGACGTTCTAAACTTCATTAGAGACTGTTCCACCTGTCAGGAAAGAAAAATTTACTGAATCACAAAAAGAACACCGATGGTTATTACCGACACACTAATCGAAAGTTTCGATAGGGTATCAATAGATACCGTGGGAAAATTGCAAATGACACCATCAGGCCATTGCCACTTGCTAACTATACAATGTTATCCAATTGAATTTGTCATAGTGACTCCATTACGAAATCCAAGAACGACTACCATAGCTGATGCTCTAGCCAGATATTTGATCTGTCAATCTGGAGCTCCGCGAGCCATACTTTCAGACAAAGGAACCAGTTTCATGTCAGAAATAATAAGAATGCTGTTAAAAATATTTAAAATAGCTAAGTTACATTCTTCAGGATATTGATCACAACGACAGAGGCTCTAGAACGCAGTCATGCTCCATTAGTAGACTTTATAAGGACATATTTCAACCAATATGATGATGACCGATATGGGATCAACTAGCTCCTTTTGCTGCTTCAACATACAACACTAGTATACATTCAGCTACAGGATATCCTCTTTTTAAACTAGTGTATGATCATCAAGACTAACCAGGAGAGTGTCTGAGTTGTGGGCCACAGATCTTAATAAAACTTTGGAATAAGTATTTAGGCACCAAAATATGAGTAAAGCCACAGCGGTACGGTCTAACGCTTCGAAAAACTGAAGTTATGGACGATTATCGTCTTATTTTCAGGAAAATATAAAAAAAGAACTCATAACAGAAGTTAAATAATTCTGTCTAGAAATGTCTTTAATAAATTCATAATAATTGAAATATAAGTAGAGAAAGCAAGCTTTAATTTGCTGGTTTCCAAATTAAAAAATAATAAACAGAACTAAAGTTATGCTTGTTCAAAGTTAAGCAGCAAAAGAGTAGTAGAAATCACCATCCTTTAGAATTTAGACTATTTTTGGTACTCTCTTACTGCTCAACTTCAAACAACCATAACTTTAGTTCTATTTATTATTTTTTAATTCGATAAGTAGCAAATTAAAGCTTGCTTTCTCTGCTTTCATTTTAGTTATTGTGAATTTATTAAAGACATTTCTAGACAGAATTATTTACACTTCAATTATAAGTTATTTTTTCATATTTTCCTGAAAATAAGACTATAATCGTCCATAACTTCAGTTTTTCGAAGCGTTAGACCGTACCGTTGTGGTTTTACTCATATTTTGGTACCTTAATACTTATCCCAAAGTTTCATTAAGATCTGTGACCCGTAACTCAGACACTCTCCTGGTAAGAACAAAACTAAGGACTATTATGACAAACGTGTAAAAGAGTTTAAACCCATTGTAGGAAACTATGCTTATGTTAAAAATGCACCTCAAAGATCAAATTTTAATGCTTACTATTTAAAACCTTTAAAACTAGTAAAAATGCTAGGGCATAATAATGTTTTGTTAGAATTGCCGAACGGGAAACAATTGTGCAAACACGTGGACAAACTAAAAGTCGCGACTAGGGAACTTGATTAATGATCATACTGTTTCAGAAACTCAACTTCCACGCACTGCAAGGATCACTTGATATATACGGAAAACTGACAGCTGTAGCCCCATATTAAAAAAAAAGGGCGCCCTTGCTAAACTAAACTGGCTGATTCCATTCAGATTCATGCAGGCCGTCACTGATCAAATTTTTTTTTTCTTCTAAGTAATAAAAATACCTTCTATTATCTATATAACGATGAAATTTACCTCGTAGAACGCTCAAAAAATTTTTTTTTTTTACTACAGCAATTCTAGTGTTGGATGTAAAAACAAATATTCAAAAATTGAAAATGAACCTCTACTTTTAAATAACTATAGCTCCGTCAATTTTTAACCTTTTCGGGCGTTCTTTTAACAAAAGTGTGCGGAATTTTGTCTAGTTTTAAATGCAATCTCGATTTTTGTAATACAATTTGATCTCACTGAGCTATTTACAAAAAACCAAAAAAAGCGATTTTTTTCAAACACGATTTTCTCAAAAACAATATTTTTTTTTTCTTTTAAATTTTTATATGATTTCATACATAAAAAATACTAACTTTTAGGGTAGGTGAGAATATGCGATTTTGCCTTATTTTTTTTTTAACAGATTTTTAAACGTTTTTTTTATATTTTCGATTTTAAAACATTGATACCATGGCGCATTGTACTATTTTTCCAACTTTACGTGCTCTTACAACTATTATCATGCTTTTATTTATTAATATATCAAACATATTAACAATAATCTTTAAAATAAACCCCAGATCAAATATTTTGATCAATTAGAACCAAAGTTATGACGATTTAAAGTTTAAAAAAAATGCTGAAACTTTAAATAAATATATTTACTTTGAATTTTGAATTTTGAATTTTGAATTTGAATTTTGGAAAGGTGAGTTTTTTAAATACTAAAATATATTATTTGGTCATTTTCAATGAACGAATAATATGCGATACAATTGAGAAAGAACACTAATGAATTGAGAACTAATGTGAATAAAAAAATCCAAATTTGAATAAAACCTTTCAATTTACTTCTTGCCACTCATGTCTCGAAGTTTCGGCAGTGTAGATTTGGTTTCGTTCACTTTTCTAACAGTGAATCTTTTAAATACCTTTAATTTCTTTTGCATTTCCTAACCATTCCATTTTTTTTGTCAGTTGAAAAACTTCTAACTGATCCTTGCGGATAACAAGAATGTTAATCGACGGAGTATATTTTGATACGTGAGTGGCGAAATTTTCAGCGTTTCTAATAAAATCTGCACTCTTCTTGGACAGATTATGCGTGGTAGCATAATGTTTAACTAAACCACCAATACCGTCACAAGCGTCTTTACCATGACCTGTTGCAGAAAAAAGCCATTTTCTGTTTACTTTTGAGTTTTGAAGCTCATAGAATTGATATCTATTTTTAAAATGACCGGCAGCTCCATCGGAAATGGTTATGATTTCATCAAGATCTTGCGCAACATGTTTTTGTATTAAGTTATCGATGGTTAAATTTACAGCCATTAGGGCATGAGACGAATCATGTTTAATATCATCAGAGACGGTGACATAACTGACTGTTTTATCATTTCCAAAATAGCATACCGACGTAAATATTGATATTTGGTTTTTACTCCAATGATAGCTTTAAATTTCATTTTGAAGCAGAACTGTCCAATTTTCTGCAAAATCGACATGAATAACTAATTGGAAGTCATTATTTTTCGCTAAAAGTTTAACCTCTTTAATTGCTATACGTTAAATTCCTTTGACCAATTTATGAGCTCTTACAGTGAGAGCGCGCTCTCTTAACTCTATTAAGAAATTTTCAATTGTGCTAGTTTGATTCAGTAAATTTGATTTTTCCCAAACACCATAAATTATTTCTTCATATAAATCTTCTTCTGTCAAAGAAATTACTTGTAAATCAATAGAACCTCCAATGGGACATTCTTTACATTCTCTTAGTACACATTTCATATCATCTTTTGAACAAAAAAGTGGAGAACATATTTTCAATTCCAAATCTGCAATGTCTTGTTTATTTTCTTTTTTATAATTATTCAAAGCATCTAACATAAGTTTAAGATTCTCGCAGTAAACGCAAAGACATGAATCGGTGTGTGGATGTGGTATAACCCACTTCGGTCTTAAAGCGTAGAATGTTGATTTACCAATTTTTGTTTTCATTTCAGGATTTTCGTCTTTAAATAATTGATATATTTCTTTTATACTTCGCGTAAGAAAGCGTTTGGCTTTTTTAGTTTTTATACCATTTTCTTTGATAGATACTGTGTCGCTTTTATTCGCACTTTGACGAGAACAATTAAAATTATCGTTCAGATAATAATCCTTTACTTTCATTACAATTTCACTATCCAAAGAATGGCCACAATAGTTCTGAGACTGCTTGTAAATTTTTTTATTATTTACCAATGATCGTGCTTGATCAATCATATAAATAGTTACATTTGGTAAAACTGATAATAAATAATCTTTGGAAATATCACTTGGTATAATACTCAACAATCGCACTTTCTCAAGAAAATTTGAACAATTATCTAATGCAATTTTAATATTTCCAAGCCATTATCATTTGTTTTACATTCATTATTTTCATTCAATGCGGGCAAATCCGTTATATCGTAGACTTTCATCATTTTACTTGCTATTTGTGAATCAAATGCATCGTTTATTTGTTTTCTTTTTCGGAGAGCATAAGATTCTCGCTATTGATACTTTGAGGCATTTTAATTGGTGGAATGTTTAATTTCAAATTACTTGAAGTCTCGTTGAGCTGTTCTACTACAGCCTCACTATGAATAAAATCTTCCGAAGATTGTTGACTGTTTGAAGTCGATGAAATAGGCGCATTTTCCACTTCATCTAATAATATTTTGTAACACGAAGGGCATACTTTATCTTCTCTAGAGAAAGAAGTATTTGGATACAAGCGCTTCAAAGACTCCGTTAGATCACCTAATTCTCCAAGCGGACTTTTGGAGCAATCATAAACAACTTTTTTGTGCCTTTCTTTTAAATCCTTGCACTTCATTTTAACAATCAGTGATGCCATTATTGATATTCTGTTCAATGACAGATCGAAAAAAATAATTTTTCTTAAACAACTTTATTTTTTATCTTCCTTTTCTTATATTTTTAGACGCGTCAAGTCGTTGATGAGAATGCAAAGAACGAATCATCGCCACCTAGTAGTGACATGCGTCAACTCCCTACAAAATAAATTCAAATTCTAGGTGCGAAATTCAAACTGATAAAAGATTGACGACTAACGAGGACATGTAAGCAGTTCGCGTTACTACAGAAATACAGATCTTATCTACATGCCAATCCAATTCTAAGAAAATGAGTGTATGAGCAGAGAATGAATGACAGCAATAATAATATACCAGGCTACCACCCCTGGTTAACCATGGATCCATAACCGATGTTTAGACCATCGAGTAAAAACCCCTGATATACATATTATTGGTTGAATACTGACTGTCTGGCTCAATTTACCTCAGCACTAATACTAAAAACTTAAACAAATTAACCTTTACCTAATTGTTCCTGCTTACCCAGTATGACAAGGGACATATTTTCGTTAAAAAAAAAGTCTATAATCAACAGTTTTTACTCTATTAGATAACATATTAACAACCAGCTAGATCACTACTTAATGAAATACCATTTGCCTCTGATTCACTATTCACAGACTAAATACCAGGCTACTAAATTGAGAATTTCAACCATAGACTGTCAACCATCTGAACTGGGTAGCCGATAAAAACAAAAATCAATCCGCCCGTAGGGGGAGCAAACGTAAGAGGACCCCACTCCCCCTACGAAGACTGATAACCAACCGATTTCATTGAAGACTGCCAACACTCCATTAAACTCAAAATTAGTTTTCTCTATTTCTTTTAACATTTAATTTTGTTTCTTTATTTTTCTATTTAGTGCCCATTATAATTCATTAGATAATATTTTTACTACTGTATTAGTTTAATTTTTAATTTTTGGTAATACTATTTCAATTCATTGACAAATTGTAAAATCAAACATTGTTAATTGTAATATTGATGTAAAAAGTGTGATTGATACTCCGAATTCGAGAAATCCTCTTCTTAGCTAATTGAATTGCATTACACCTTTTCTTACCATAACCTATTGTTTTCTCTGAATGCCATTAAAATCTTAACCTATTATCACTACCATCGATCACACTTTAGTTATACAATTTGTTCACAGTCCCTTTTGTATTACGTTTATCTTTACTTTAGTGGATGATTCGCGACTATCAGAGACGACAGTTATTCTAAGTAAGAAGGGGTGTTAAGTGACGAAATTTCATTCTTGAATTTTTAAATAATTTTTAATTTAAAATATAACTTTTAAAATTTTAACTGCTTGAAAATGTTACTTTCTACTGTGACGAAATTTCATTTTTGAATTTTTAAATAATTTTTAATTCAAAATATAACTTTTGAAATTTTAACTGCTTGAAAAAGTAACTTCCTACAAAAATATCAGGTAACATTGTCAAGGCTGAGGAACAACGCGACCATTGTGCTGACCATGCAACACGTGCAGCTAACTGCAGTTCTTGTTGCTAATGGCCAGACAATGGTGCACCAATGACATGGTTCAACTCTCTTCTACTTTCAATTAAGTAATGGGATGAGTCTAGCGACTGTCGTGATTTGGGCGCGTGAGAACAGACAGAAGCGTGCCTGCTGTGACCGAACAACAACTACGCGACCATGCTGCCAATGACAGCTGAGACTGAGGAGACAGGAGGCGAGCGCGTTTAGCAGTCAAATTGACGGAGCAAACAAATAATTTTTTTAACAGAAGTTTTCTTTTATTTTGCTTGTAATTCCCATTCAGTAGTTTAGTTCTAAAGTAATTTAACGCGGTTTATCAAAATACCCATCAAATTACTTTGAGAAACGACATTCAAAGAGCCAAGGAAGTTTAAATAATAATTAATAACATAAGTAGTTTGAAATTTCTTATTGGTAAACAATAATTATAATAGTATCATTTTTCTATAGCTTACAAATTATTAATGCAAAATAGCTCAATGCTTGTTAGTTTTATATTTAATTTGCAAAATTTTATATTCATTGTAATTAACTAAGTTGTTTTCGTAACTCTTGACATTTAATTTTTGTAATAATTAACTAAGTATGTCACTTACTTTTTTGAATTTATTAAAGCAGATTAATAAACTGAATACGTCTGACTGAATATATTATGTGCACGATGAATGATATCCTACCCGACTCTTTTAGAAGAGTTGAATTACATAACCTAATTTTTAGAAATATTGTAAAAGGTTTTTCCGGTGCTTTTCCTATTCAGAAAAGCTCCTAACATTCCAATATTTGAGTTATTAGATATACAATTAAATATTGAATAATTACATTTCCTCATCATATTTTTAATTTCAATTCAATTTTACAAGTACATAATTTGTAATATTACAACTATTTAATTAATTATTCATTTATATTTTATGGTTATTATTATTTAAGTATTGTTAATGTTGTATTAATGATTTATTGCACATCAATTAATAAGATATTGATTGCATTTGAAAATATCTTTATATTGTAACAGTTATTTTGTGCCCGTTACAAAAAAGAATTAGCTTTAAATTTAATATGAATTATAGCTAAGTCTATAAATTTTACATATATGCGGAGTCGCTGAAACTATAAGAAATTTACTAAATATTATATAGCGAACTCCGATAGTGCTAACTAGTAAAACTATTGATGAGCGACAAAATCATATATGATGTACTTGTCGCTTGCTGCACTCACTGCGCCTCTCTTTCTCTCTTACCTGATCGAGAGACGCGTGGCCGGTAGCGCACTTTTCCTTCGTAAGGCAGGTTCCAAAATACGTTATATTAAAATATATGATATTAAGTAACTAAATAATTTGTAACTGCTCACAAGGACCGCGGAGGCGTCAGAGTAAACAACGGGAAATATATATTTTATGTTACATATAGTCAGGCAATATAAATTAATTGAAGGCATGCTTTAATAGAAAACAAAATTAATTTATTATAAGAAAAATATAAATATAATAAAGATAAAGTATAAACTAAATGAGAATGAAATAGAATAATATTTAAAAAGTAATGTACGCGTCTAATGAGAGAGTGAGCAAAAGGGAGGGCACGTCGCGAACTAAATAGAACTCGCTTATGACGCTGATCGGCTATCCCAATAAGCACACATCTGGAAAAAAGAATTCTTTAAGAATTCACGAATGTCCGCTCTAAAGTTAATAAAATATATTAAGAAAGTATTCATAAAATATTCACAAAGTATTCTTCCACAAAATTTAAATAAAAAATAACTCTTCAACGTATCTTTATAAATATTTTAAAAGGGTTAAGAAAGTATTCATGAAGAATTCTTTTTTGAAAAAGTAATCATAATCCAAAGTATTCATAAAGTAGTCAAAAAATTTACTTTTGAAACACTGATTTCCTAGTAACTTAGTCACTTTCAAAAATCGAAAGATGTAATGGATATTTTATCGCTTTTCAGATTGTTTTAAAATCATTTTTAATTTTGATTTTCATGAAATTCAAAATTGAAAACTTGAAATTCCTGATAATTTTATAAATTGTAAAAATTCAATTTAATTAATCATTCAATAATTTAAATATCTTTTATCTATTTCAAATGAAAAAATTGTTAACATTTTATGAAACAAAATATATAAATATTTTAAGTGTGTTTTAAATAAATTCTCATTTTGAGAATTTAAACAATTATCTAAATCTAAACATTCTTCAATTTAAATTAAATCAACCATGACTTCACAAAAAATTTCTTTTATTAAATTAAGGTATCTCTTGAATATTGAATAAATTTTTACTTAAATTATTCAAATAAAAATGTAGTTTGGCTAATATTATTAACCATGAATAATTGATTAACAAATTTACTAACATTGCTTATGCTTATACCAATGAACATGTATAAGTTTCGAGAATTTATTAACATATGAGTTGGTAGCCAAGTAGGCTAAGTCATGGGCAACAGTTTTTTTTATTTTGTTTGACATCCTCAAGAACCGTGGTTCGAATCTCGAACAAATTTTTTTTTTTTTTTTAATTTAATAGCTTATTTTTAATCAATTATAACATTTTTTGTTTTTCATAATCATGTAAAATAGAAAGATTATTTATAATTTGATGATTAAAAAAAGTATTTTGAGAATGTGATTTAATCAAAAGAATTGTTTAAGAATACTTTGTGAATACTTTAAAAACTAAAGTGGTCGGACATTCGCGAATAAACAAAGCAATCATTAAGAACTCTTTATTGATACTTCCGTTTACGAAAGTATACATGAAGAATTCTTTTTTAATTCTCTCTTTGACACCGTTTGCTTGTTGGGATATAACCAGCGATACAATATACCCGAACAAGTATCTCTCGAGGAAGAGACACTTGAATATCGCACAGTATAATTATACTTACAATAACGCATCGGCCAGCTTACACTAATTACCTACGTGCATGTAGATGACGCTCGTAGCTTATCGTAGCTTCTCCCCTGTACGTAACCAATACGTAAATACTCTGAAGTAGATCGGTGGAATATGTCTCTTCCCGATCGTTGAATTCCGCTGAGCTCTGCCAACGTGGTTGCCTTGTCGTAGATCGGTGGAATCCTATACACGCCGATCAACGTATTTGCTGGCACTTAATGGCTGACCGCTAAGACGCGCAAAAAGCAGTCAAGCAAAACTCTACAGAAAGGATTTCTGAGAGTTGCAACTAGCCAATATAATATAATACGCTAGTCGATATAATTTAATAACTTTTATTTAAGACAACGTTTTGCGCTATCGATTGCGAACTTAGTCTAACGTATTATAAGACCACGTGGCGAAATCTTATAACAAGCACAGCGTGGCTTAGGTTTCGTGTTAACGCAATGGTAACCGGAAACTCTCTCGCGTGCCAGTCATCAGGATACGCACTTCTTTACTCGTCTTAGACGAGATATATGACCGAGCGTTTATCCTATTTTAATACCTGAGCGCGCAAGATTCAAACACGGTAAAATACTGTTACAATATCATTTATTTATCATAAAATTATATTATCATTTACTATATTATATAATAAAGACAATAAAAGTACATCCGAGTATGTATATGTATATATATATATATACTAGGGGGGGGGGGTACCCCCCTGCTCGCTCTGCCTGTCAACCCCCAATTATCATGTTGCATATACATATATATCTTACAATTTATAGAAAACATTATATTAGTTTAAGCAATATTTTGTTTTATGTATAACAAAAAAAATTAATGATTTTTTTTAATTTTAAATTATTTTATTACAAATGTTTTTAATAAATACGTAAAGCTTATATATTATACATTAATTAAAAATACTATGTTACATAATACAAATTTTTTAATATCAATGTTCTAACTGCGGATGGTTTGAGGTTACG
Source organism: Anastatus disparis (assembly GCA_017163975.1). NCBI lineage: Eukaryota > Metazoa > Arthropoda > Insecta > Hymenoptera > Eupelmidae > Anastatus > Anastatus disparis. Next base: position 375,259 of record JAFFSR010000071.1, read on the forward strand.
TGAGTAATTAAATAATAAAAAAATACACTTTATCACATACAATTTAAAAAAACGCTGCCAAGTGTTTTGGCGGAATGCTTTCTCATAGAGCTCTTTGAGTTTCATTATTTTTTTCATATTTATTTAAATATGATTTTAATATAAAAAAATTGTCCAACAATAATATTTATTAATAAATTTGTACTTTAAAAGAACGAAGTTAACATCTGAATCAGTAGTACTATTATAAATTTTCGAGTGTTACTCAGAAATCAAAAGAAGTGATCAAAAAGCTTCGCTAAGAAAATTATTTTTTTTAAACTTGGTTCATAAAGACAGTAGCAAATAGTTATTATGATGAATTGCATTCATATATTTAATTTGATTGTATAAATTTTTTAATATTTAAATATAGATTTTAATTTAACTAATATATTTTAACTGAGTGAAATATGGAGGTAACGTTACGGTGCGTTAGATTTTTTGATTAGTGGAAACCCTAGCCAGGAGCCTTAAAAACCACTTTATTTTATAGATTATATTACATAGATTAGTTATATATTTATAATATAATTTATTTTATGTATTGAATATGAATAAAAAAATAGTGATATTATACAATATATAAGTAAAAAAAAAACTTATTATTAATTAAATGATATTAATGATCAAAGTTACAATAAATTTAAAACCATTCAAAAATTTCTAAATAATTATTTTTTATAAAAATTTTTTAGATTAGATTATAAAAATAATCTATAAAAATTTTGTTAGTGTTATATTTGACGTATTATAATATTTATTTGTGTCTTAAGATTTATAGGATTATTTTGATATAATTCCTTTTTGATATCTTTTTGACTTATTTTTACATTTTTTAAGATATATCAACATTTTATACTAAAATTAAAAAATATGTTTACTTTAATATTCAAAAATAAGTGAGGTAATCATTATTAATATTCATGAGATCATTAAATTATTATATTACTTCAATGATTTTAATTTGTATATATATAAAATAAAATAATTTTAAAATATGAAACTTGCTTTTTACAATACTTACTTTTATAATTTTTTAATCTAATATTTTCTTAATAATATTAGCTAATCGTAATAAATATCTAGAATAAATTTGATAATTTTGATTAATATTATATTCTGTTATTGGTTCACATATTTGGATTTTATATTCTATAATTTTATTAACGTAACATTTATAATATTCTGGTACTTTATTCCAATTATTGTATTCAACTTTTTCTTCATTCTCGCCAATATATGAATTAATAATATTATTTAATCGAGAAATTTCTGTATCTTCTGAAATATTATTATTTAAGCTTTCTAAATAATATTCTTCTTCATAATTGAAGTGGACTTCAATTTGATTATTTAAATAATCCATTGTTTGTTGATTGATAACATCATTTACTTCAACATGATTTCCTTCAATTGGATTCCATTCCATCATTTTCGATTATATTATTTATTTATATATTTAAATTTTTATTATTAATTTATATGGTAATTTTGTAATTTTAATATTTATTACTTTTATTATTAGTTTAATAATTAATATAAATGTAACCTGTAAAAAATAAAAATTAAATTATTATATAATTTTTTTAAAATAATCAAAGTAGAAATATAAAATTTATTATTGATAAATTTTCAAAATTTTATGTTAAATCATAATAAAATTATTTTTCTAATATTTCTTTCCACACTATATTTGGTATAGTATCATTATTTTCTGATTCATTTTGAATAAATATTTAATTTGCACTTTTACATCGCGAAAGAGCAACGTATAATTGACCATGAGAAAATAATGGTTTTTTAATATATCCCAAGCGGAAATAATCTGCCGTTAATAACTAATAATAATTATATACAACGAAAAATAATTTTAAAAAAAAGTTATTATTTTTTATTATTTGTTATAAAAGTGTAGATTTTGGACTGTAATAACTGTTTATAACAGTTATTAATAATTATTTTACATTTATAACAGTTGATAAAAGTTATTATCAGTTATTATTTTTTATTATCTTTTTCAGCATGGTAAGTATATGCATAAAGTAAACCGTAAGTAAAAATTATTATCGGTTATTTTTTTTTTCTTTTTCAATCTAAGAGTTACTAATAATTATTTTCTATTTATAAAAGTTAATAGAAGTTATTATTAGTTATTATTTTTTATCATCTTTTTCGGTATGGAAGGTATACATATAAAGCAAACGTTGAATAAAAGTTATTATCAGTTATTATTTTTTTTTATCTTTTTTGGTATGGAAGGTATATATACATATAAAGCCAACGTTAAATAAAAGTTATTAATATTATTTTTTAGTAATTTTTATTAATTTTTTTATTAATTTTTTGAATTTTAAAGGTGTTTACTTGAAGGAAACGAAAAAAACGTTATAATTATTTTTTCATTAGATTTTAAAAATTGTTAAAAATTGTTTTTGATTATTGAAAGTAAGTAGATAGGTAAGGATATAATTGATTCAAAAAGAATTTTTATTTTTATTTTTACATAAAAACTTTTATATAAAAATATAAGTCTTATTTTACAATTATAAAAGAAGTTTTATTTTGTATTTACAATGTCAACGCTAACATATAACACGATTTACTTATCAAATCTTAATTAATGCAGCGACCAAGAGCACCTTTAAAAATTGAGCTTAAATAATAATCATCATTACATTTTGTTATTATACAAGGCCGGTGTAGCATGGTATACTTAAGACATTGAATTTCGCCATGAAAGAGTGAACATTTTTTTAAATTTATGACTTCATTCACATCAGTGTAATTAACAAATGAAACCGGTACAAGTTTTAATAATTTAAAGAAAATATAAACATCACAGTTATCGTCGTATTTAATCAAATATATAGAACTAATGATTCCGAATCTACTATCTTTCGTTTGAAAAATAGAATCATTAGTTTTTTTCCTTTGAATAATAACAAGATGTGTATCTACAACTTTGATATATAATTTTATTGTATTTTTTACATTCAGTAATTTTATTAATATTTATAAAGAAACGAAGGCACGAAATTTCTTTTTTGGTTAGAATGTGACGTTTTGCACATCCTACTAGTGTACAATCACCTATTTTTACTACTTTCTTTAATCTTTTACTGTTCAGTTGATCAACAAAATCTTTCGTTTCTTGAGAAATAAAGCTTTCCGTTTCTAATTGTGGAATTTGTTGATAAGTTAATAGTCTAATAACTATTTCTTTAGCGATGTGGTAATTACTTTTCTTCATTTCAAGTAAATTTTTATTATGGCTTTCGAAGGGAAAAGTATTGATTGCCCATAGTGGTCCCCAATTCTCGACAGTATCAGTTAAATGTAACAGTAAATGTACATTGTAGTACATATACTTATCTCCGAAAAATATACCAAAATAAAAAACAAATTCTATTAATAAAATTTTTGAAATCTTTAGTTCATGTGGTGATATGCTATCTTGTAGAAGAGTATTTAAAGCTGAGATAAACATGCAAGATGATTTAGATATTTTCTAGGTAGAAGCCCTTTTAGGCTTGGTAAAGCACCGAATAAAATCCAAATAAGCCAATCAGAAGCTGATAAAAAATAATAAAAAATAAAAACTAATAATAACTTTTATTTTAGGTTTGGTTTATGCGTATGATTTCCAAATTGAAAAAGCTAATAAAAAATAATAAAAAATAATAAGAAATTAAAACAAAAAATAAAAAATAATAACTGTTTCAAACTTTTATTACAGTCCAAAATCTAGACATTTTAAATTGTTAATATCAGTTATTATTTTTTATCATTTTTTATTTCAGAATGTGATTTCCGCCTGGGATGTACCAACATTTCCAAAACTTTGTCCTTGAGATTTATTTATAGTTATTGCAAACGCTAGAACAATAGGAAATTGTTTTCTATATAAAATAAACGGTAATGACGATGATTCGTTAGTATTTAATGTTATTCTTGGTATAAACACTTTATTTCCTTCATTTTCTCCTGTAATAATTTCAGCTTCTATATTATATTTAAATAATTTAGTTATTTTTAATCGTGTTCCATTACATAATCCATCTTTAATACTTAAATTTCGAATTAGCATTATAATTGCGTTCACTTTTAAATTCAATTCATGTGGAGGTAAACCTTCTCTTATATTATTTAACATTTCTATTGGATAATTTAAATGAATATCATCATCTGTTTGATCCACCCCTTTATACGTTGCATAATCAATACTATAATAAGTTATTGTTTGATTGTTAATTAATTTTAATATTTTATTATTTAAAATGTGTACTTCTTCATTATGTGTACTTAAAATAACATTTTTAGAAAAACAAGAAATTTCATCAATGTTTTTATAAATTTTATTACAAACGTTATTAGTTTTCCATTCTTTTGGAATAATGAATGGATCAACTTTTCCTTCTCCGATATTTAATAAAAATGAAGAAAAATTGTCGTCATTACGTTTTTTTTTTAATTTAAGAATATGAAATAAAGTCCAAAGATTTGAATACTTTATAGTCTCTTCAATAATAGTATTTTTTCTTTCATATTTTAATACTGGTAGAATTTGTCTAAAATCTCCATCTAAAATCATTATTTTTCCACCAAAACTTTTATTATTACGACAAACATCCTTTAATGTTTTGTCTACAATTTCCAAAGCTTTTCTGGGAATCATTGATGCTTCGTTCCATATAATTATATCTGTTTGTCTTAATTTTCTTTTATCTGAATCAAATTTAAAAAATGCACTTTCAATGTTATTTAAGTCTAATGGTAATCTGAAAGTTCTATGACTCGTTAAACCTTTAGGTAATAAAATTGAAGCTATACCTGTGCAAGCCATGGATGAAAAATTTTTTTTTACACTTATATAATAATATATTGATGTTTTGTATAAAAAGGTTTTTCCAGAACCTCCCGGTCCATCTATGAAAAATATTTTTTGTTTATTATTTATTATTTGTTCAAAAATATTTTTTTGATCATCATTTGATTGTTTATACATTTTATTAAATTTTTCTCTACTAAAATCTATAGTTTCATTATTAATTTCTTCATTTTCTTCAACATACGTTTTACTTAGTTCTGGTAAACCAAAAGTTTCACATGACATATTTTCTAAATTCAATATTTCATTAATATGTGATAAAGCTTTATTTTCTTTGTATTCTTTAAAATCTTCTGTAAAAAATTGTTTATATTTGTCCCAAATAATTTTACCTTGAATATTTTCACATAATAAAAAACATGCAAAAAATTTACGTAATTGCATTGGTAACATAACTTGACATGCTTCTTAAAAAATAAAATAGATTTAAAATAGATAAAAGTATAAGGTGGGGTGGAAACTCGTTTAGTTTATAAGGTATAAATAATCATAATTAAGATTAAAGTTATTAATTTTTCCTTCAGATATATTATGTGATTTATAAATATGATTAATTTTTCTTCATGTAAATGTTTTAACAAGTTTTAATTTATTGATTAGTAATATCTTGATTAGTAATATAAAGTATTGTACAATAAAATTTTAGTATTAAAAATATAATTTCGTTTTTCATTAGATATACCACATTTTATTAATTAGCATATAATAATGCATAAAAGTTATAAACTGTTATATCATTATACGAGTGGGGGGTGACGTAAGGGGGGGGGCTGCGGGGGATTTGGGGTAATGTAGGGGTACACGGAGGACGTGGGGGGATATAGAGGGGATGGGTGGTTATAAAATATCGTGGAATTTCAAACAATTCTACGTTATTTTGTGGGGTCCTTAAAAAAACATTGTGGGGGGCTGTGGGGGAACCTAGGGGGCGTGAATTAATTGAATCCTAATCTAAACGAATTTGAACATTAACTAAAACCAAACTGAACCTTTACCTAAACCAGCTTGAACATAAATGAAAACCAAATTGAGCCTCTACCTAAACCAGCTTGAACAATTATCAAAAGCAAACTGAACCAATATTATAACTAAATTAACCATAACCAAACACTTGTCATATTTACTAAAATAAAAAAATAAAATTAACATTTTACTTTTTCTTCTCTATAAGACAAGTGCGTATGAATAATAAAATATTTCATTTTTCTTGTATTATAAATATTACTGTGCTGGGAAATCTTTTATATTTCTAATTAATTATTTAAATCTTAAATGACTTTTAATTTCTTTAGTGGTTGAAATCATATTAAGAATTTTAGCGAAATTATTGATGGTATTAATATCGTATTAATTTCATGCTGTAATTTTTTAGCTATTCTAAATTCAACAATTTTGTATTTTCGATAATTTTTTTTAATATCAATTATGGGTCGAAGCGTTGTTGGACGTTTACCAGAAGAAGAAATATTTTAACAAAATAAACGGATTTGTAATACAGAAAATAGAAGGCGCCAGAATGCTCGTCAGTTGAATATAGATAATAACAGAGATTTACAAGACCCTATAATTAATGAGAATTATTTAGGACCAATGAATGTGCTATGTCAACACTGTAATGCAAAACATTTTTCAGATGAGAAAGTTTCTCATAAGGGTTTATCTTCCAATGACTGTTGTGGTCATGGATCTATAACTTTAGATTCATTGCCTAAATTCCAAAACATTCAAAATTATTATTTGACGGAGAACATGAACAATCAAATCAATTTTCTCAGCGAATACTACATTATAATAATTCATTATCTTTCGCATCTTTTAATGCTAATTTAGTTAATTTTAATTCTCAACGACGAGATCCATTTTATTTCAAAATCCACGGACAAATATACTACAAATTAATACAACTCTGTATCCTTCTGAAGATGAATACCCTTCTTGTGGACAATTATTTGTTGATCAACAAGAAGCGTTAAATTATTATGTACATCAAGACCCATTGATAGATTATGAACTTATATCAATTTTAGATACTCTTATTCGTGATAATAACATTTTTGATAAATCTTATGATACGATGAAGTAAGAATTACATGCACAACAAACGCTTGAAAATACAGACTCTGAATTGCACTTATCATTTTCATTAAAACCAGGACAAGATAGACGTAGATATAACTTTAAACGGGTTAATGAAGTTGCTGCAATTTTTTTTACGACTGGTGATGGAGGGATTCCAGAATCTTATATTACCATAAGAAATAAAATACAAAAAAATTAGAATTCGTAAGTACAATGGACCCTAATGTAGAACCGTGGATTCATCCTTTATTCTATTCTTATGATATTCAGGGTTGACATAGTAATATATTTCGTTTAAATATTTATAACTCGATTGAATTATTACAGATATCTAGTTATATATATTATAGGTCGTAGATTATTTTAATAGTGGGTGGTCAATGCTTACGTCAAAATTGAAAAAGATAGAGTTCAATATTGTAAAACACATAAAAAAGAACTCAAAGCAGATACATCTAAAGGCTTACACGATTTGATGCAGAACTGTGTTAATTTCTGGCCGTGATGGAAAGACTGTGATACTTCCTTCAACATTTCTTGGATCACCTCGTTATACGCAACAATGTTATCAAGACGCTATGGTACTCGTAAATGAAAAAGGTAAACCAGATATTTTTCCGACTCATTGGTTTGAAATTAAAGAAAATCTCAAGCTTGGTCAATAGCAAAAGTATTTTACTTGAAAAAAGATCACTTGATATTGTTGTTAAAAAAAATCATTTTTGAAAAGTAGCATTTTATGTCCACGTTATCGAATTTCAAAAACGAGGTTTGCCTCATATGCATCTTTTAGTTACATTAGAGCGTGGTTATAAAATGACTACATCAGGTATTGTCGATAAATTCATTTCTGCAAAAATTCCCGATAAATTAACTAATCCTATGTTACATGAAATCGTTATGAAAAATATGATACATGGTCCATGTGTGCTGATTGATGTATAGTAGAAGGCAAATGTTCAAAACATTTTTCAAAGCAATTTTATGATAAAAAAGCGATGGATGAAAATGAATATCCTTATTACCGTAGAAGTAACACTGACATTAATTTTGAGCATTTTGGTCAACAAGTAGATAACAGGTGGGTTGTACCATATTGTCCTCAATTATTAGAGATTTTTAATGCCCATATTAATACGGAAATTGTTTCCGTATTTTAACTGTTAAATATTTATATGAATACATATATAAAGGACATGATGCTGCTACAGTAACCATTGGAGAATCACATGAAGGAAATATAATAAATCATGATGAGATTTGTACTTTTATAGAAACTCGATTTGTTGGTCCTGTAGAAGCCTGCTATCGTATGTTGAGTAAACCCTTACAAGATAAAAGTCATTCAATAATAAGATTACCTGTTCATTTACCCAATGAACATAATATAATTATTACAGAAACTGAAGATGAAGCTGCAATAGTTGCAAAAAAAAAAAATCAAAATGCCAGACAATATTTTTATACAGAAATCTCATATCATTTCACATAAAAAAAAGCAAAGTTGACGGACTAAATACTTCGTCTTGGGTAGATCGTAAAAAACATTCTAACTGAAGTAGTCGTATGTACTCTGTAAGTCCAACACAAATAGAATTTTTTCATTTAAGATTATTGACATTACACATCAAAGGTGCTAGAAGTTTTGAAGAGTTAAGAACAGTAGATAATGTTTTGTAGCCTTCATTTATATCGGTCTGTTTGGCTTTAGGTCTCATAGAAAACGATGAAAAATAGAATAGAGCATTATAAGAAGCAACAATGTGGATGATGCCTCAAAGACTTCGTCTTCTTTTTGTACGTATATTAATATATTGTCAACCAATGCATCCTGAAGAATTATGGGAAAAGTACGAAGACGCAATGTCTGATGATTTTTCTCGTAGAAATGATAAATATATTAGTTATGAAATGGCATATTCGCACATTAATAGTTTATTAATCAGAGAAGGTCGAAGTTTATTTAACTTCCCAACAATGACCCACATAGCATGAAAGATTGCTGCAAGGTTGCTGCAAGGTTTCATGAAAGTTTCGAAACTTCGCAGCAACCTTTCATGAAAGATTGCAGCAACATTTATATGTCCGCGCTAGAACCCAGTTGAAATATTTCTAAAAACCTCGCAGCAATCTTTCAGAAAACCTTGCAGCAACCTTTCATGAAAACCTCACAGCAATATTTCAGGAAATGTAACAGAAACATTTCAAGAAACCTTGCAGCTATCTTTTAGAACACCTCGCCGCAGTGATGGATTTTGAGGATGCTTTATACATTTATGTATATCTATATATTAGGATATCCTTTAGCCAACTTCAGAGTATACCGTAGAATTAGAGTATAAGCAGAATATATTATTCTGTAGTATATACTCTGAAGTTGGCTGTTGGATATCATTTAAGCATCTTCGAAATCCATCATTGCCTCGCCGCAACCTTGCAGGAAACCTCGCAGCAATCTTCAGGAAATGTAACAGAAACATTTCAAGAAACCTCACAGGAATCTTGCGGGAAAAATAGCAAAAACATTTCAAGCAACCACACAGCAATTTTTCAGAAAATTTCGCCGTAACCTTGCAGAAAACCTCGTAGCAACCTTTTATGAGGTATTGCAGCAACATTTATATGTCCGCGCTAGAACCCGGTTGAAATATTTCTAAAAAGCTCGCAGCAACCTTTCATGAAAACCTCGCAGCAACATTTCAAGAAACCTTGCAGCAATCTTCGCTTTGAAGAGTGCAGAGTTTTTAATATTTGCAATTTATTTCATAAAACAACAATAAATCATTCCAATAGAAAATTATTTAATTATTTTTTTAACTAAATGATCCGTTATCAAATACTAGAATAGAAATAAACAAACTCAACTTTTTTTTTGCTTGACCAGTAATAAAAAAAAAATTGATTAGTAATTTCTATGCAAAAATTTAATTCGAATACGTTATAATTGTATTGCATAAGAAACTTACGTAACAGAGCCAATTCTTTATATTAAAAATGTAATCAGAGTCATGCAACACATGGATTGGAAAAAAATCAGTTCGAGCGATGAAAATCTAGAAATAGCAGCTTGTTCAATGTAACGGAATAACCAAAATGTTCGTAGATTTCACTTTTCGATCGCTTAAGAGCCACATCCGTAGTAATAATTATTAATTAATCACAAGCATTGTAATTTCTTTACAACCGATTCACACTAATAGGCCACCCGTGAAAGAGTAAATGCGATCTTATTGGTGAAGCCAACTTTAAAATATTAATCATGTAATGTTTTTACAATTCACTTTTTGAGAATGTCTTAAAAATTATATTCGTCGTAATAATAAATATTTATCACACACCCCGAAATGCTTTTACAGCTTCTTCACATTCATAATAGGCCACCCGCGGACGTCTGAACGCGATCGTATTAGTCAAGGAAACTTTTAGTTGATACTAATTTCATGCAAGTGCAAGAAGTTCATCATACCCTACACAATCTCGCTTAATACGGATAGAGGGAAGGGGTGCGCTTCTTAAACATATTAGTTGTATGTTAGAAGTCTGATATCTGTAATATAAAGAGACGATAACAGGAATATTCTTATAGGCAGATTTGTCAACCAATCACGTCGCGGCTACCCTTGCAGACATAGTACCGTTTGTGAGCGATTTTCAATTTTCGGAGTAGACTACTGGTTTAGCAAATTCGTAGAATGGTCAAAACAAACTCCGATTGTCGGCAACGCCTGTTTCTACGCCGATTCAAGTTGAAAAAAGTTTTTTACGCGTATAAGTTAAAATTGAACGCGGTATGAAAATCGAAATTGAAAAAAATAGAAAATAATAGTATTTTTTTAAGGATTCTTTTTTTTGTTTTTATTTTGGTACCACAACTAACAAAACTTACCGACTAAAAAATTATTATTTATATAAAAATTATAATTTTAGAGACAAAATGAAGATCAATAGTATGTTAATAAGAAATCTAACTTACCTGTAATCTAAATTTCATATTTAATCGATAATTTGGTATGATTGTCAGCTGAAACTAAAAGGCACATATAAATTTAATGTATATTTACACATATATTAGACATTATTTCTGACACTTACGCCTTCTGTAACTATTGCTTTCTCTATGAGAAAGCATTGTATTAATCAAAAAAATTTATTCCATTATTTCATTAATATGTACGTATTTGGACTATTTTTTTTAATTTGTACGTATTTGGACTCAGAGACTCAAAAAAAGTGGTTTCCAGAAAATGTATATGTATTGTGTATGTGTGTATGTGTATAATTATGCGTGTGTGGATGTGTATACGAAGAAAGCTATGTATTTGCATCATTTAAAAATTAAAACAAATAAAATAAATTAATGGCACGGTGCTGAAATTTTTTTTTATAATGAACGCACAGTAATGGTAATAAATGTATAAGTATAATTTTTTGTAAAGGTTTGTAGGTAATTCGATGATTTCGACAACTATCAGTGTCTGTGCTATAGGTCTTGCTTTAAGACGAGAGCACAAAATTTTTACTAGTTTAAAATATTTAAAAGGCACAGTCTCGTATAAGGTCTTGTTTTTCAATGTTTGCATGCTTTTAGTGAATTAATTGTAAAAAGAAAGTAGACTATATGTTAAAATAAAAAACTTAATAATATTAATTAATTGAAATTCATATTTGCTAAGTTTGTTTACATAAATGTTTTATATAAAATGTAATGTAAACAATCATCGATATATTTTCTTATTTTATTTAAATATGTTTTTAACTTATTTCAATACATTATTTAGAAATTGAAATGTGTGTCACTAGAAAATGTATTTTTTTAAATAAAATTACTCATGAAAATACGCTTGTATCTATTGAACGGTGAACGATACCGCTACGATCCTGGCTGTTATATTTAGAAGCTGAGATAAAGTACCCAGGCATTATATTTATGTAAAAAAAATACTTTACCTCGACGTAACCTAAAGTTTCCAAGCTTTGTCACCTTATGGAAATTATTGTAGCGAGCTTTTAGCACTGTAGTATCGTTTATCTGCCAATTACAAGGTGTGCTCTAGATTTAAAAATGTTAATAGGGCATCGTCACATAATATTTACATGTGAAGAAGTAAAAGTATATTTCTTTTTCATCTAAATCAAGCACTTCTTACGCTTAAGAGCAGGCCGGATTCGCTGTCCTTGTCTAATTGGCATTTTTGTTATTTACTCAAGTATTAATCGGTGTATCTGCAAATTGAAGGTTAAGCGCAATAGATATTATTATTACAAATATTTATGCACAAGAAAAAAAAAATCTGTCGCTTTGTTTTTGAGAAAAGTAAGGAACGCGAAAATATTATAAACATAATCTTTTACTTCGGCGTTCCTTACTTTTCTCAAAAACAAAGCGATAGATTTTTTTTTTCTTGTGCATAAATATTTGTAATAATAATATCTATTGCGCTTAACCTTCAATTTGCAGATACACCGATTAATACTTGAGTAAATAACAAACAACTCAATTGTTACTCGGTCGGTATCAGGTTCTACTCCGGCCTGCTGTTAATCTAGTTTTTCTCATAAATTGAAAAAAGGTTTTTCCTACTAAAATCTAATAGATAATGATTTTCAATCAATAATGAACAGAAATCATGCCCTGATCAAGAAATACGTCCTTTACGGTACTCCGCTAAAAAAGATTTAAGAGCATGACGAAGCTGTCCGCCTTCTAATAATATTTCCAATCCTAACTTATGAATAAACGATGCGTTTAATCGAGTTTCTTTGCTACAAAGAAAAAATTTGTAAGATTAAACTCTAGTGACTCTACGGACAACTCAAGAAATTCACCAAAATATTATACATATAAAGTTATATTAAAAACTTTTAATGTATCGTATTTTAAGGTTAGGTTTGTCGAGTTCGATATCTAATTTCCAATCTAAGCTCATAAAAAAATAACAAGTCCAAATGATTTTTTATTTTAACAAAAATTATTGTACTAATATAACTTTAGTGCGGACAAGTCATTATATTTGTTTAATTTAAGAATTTAAAAAGATATTGATAAAGTAAAAAAAGCAAAACTCGATTGCTGCAGCTCCGACATGCCGTTAAAGCAATATGAATAGGAAGGTTACCATTCACTCCAGAAAGCAACAATGGTCTTTGCATCAAGTATTTTGCAGAAAATATTACAGAAAGTTATAAACATTTGATAAGTAATTGTAATAAAATATTTAATATTCTATTGATTTTGTTTTAAAAGTATTTGTGTTTTTTTAATGACTTTGATTTTCCAATTCATGAATAAATTTGTTTAAACCGTTTTTTCATGTAGTTAAAATTTCCTTAGCGTAGTTTTAATTCTAGAGCATTTTGAAAATTTTGAAAAAGAAAATTGTATTTATTCAGCCAATTAGATCTCGAAAATCATTCGATGGATTTGCTTCAAATTTTGAATACTATCTATTTTTTGTATAAGTAGGCGGGAAGCTATTGAAAACTAGTTTTCATAGCGTATTTTTTTTTATAGAACCATTTAAAAAATTTTTTTTAATTTTTTATTTTTTTTGTATTTTACGTAAATTACTTGATGAATTTGCTTTGAAATTTGTATGGGAATTATTTGCAACTGTCAAAAGAAGGATGACTTTTAAAAACCGATTTCCTTAGCGTAGTTTTAATTTTAGAAAATTAAAAAAAATTTTTTTTTAAATTTTCATTTTTTTTTAGTGTACGTAAACTACTAGATAGATTTGCTCTAAAATTTGTATACAAGTTATTTGATACTGTCTTTATAAAACAAGCTTTTAAAAAATAATTTTCCTAGCGTAGCTCTTTGATCACTTCTTTTGATTTCTGATTTAACGCTTTCACTGACTCTTTTCTTACTTTCTCACTTTCTCTCTGTCCTTCTATCTCAGATTGATCCTCATTTTTACCATATTTTCATCCATCCTTGTCTTTCTCTTCCTATTTCCTAATCACTCTCTCACATTCACTAATTTTTCTTGAATAAAAATTGTATTTTACATTTAAATTACATTTAAAAAAATAAAATCAAATTACTTTAACTCAATGAGCTTTATGAGAAAGCATTGCGCCAAAGCACTTGGCAGCGTTTTACTAAATCTCTTTGTTAATTCAGTTAAATTATTATTAACTATTCCAGCTTTGTAATTCTAACGAAGAAAGGTAAATCAAGAGAACTAATAGGCGAGAGGGACACCCTCAAAAAAGCGTTTAGTTTTCTTAGTTTTCGAGAAGGTGACCGCTACCGCCCTACAAGCTAATTTTTTTTCTTTTTAAGAAAGCTTCTGACCCACAGATTACGAATACAAACTTTTTCTTTAAGTGCAATATTTATTTTTTATATTTATAAATTATTGTATTACACGCTTTTGTATATTGATATACAAATAAAATAATATATAATCTAATCTAGCCTATAATATTGCAAATCTGTCATGTGCATATAAACTTACAAAAATGTATTTAGTATATTCAACTAACCATTCTTAATATCAACTACTTTTTAAGTCATCATTGCTGAACTCAATAATTATTACAATCTTTTCTCTGTAAAGACATAAACAAAGCGACGTTGTCAAGCTTACGGGACAACCTAGTCATGACAATATGTAACAAAATATTTAGTAAAAATTTAGTTAATTTTACTAAATATTTCAATTTTTTAACTTTAGACTAGCCTCTATGGCATATAGCCTGAAGAAGGACACAGTGTCCAAAACGTGGCTTGACGCTATTAGAATGTTACAATGAAAATCTCGCTCGATATTCCAAGTTTATCGAAGTTAATTTTTTATTAGAAAAGTAATTAAAATTACTTTCAACTACTTAAAACTGTATATTTTATTTAGGTGTATTTAATAATTTTTAAATACTTTTGAACTAATAATTTACATTAAAATTTTCTGTAAATAATGAATAGAATAAATCTGAATTAACCTTCTATGACGTTATCAGTAGTATATTCATTAATTCTTTGATATTTCTGGATTTAAATAAGACTATAATTAAAAATAATACATAATATCCTTATTGCATTAAATAATGATTGATGTGGCTTTGTTTTTCCAGAACTTTTTCGGCAATTTCGAAAATGATATAATTATAAATGCTAATATTATTTGAAAAATATAAAATATTGTTGTAAAGGGAAAAATGCAGCGCGAGATAGAGCCAACGTGAGATTATGTATTCATCATTCTTTAGTATTACTTTCACTATCACACTAACGAAAAATACACATGTTTACATAGGCTGTACCACACACAGCATTTTTCGCTTTACAAAAATATTCTATCAGGGTAAGAAAATATTTTTTTTGACATTCTAACCCCAAAATCGCAACTTCGTTGCTCTTTTTTGGCTCTCATGGCAAAAAATATGGTTCGCAACTGGTATGAAAAGGCTTTTTTACGAAACTCGTTACGACCCTCGCCTTCGGATCGGGCC
Source organism: Anastatus disparis (assembly GCA_017163975.1). Classification (NCBI taxonomy): domain Eukaryota; kingdom Metazoa; phylum Arthropoda; class Insecta; order Hymenoptera; family Eupelmidae; genus Anastatus; species Anastatus disparis. The sequence goes on from JAFFSR010000071.1 coordinate 390,704, forward strand.
GTAAACTTCTCATTTAGTTAATAAAGCCTTTTCATACCTGTTACGAAATGTACTAAATGTACCCGCAGTGCCATAAAGCGGCAAATTATTGCGACTGCTTCTTAAAGACGTTCTTTTGGAAATTCATTTTAATTATAGATTTTTGTAGTTTTATTTTGGAAGGCAAAATCTAAAATTCGGTACAAGAGACGAAAGTTAAAGTTACGCTACTGCGTGAAATTGACACAGTGGGAGGTCTTCAACTTCCGTCTTGTTTTTGTTGATACCCGGTGGAAAGTACAATTGTATTGAAAATCTAATTCATATTTTGCCGCTGAAAATGACAAAACTGTAACGTTGTGAAATTCGATGCCCACCCCAACATTTGCGTCACGAGCGTTAGCAAGTGCTGCTGGTGGGGGGGGGGCGTCTTGCACTACCATAAATAAACAAAATACGTAATAAATGCAAAATTATTTGTTTCGATAAATTAAGTGACATACTAACCAGAAAGTGGTAAGAAATATCGTAAATATCTGTGTTTCGATGGATTTCTAGAAAACCATATATTTCTTTTATTTATTTTTTTCATTTTAATTTCTTTTATTAATTGTATTTCTAGTGTATTAAAGAAATAATTAATGCAATAATTGACATTAAAATAATAATTTTAATAAAATTAAAATTATAACTTCAATGTAATTTTTCATACAAATAACATTAGAGAAATATACACAGCTCGTGAATTGATGATTTGATATGGTTTTTTTTGTGCACATTTGGGATAAAGTTTGTTACACTCAACAGTCACAGATATAAAATTATACTGGTTAGTATATCTATATTTAAATATAAGAAACAACACATTTGTTTTTCATATATATGTGTATATATATATATATATATATATATATATATATATATATATATAGTAGATAAGCTATAGGCATACTGGCTCAGGTTCATTCTGGATCACCCCCTCTCTCCTCAAAGTGATCTAGAATGTAATGTGTGTATAAGCCCATAAGAGTATCCCCTTCTTCGAGTGATTTTTTGAATTTTGGTTTTTATTTACGCCCACCCTTCCCTACTCCATGTGATCGAGAATGTAATGTATGTATAAGCCCATAAGAGTATCCCCTTCTTCGAGTGATTATTTGAATTTTGGTTTTTATTTACGCCCACCCTTTCCTACTCCATGTGATCGAGAATTCGATGTGTGTATAAGCACATAAGAGTATCCCCTTCTCCGTGCGATTTTTTGAATTTCAGTATTTTGTTCACGCCCACCCTTCCCTACTCCATGTGATTTAGAATCCAATATGTGTATAAACCCATAAGAGTTACCTTTTTTTGTTTGATTTGTAGGTGGCCCCATACGGTAGGGAGTCTCAAGATGTTTTTTTCTTTTGAAAGATTAATGTTTACGATTGCATGTTTTCCTTTTTTTCATCTCTATGACTTTTTTCTTTAAGCCACCTTCTTTTGATCGATAGATATTTTTCCTTTGGTCAAGGAATATTTTTCCTTATCTTTTACAAATAAGAGTTCTCTTTTTTTTTAAACAAGATGAAAAAAGATAGCTGACCCTTATAATAAATTTTTTTCTCAAAAAAGATTTTCTTTCAAAAAGATAAAGACAGTATTATATCTTAAAGGTTGCATGATTCATTATTTTCATGCACCTGCGACTCAAAAAAGAACACACACAGTGTACTGCATTAAGAGAAAGGACATTCTTTTCCTTCTCTCCTAAAAGCAGGTAAATTTTTGTGCAACGTTCAAGAAAATGCATAGTGGGCAGCGCTACAAAAAAAGACTCTCCATCCGCCGAAAAAACTTTATGTTTGCTAGTGACCCTTTCGCTTCCCCGCAGCGCCACTTAGTCGGCGCAATCAGTGTGCTGAAAACGGACTCTGATTATTCCGATAATCTTAATGCAAAGACTCTTCATCCACAGAAAAATTTTACGTTTGCTAGTGACCCTTTCTCTTTCGCTTCCCCGCAGCGCCACTTAGTCGGTACAGTCAGTGTGCCAAAAACGGACTCTGATTGCTCCGATAATCTTAATGCAATCGGCGCTTTACGCAATGCTGAAGGATACATGTGGCGCCTAATGCCTTTGAGTGCAGGTATACACAGAAAACCCTCGGTCTCGTCATTGTTTTACCACTGCATGTTTTTTTCTTTTTCATCTTTATGACAGTTTCTTTAACCCACATGCTTCTGATCGATAGATATTTTCCCTTTGGTCACTTTCACATTACTTTACTATTTAAAGCCACTTGTTTTCATTTTGTTAGAAAGAGACCTTTTTTTCCTTTTCGTAAAAATATGTTTTCTTTTACTGAGAAAAGAAACTTTTTTTTGGTTTTCATGTTTATAATCTTACAATCTTTTTTCTTTCAAAATTGAAACTTTTATTGTGCCCATTCTATATCCATATATTAAGTTAAAATAAGGTTATTGGTGAATTTTTTTCTTTTCAGAAAAGGTTTTCTTGACAGGTTTATATTTTTGAAAGTCACCTGTTATCTTATTTTATCTTTTTTTTTTTTGAGAAAAAAGGTCTTTTACTCTTTTCCTAAAACGATATATCGGTCATTTAATTTTGAAAACGAAGCCCTTTGCGAATGCATTCTTTTTAGATAGAAAAGAGGGCGTGGAAAATACTTGGAGGGTTGTCAAAAAATTTTTTCCGCAGGTAGGTAATTTTTGTAAATTTTTTTGTATAAATACTGTGCTGCATGCAATGTTCAGTATTTAGTCTCTCAAGCTTCCTAAAGCAAGATTGAAAAATTTAAGTTTCGATTTAAATCGTATTTAAAAAAATAAAAAATGGCAAACGGAAAAAAAAACCAAGAAAACTAGTGCGAGCCTCAAAATAATGAGGGATAGAATTCAATGGATAATGAGGGACGGGTCGTTGATCTTGTTGATGCTTGATCACGTCACATCGGCGATGGATGCAATAACATCGTGTAAGTAATATTTGAAAACTTTTTCTTTTTTCATAATTTATAGTTTTTTTATATATTTTTTCAATAATTAATTATTTTTGTTTTCTTTTTTCAGTGCCATCGATGCCGCAGTCTGCTTCAATGCAGCAGTTATATCAAGGCTTCGAAAATATGGAAACACCGAGGGCAAGCCCGAAGCGCTCGAGAAAAAGATCATCAAGCTCGAGTTCGAGTTCAAGTTCGAGTTCCAGTGGAACTTCATCGAGTTGCTCTTCGTGCAGAGCAATGCCCAAGAAAGTTCCCAGAGTCAACAACGAGGATGTAAGAACTCCTCTTCGAGAGAACTCGCCGCAACCAGGGCCCTCGGGTACAAGTAAGTTAAAAAAAACGAAAAAAATATTTCATTAAAATATAAAAAGAAAAAAGATTAAAATATTTATTTTTTTCTGTTTCAGGATCACAACTTCGGGAGAAGTCTCCGCAACCAGGGCCCTCGGGGATAAGTAAGTTAAAAAAAAAACAAAAAATATTTCATTAAAATATAAAAAGAGAAAAGATTAAAATATTTATTTTTTCTGTTTCAGGATCACAACTTCGGGAGAAGTCTCCGCAACCAGGGCCCTCGGGCACAAGTAAGTTAAAAAAAACAAATAGTAGATTTTCTTACAAGGAGATAAAATGAAACTTCCGCACGTACGTGTTATGACGGTCGAGGCGTCAGCCGAGACCGTCATAAACACGTACGTGCGGGCGTTTCATTTAATCTCCGTGTAAGAAATAATGCTTTTCTCTATCCCTAGGCGAAACCACGTAAATATAATTGTTATATAAATTAACAATTATATTTGCTTTTTTTGTTTTAGCGCGTGTATGTGTTGTTCTTTGCTGCCGCCCAGCATTTGTCACGCGAGTGACAACGAGCGTGACGGGGCTGGCGGCGGCAGCAAAGAAAAACACATGCACAAGCCTAAATCACGAGATAAAGAAAGACACATAAAAAACACGCACACTCTTTTATGAACGAGAAAGAGAGAGAGAGAAACACATAAAAACACACGCACAAGCCTCTTTTATTTTTTTATATGATTTAAAATGAGAAAAAAGAGTTTGTACATTTTTTATAACACGACACTACTTATGATATAAGATTTTAAATTTTAGAATCATATTTCATTAGAATACAATTCGTTTTAATTTATAAGCGCAACGTATATACCGTCTGTCTTTTTTTTTGTTATGAGAGAGACAAAGACAGAATACAATCATAAACACGAGCCTACGGCTTTTACCAACAGTTTTGGTTAGGTCGAGTCTATGTTTCTCTTCGAGAGATATTTTAACGTGAGGCACGGAAGGCGCCGACAGGAGGCGTGTTAGTCGTTTCAACTGTAGCTAAAAGTGCTACTTCTTCTAGTGTAAAGGCTCGGCGGAACCGCGTGGTTTCGCCTAAGGGATAGAGAAAAAATATTTCATTGAAAAAAAAATAAAAAAAGAAAAAAGTTTAAAATATTAATTTTTTTTGAAAATAATAATTTTATCTAAATAAATAATTAATTTTTTTTTCCTTTTTTCAGAAGAGAATGGCAGCGCTTCTATCCAGGAGAATAGACCTCCTCCTGCAAGACGAATCTTGCAGCTTAAACATTCAGGGAAAAAGATTATGATGAATACAAGGCTTCCTAAGTCTAACCAGGAGAATGAGAATGCCAGATTCCCTAAATCAACGCAGGAGGATGAGGGAACAGTTTCGTCGTGCAGTGGTCCCGTGATAAAATAAATTTTATGTATTTTTTATGTAAATGTAAAAAAGAATTTTTGTAACTGGCGGAAAAATATGTAATAAAAATTTTAATTCAATAAAAAAAAAAAAATAATTATAGTCCATAAAATCTTAATCTCGCTTATTTCATAAGCCTTCCTATATATATGTAATATAATCTATTTTATAAAAAAAAATTTTTTTTCACTAAAATAAATTATTATAATTAAAAATAGTAGTTGGTTTTGGGAATATTAAATGAAATTATAGTAATCATTGATAAAATTTTATTTTTAAAATCACATACAATTATTTTTTCATTTTAGAAATACAATTATTTTTTAATTTTAGAAATACAATTATTTTTTCATTTTAGCAATACAATTATTTTTTAATTTTAGAAAAACAATTATTTTTTCATTTTAGAAATACAATTATTATAGTATTTTAATAAGATAATAATAAAAAAATTTTTTTTAATTTTATTCATTTGCAAAATATGAACATGTACATTTCATTTTTTTGTTTTTTTTAAAATAATCATCAACTTCATCTTTATCATTAATATTTAAGTAATTTCGTAGCCATGCTCGTATAGCAATCGTATTATTGACTGCACACACGGGTCTTTTTCTTCTTATACAGAAAACGTGGTTCAAGCAGAAGTGGCGCTTATCACCTATTATTTCTTCTAATGCTGGACAGCCGAAATCTTTCAACAGGTCAACATTTCGAAACATTTCAACATTTGAAATTGACCTGCGAATAAAATAAACAGAATAATTAAACTATAATATAAAAGTATGAAAAAAGTATTAAAAAGTATGAGAAAAGTATGAAAAAGTATAAAAAGTATAAAAAAAAGTATAAAAAAGTATAAAAAAGTATAAAAAAAGTATAAAAAAGTATAAAAAAGTATAAAAAAGTATAAAAAAGTATGAAAAGTATTAAGAAAATGATTAATTTGAATATAAAAAATTTAAATATATTTTTACTTACACACTTGGTAAAAGATTTTTCAACCATTGCACTTTCTGCTCTCCTTTGACAAATAAGTTTTTGATTCCTTGCGAGCAGATTTGGAAAACACGTTGTAGACGATGATATGGAATATCTCCGGAATTCCATGCTATACCGTGATGGAACCTTTCCACCCACTGAGCCATGCATATTTCTTCTGTATTTAGTTCCTCCCATGTAATTGGAGATTTGAAAACATAGACTGTGGGTAAAGCTGTTTTTCTAAAATTGAGGAAACTAACTTCTTTGAAAATAAAAGAATCCTCTGATATTCTTTGAAATCCTTGAATATCACATATATAAATGCTTTCTTCTTCCGCAGACTGCATGATATAATTTTTGAACAGCATATCGTAATCACGAGTTCTAGCCATCTCGTAGCGTTGGATGTTTCAGTATGAATTAATGTCGGGAAATGAGAATAGAAAATTTTCAAATCGTAAGTTTATGTCAAGCAGTTCCCCTCTTACTTTTTTAAGATTGGACGATGGAAAATAGCTCAGTTTTCACTGGTTAAACTAAAAGATGATAGTAACTCCGCCTGTAACTTTTTTAAGATTGGACGATGGAAAATCGCTCAATCCTCATTGGTTAAAACTAAGAAATGATCCTGATAGGTTAAAAAAGGTAAAAAATTCATCCCTACCCGTGAAAACCTCTTTTTCTGAAAAACTTGCACTACGTTTTACTATTGGTTAGTTAATTGAATTTTCCATTTCCCCTTAATGTTAACTTTACCTTTAAAAAGGACTGAAGTTTTCTGGATGAGCATACTTCGTCAGAGGAGTCGTGAGTGTATATAGTCATTGGGACTAAACTTTACTAATCGTGAAAGTTTGTGTTTGTGAAAGGTTATTTTAAATAAAAAGAAAAAAAAATGTCTTCAATTAATTTCTTTGAACGTCTTGTGCAACTACTCCGTGATGCTTTACAAAATGTAAATGAACTGAACAATACCGATCTCCATTATTGGATAGATATGTGCAATGGTAGTTTAGAGAAATTAAATGAAAAAATTGTCAATTCTGATCTTACAAGAGGAGAAAAGCAGAGATGTCAAACTTGTGTGTTACATCTTTCGGGTATTCAAGTTCAATTTGAACATCATCTTCAACGAGAAGGTGGTCTGCAATCTGAAGAAATAGAAGCTTCTGTTGAATGGCGAGATGTGCAGTCAGCTTTCGAAAACAGAATTAGAACTGGTGTAGTGGTAAATATAAATCATGTGGATATTTTAAGTTTTTTAAACGACGCCCAAGAACTCTTTAAAGTACATGTACAGTCATGCTTAGAAGAATATAGTGCTCTGAAAGTGAATTCAGATTTCACCGCAGAATTTTCTATACAGAAAAGTAGTGAAGAATTGACAGATATTAAATATTTTACAACCACAAGTACTTCAATTTTCATGTCAACGAATCTAGAAGAATGGTTCAAAATAAATATCAAAGATTTTATTTTGACACAGATAGAAGAATTTCAGGAAAAAGATTCTGGTTGGGCTCTAAAAAGCATTATAAGTCTGAGTGTAAATATGAAAAAATATTCTCCGATCAAGGGCAGCTCGTACATTCCTCTACCACCTTTTATACAAAAGAAAAAAGCATGTGTCAATGTTCGTAACAATGACAATCAATGTTTCAAGTATGCTATCCTCTCAGCAATATATCCAAGTGAAACTAATATTAATAGAGTTAATCAATATAGCATGCATGAGAACAAGTTGAAATTTAATAACATAGAATTTCCAGTGACACTTAAAAATGTTCCAAAATTTGAAGAACTGAATAATATTTCAGTAAATGTGTACTTGTTGAAGAAGTTTGGACAAAAGTTTGAAGTATCACCTTGCCACATTACATCGGATAAAAAGGAAAAGCATGTCAATCTACTCATTATCCAAGACTTTTACATCGATGAGTATGAAAAAGATAATCATTCCGATGATATTAGTTTACCCAAATACCACTACGTTTGGATAAAAAATATGTCTCGTCTTCTGAGATCTCAACTATTTAAGACACATGTAAAATCATTTCATTGTGAAAGATGTTTACAAGTCTTTTATAATGAAGAAAGATTGCAAGTTCATGAAAATGATTGTAAAAATTTGAATTATTGTCGAATTAATCTACCTGACTCTCAAAACAACATTCTAAAATTTGAAGATTATTATAAAAGCGAAAAAGTTCCTTTTATTATTTATGCTGATTTTGAATGTTTACTTAAGCCTACAATGAATGAGACTGCCTTCCAACTTCATGAAGCATATAGCATAGGATATTATATAAAATGTAGCTTTGATGACAGCTTATCTGCTTATGAGTCATATAGAAAAAATATCGAAGATGGACAGTCTCCTGCACAATGGTTTGTTCAAGAATTAAAATCAATCAGTGAGGAAATTGATAAACTCTACAAGAATCCGAAACCATTAAAACTTACGGATTTAGAAGAATTATCTTTCCAGAGGTCAACCATTTGTCACATATGCCGATAACTAATCCGTGATGAAGAACTCGCAGTACGAGATCACTGTCATCTCACAGGACGGTAAGATATTAATTATAGTTATATTTCAATGAAAAAAATTTACTTTATCATGCAAATTTTTTTAAAATATCTATTTTTTTACATTAGTTTATGAGGTGCAGCGCATAATTCATGTAATTTGAATTACAAGTATTCAGAATTTATTCCTGTGGTTTTTCATAACCTCAATTACGATACACACTTCATTTTGAAAGAGATAGCCACATCTTCATTGATGGGAGGACGAGTTACGCTATTGCCACATAATAAGGAAAAATATATTTCTTTTACAAAATACATAGATGGCAGTGACTTAAGTTTTAGATTCATAGATTCTTGGCGTTTTCTTCCTTCGTCATTAGAAAAACTTGCATCATACTTGGAAAATGTGCCGATATTGATAAAAGAGTTTCGAACTGATGGTTTTACAGATGAGAAAATTGATTTTCTCAAATGTAAAGGTATATTTCCATATGATTTTGTAGATGGATTGGATAAATTATTAGTTACAAAATTGCCAGAGAAAAATCAGTTTTATAACCAACTCACCGATTCTCATATTGCTGATGAAGACTATAAGCATGCTATTCAAGTCTGGAGTAAGTTCAATATAAGGACATTAGGCGAGTATTCGGATTTATACTTAAAAACAGATGTTTTACTATTGGCGGATGTATTTGAAAGTTTTCGAGAAACATCTCTCAAAGCTTACGGTTTATGTCCAGCTCACTTTTATACATCTCCAGGCTTGACATTTTCAGCAGCGCTAAAAATGACGAAGGTAGAACTGGAGCTTCTTACAGATATAGATATGTTGATGTTCATTGAAGCAGGTATTCGGGGAGGAATAAGTCAATGCTGTAATCACTATGCCAAGGCGAACAATCCATATATGGGCTCTCCGTATGATGAAAAACAGAAAATGAAAACACTTATGTACTTTGATATTAATAATCTTTATGGATGGGCAATGGTTCAATATTTGCCAGTCGGAAAATTCAAATGGGTAGAATATGAGACGAATTCAAACTTTTACAACGCACCGCCAGATTCAGTTATTGGATATATTGCTGAAGTAGATTTGGAGAATCCTAAGGAAATACACGATGCACATCGAGATTTTCCATTTTGCGCAGAGCATAGTGCGCCACATGGCTCGAAACAAAAGAAACTTCTCACTACTTTGAAGAACAAGGAGAGATATGTTATTTACTATCGAACACTCAGACAAGTGTTGGAAAATGGACTTCGACTGAAAAAAGTGCATAAAATTTCAAGTTTTGAGCAAAAGGCATGACTTAAACCTTATGTGGAATTGAATACTCAAAAAAGAATGCAGGCTAAGAACGAATTTGAAAAACTTTTTTATAAATTGTTAATCAATGCTGTCTATGGAAAGTGCATTGAGCGAGAGCAATCTCGAGTTGATGTCCGATTGGTAAATAAATTTACTGGTAGATATGGATCAGAAGCACGCATAGCTCTACCAAATTTTCACAGCTGTGCTATTTTTGATGAGAATTCAGTTGCCATTCAAATAAAGAGAACGAGCATCACAATCAAGAAACCAATTTATGTTGGATTTTGCATTTTAGAATTATCAAAAACATTAGTTTATGATTTTCATTATTCGTATATGAAAAAGCGAGTTGGAGACAAATGCAAACTTTCGTATACTGATACTGATAGTCTCATATACGAAGTTGAGGATGTTGACATGTACAAAATAATGAAAGAGGACATACATAAATTTGATACTTCCGATTATGAAGAAAATAATCCGTTCGAAATTCCTCGAGTTAATAAGAAAGTTCCGGGTTTGATGAAAGACGAATGTAATGGTAAGATAATGACAGAATTTATAGGATTACGAAGCAAAATGTATAGTATTTTAATCGTTGGAGGAGAAGTTATAAAGAAAGCCAAAGGTATAAAGTCCAGTGTTGTTAAAAAATCAATTACTTTTGAGGATTACCGAAGCTTTCTCCAGGATCTCACTATTATATACCGTGAACAGTGCAATATCCGTTCAAAATTGCATACTGTGCATACTGAAAAACAGAGAAAAAATGCTTTAAGTCCTCATGATGATAAGAGATTTTTATTGCCTGATAGCACAGATACTTTACCTTGGGGACATTATAAAATTGAAGAAATACAGATGGCGCAAGCTGCACTTGAAGTAGAGAGGGAATATGCAAGAAAAATGTCTGCTGAAAAAAAAGAAAAAGAGCGGAAGGTAGAAGTGAGGAGGGAAGATACACGAGTGGAAATTGATGCTACAGAGAATAAAAGAGAGAGGGAAATTGAGAGAAGGGATAAAGTAACCAATGGAAATAGTGCAGAGCGAGTGGGGATGTCACTTTATGAAGGCGAGCAAATTATCATTTACTAGGAGAGTATCACATCTCCGAATCACGGATTTTGCTCTAACTTTGAGATAGGTTTTCAGATGTCAAAATATGGAAAAAGCCAGAGTTATAGACCCCAACGCTCAATATTTCTCTAGTTGCAGGCAATTAAAGAAAATCACTAAAAAAGTTACTAGATTTTTAAACGCTTATAATTCTTTAGCATTAATAGCTAGACGCTTGTAACTGTTTTTAAATGAAAACTACGTTCAAATCCTTTCGAAAAAGCACCTATAGCATATCAAAATACTATTTTTTCTCAAAGTTACAGCGTTATAAGAATTTGAGCTGAATTTCCTTTTAAAAATATTAATTAATGATAAATGTTAAAATGTAGTACAATTTTCATAACGCTGTAACTTTGGGAAAAAATAATATTTTGATATGCTATAGGTGCTTTTTCGAAAGGATTTGAACGTAGCTTTCGTTTAAAAACAGTTACAAGCGTCTAGCTATTAATGCTAAAGAATTATAAGCGTTTAAAAATCTAGTAACTTTCTTAGTGATTTTCTTTAATTGCCTGCAACTAGAGAAATATTGAGCGTTGGGGTCTATAACTCTGGCTTTTTCCATATTTTGACATCTGAAAACCTATCTCAAAGTTAGAGCAAAATCCGTGATCCGGAGATGTGATACTCTCCTAGTTAGTATGATGTGTTAGAGGAGTTCATGAATGACTGGCATCCATCAATGGAGGGGGCAAGTTCCCAGGAAGGAGAAAAAAAGGATATATTACGAGTAGCAATGGAAAGGGCAGACATCGAAGTGGGGAATGGGCTATATCAACCAATGGACCATGAGGAGGAGCGCATTCAAGTAATTGAAGAGCTTGAGGACGATCAACCTTGCACAAAGAAATCTAAAATCGACTAACTTTTTAAGTAAGTTACAATTTATTTTTTTACCAAAAAAAAAACATTATTTTTTTTCCATCAAAATTTTTCTCTAACAGAAATTTTAATTTTTTTTTACTTTTTCTTGTTTTTAGAATGGATTTATCTGCACTAAACAAGATTGCTGGAAGCGACTTCCTGCCAAGGAAGAAAGTCACAGACTTAGAAAAAGACCAGCAGTACATGGTGACTGCACTGAAACAAGTCAAGACAAGATTTGGAACCAAGATCGTAGCAGATTTCGACCAAAGCTTCCAAGTCTTCTTACCAGAGAAGATTTCATCTGCAATTCTAAAAGATGAAGAATTTTTCTACAATCTGTGTGATAATGCAAATAAACTGCGTTTGATTGCAATATATCTGAGAGGATCTTCTTTTAAATTCAATCGGGCTTAAAATAAATAAAAATATAGTCGTCAAATTATTTTTCAAACTATTTATTGTAAATTTTACATAATAAGAATACATGAATAAATGAAAATTATTAAACATTATATAATTGTTTTTATTTATCACCACCACTTATAATTATTATATTTATATTGAATCATAAAAAGAAAATTTTCAATAATAAAAATATTTTATACATAACTTAAATTAATGAACATAATAAAATTAAATTTTTTTTTCTTTTTTATTTATTACACTGAAATACGTTGTAAAATACATCTTAGCTTATTCAAATAATCTCATTTTTATTTATCCAACTATTATGCTTGCTATTTAGACCTAACCACTTAACATATACACGTTTACCACTTTTCTTTAAAACTTTTTCTACCAAATAAATTTCTGGATACATAGTCTTTTGAATTTCCGTTTCATAAAAGCCGCCGGAGACTGGTTCATCATAATAATCTTTGACGTGGTAAGTTATGGGATTGGTTTTTACAACTCTTGTTATTGTGAAAATTTCAGTTGACCAATTTGGTGTATAACCTTTTTCAAAAACTTGTTTTATCTTACTTATTCGCACTTTATCTCCTACTTTGAATTTTGGTTTTTTCACAGGTCTTTTTTCAGTTGGGTAATTTTTCTTGATTTCTTTTTCATTTACCTTCGTAACGTTTTCAGGCTCGATTCCTATTGTCCGATGTTTTCTTGAATTGTATGCTTTCACTAACTCAGGCAGAATATCCAACCATTTATAACTTCCTTGTTTGCTGAATTCTAACCACATTGCATTTTTTAAAGTTCTATTAAAGCGTTCACATATGCTTGCATGAAGATTACTATGTGAAGAGTAGTGATTTATCTTGTACTTTTTCATAAGATTCTGAAAGTTTGAATTGTTGAATTCTTTTCCTTGGTCAGTTTGTAAATTCGATGGCACCCGTTCTTGTTTTAATATTGACTTCATAGCTAGAGTAACATCATTGCCACTCTTCGATTCGACTGGTACAGCCCATGCATACTTTGAAAATATATCTATGACAGTTAGTAAGTAGCGAAAACCTTTGTTTTCCTTAAAATAAGGTATCATTTCTACAAGGTCAGCTTGCCAAGTCTCATCTAATCCGCGTATGTCATATGTTCTTCGCTTGTACCTTCGACGTGTTGGCTTGTGTAGCTCTTCAACTACTCTTTGACGTTCCATCTTAAACTTCAACTTTAGCAATATCCGATTGTCTATTCATTTCTTTAATTATATATTCAATACTTGCAAAATTTCGTTGAGTCATATCATAGACATAAGTTAATTTTTTGTCTATTTCTGCTTTATATATTTCAACTTTGTTCTCATATTCTTGTATAGCTTTAGCAACTTCCATAATTTTAGAAGATAAGTAATCAACTTCTTTCTGTAGGATATTATTTAGTGAATTCAAACTAATGGCATCATTTGGATCATTAGCCTCTCCAATATTGCAAAGCCACTTATTTTCTAAATCAAAATCACCATCTGATGTAACATTGAATTCAATACCTCGAGGACCACGACTCACTTGCGAGCCCTCAAGTTTTCTTCCAAACACATCGAGACTCATGTTACTACTATTGATTTGAAAATTGTGTACGTCAATATATATGCCCAGCTTCACGTAGTTCCTCTATAATTGATTGGATTTCATTGTTGTGATTATTATTTCCAGCAGATCGTTCGGCTATTAATAATCGCAGTCTCTCGACAAGCTCATTTGGATCATCCCAGTAGACTAGATCTATGGAACTATTCTTTTTTGCTATTTTATATTTAGGTATGAGACCTCCTCCGCTGGTAGACATTCTACTGCGATCACTGCGGAACATTGGTGCTATGATTTTTGAATATTTTCTACTCTTCAAAGAGCGTATATTCTCACTTTTGCTATGTCTTTTTCTATGGGCATTTGTTGCTTCCAGGATAATACGATAGTTCTTGCGATCTGTTGTACTCAAAAGATTATCATCTGGTTCTTTTTTGAAAAGCAATTCCATTAGACCACCGCTTTTAGGAAAACTTAAATCTTTCATTTTTATCATTTTATCATCAAATTGAATTTGTGAATCACCCATCATGTATACCCCACTGACTTTTCTCACTCCGTATATGTTATCGATTTTGCTGCGGCTTCCATTTAGCATTGATAAAAAGTCTGTCGGTTCAGTTTCTTTATGCGCAGATACAAATGGTGAATATATAGATTTGAATGATGAATTTGCAGAATTGAATGATGAATTCATCATTGTGCTATTTATCGGAGAAAAATGATCGCCATTAGAAGCATCATTATCAAACGCCGAACCCGAGTTATTAATATCGTTTACAATATAACTTGATTCATCAAATCTCAATCTTTGTTTTGCTGATTTTCTGTTACTGTCTATGGCCGAAATGTGATTAGAACGTGACACACTTTCAGTTGTCGAATCGACAAGCTTTTCAAGTGGTGTAATAACTGGTTTTAAAGTATCACCAATAACCTTTTCAAAATCATCTCTCTCCTTTTTTAACAAAGAGTATTTTTTTTTAATAGCCTCGCGTGCTCGTAAGAGCTCGCTAAGAACATTTTTTTCTTTCTTAAAGTCAGGCATGCTGACAAGATGCTGTCTACAATCAAACTGCAAAGATTGAGATTTATACTTCCTTTTTAATGGCAAAACAGTCAAATCCTTTTCTATATCTACCATCATTCATTGCTCTATCTTTGTCAATAACAACAAATCCATACTTGTCATTCTTCCAGCATTCTGTACAAAGATTTCGAAATTCATTTAAAGTTAAGTCAGTATTCACATGGTCTTCATAGATATGTTTAAGATTAACATCATCTTGACGATAAATTACCATCAAATTAATATTGTCCCTGATGAGATGTTTCGGTATATGAGCATATGACTGACATAGATAAAAGCTATCTACACTTTTGTGTCTCCCCATACAGAAAAAAGCTCTGACGTTATCCTGCTTCTCACAAGCCACATCATCAAAAATCATAATTGAATTAGGTAGGGCTTCATCTGGAGACACTACAGATGCATGTTCACTGAACGGTAGATATGATATACCTTCAATTGGTTCTAAAACTTTTTGAAGAAATTGGTATTTCGGTTGATTTAAGGATTTAGAGTATACATACAAATTTTCAAATCTAAGACCATTAGGGTGTGTAATTAGAGCTAATAAACTATTAGTTTTTCCACAGTTCGATGGGCCACAAAATATTGCTCGTATATTATCTGGAAGTAACTCTCCATGTTGCTTTTTTCTTTTCGTTTTCTCAAAATCAAAGTTGCCGACGGGAAGTTTGACGTTCTGCTCAGTAAAATCCATGTTTACGTAACAAAGTCAAATCTAAGATTGACCTTTTCTAAATATAAACGCTTGTTTTATATTTTGATCATCAGTTGTAAATCAGCACTCGAAGAGAGATGCTCGTACACAAATCACAGAAGCACCCTAAGGGTAAAGGGTTACTTGATAAAGTAATCAATAACTTACCTATTGAAATGCATATTCCTGGATATCAATATTGTGGTCCCGGAACAAAACTGAAAAAGCGTCTAAAAAGAGGTGATACAGATATCAATCCACTTGATCAAGCATGCAAAGAACATGACATATCTTATTCTGATAAAAATGCTGATCGAAAAGTAGCTGACATGAAGCTCGCTGATAAAGCTTGGCAGCGTGTTAGAGCCAAAAATGCAAGTCTTAGAGAAAAAGCAACTGCTTTTGTTGTTGCAAATGCTATGAAATTAAAAGGAAAGACAGAAATGGGTGTAAAATTGAGTAAATTAGTAACTGCAAGTAAAAAATCATTAAAACCAAGTAAACATTCTCGCAAAGTTATACAGTCCGCTTTAAAAGATGCACGAGAAGCTCTCAAGATCGTTGGCGGTAAGAAAAAAATTATCATTCCACGTATTCTACCTGTTCCATCAAAAGTAGGTGGCGCTCTGCCTTTTCTCATACCATTGTTCGCAGCACTAAGTGCAACTGGTGCTCTGGCTGGAGGAGCTGCTGGAATAGCTAAAGCAGTAAATGAGGCTAAAGCTGCACAGAAAAATTATGAAGAAAGTAAGAGACATAATAAAACTATGGAAGCTATTGTTCTAGTAAAAGGTCTCTATCTTAAACCATATAAAACTGGAATGGGATTATTTATGAAACCTCATATCGGTAATGGTCAATTTAAAAAAAAAAACTTCGATTTAACTTTGCCAAATCGTGCACTGACTGACTATGATCTTATAAAGTATGCTCGTATGATGAAAATCCCATATTTTCGAGGTGTTTTCATGAGAAATAATCTACCTTCTGATGGCCCATGGCATAACGAATCTGCTATAGTTAACTTAGATGATTTTCAAAACAAAGGCACTCACTGGGTATGTTATCGAAAACGAGGTTCTGAAGTGGTTTATTTTGATAGTTTTGGTGATCTTAAACCCCCTATAGATCTCATGTTATATTTTAACGTGAAAGAAGTGAAATACAACTATAAGAGATATCAAAATTTTGACTCATTTATTTGTGGACATCTTTGTCTTCAATTCTTGTGTAAAAGACTATAAAAGAAGAGTTTTCAGATAAGCAGGATCATTCTTTTTCAAACAGTCATGGAAGATAGTTTCACTTTTAGTCTTTCAGGCAAATCTTCCATCTTAGAAGCGCAATATTTTCCTTCAATAGAACTACCACAGCATAAGAATTTTGTTTTGGGTTTAGTTGAACTTTTAACATTCAACTCGATTCCCAATGTTGACGATTCGAATAATAAACTTTATATAAACGGAGAGAAGATTATTACTATTCCTACTGGCAGTTATGAAATTGATGCTATTAATCAATTTTTGCAAAAAGATTTGAAATCTAAAGACATCGAGTTTTCCTTGAAAGCTAACAACAATACTCTCAGAAGTGAAATTTATTGCAGCCATCAGATAGATCTTAGACCTCGCGATTCAATAGGCAGTCTTCTCGGATTCACTCATCGCGTTCTTCATGAAGACATTTATCACAGATCTGATTTACCTGTGAAGATATTGAAAATAAACGCACTCAGAGTAGAGTGTAATATTACTACAGGTGCTTACATCAACGACAAAAAAGTTCACACGATCCATGAGTTTTTCCCAAAAGTTCCTCCAGGATATAGAATCATAGAAATTCCATCGCATGTCATATATTTACCACTCAATGTTAAGAGTATAGATCATCTTCAAATCCGAATCGTTGATCAAGACAGAAATTTAGTGAATTTCCGAGGAGAGGAAATTACTGTTAGACTTCACATAAAATCTGTATAATGGGAATCGTTTATAATTCAAGTGTGCATATAAGTCAGCCATCATGTCAACCCATCATCAGTCGTCCAAAGGTACTCAAACCGTTAACACGGAAGAGCATCCAGTTTCTCAAAACCATAGGTCTCAAAGTACGTGGAAAAAGATAAATTGTATCATTCTCTGCTGCTTTCAGAAAAATGGACGAAATTCTAAGCATTCATTCAGGTGTCGCATTCGATGAGTCTATTGCTCATTATGAGGTTCACGCACATCAACCATACTCCACATTAAGTTTCAATAACAGTGATGAAATCCGTATTTCTATTCAGCATCAAGATTTATGCCTCTTACCATCATGTAGTTACATCCATGTATGTGGAAAATTACAAAAACCGGATGGACAAGCACTAACTAAAACTAATTTCGTTAACAATGGCATTTGTCATCTGTTTGATGAAATTCGATATGAACTTAATGCTGTAGAGGTATATAAAAGTAAAAATGTTAATTTGAGTAGTCTCATGAAGGGATGCACTTCATTTAATCCAAATCAGACTTTAACATTAGAAAATGCAGGCTGGCTTGGTGTTGAAGAAGCAAACAAAACAATTGTAGATGATCATGGAAATTTTGACGTTTCTATCCCTCTAAGTATGATTTTAGGCTTCGCAGAAGATTACAAGAAAATTGTTGTTAATATGAAGCATGAACTCATTCTCACAAGATCAAGAAATGATCTGAATACTATAATACAGGAAGGTACTGCAGCCAACAATGCAACCATATATGAACCTTATCAAATAAAAATATCAAAGATAGAGTGGTTAATGCCATATGTTATTGCATCAGATAAACAAAAAATCCAGCTGTTAAATTTCATTGGCAAAGATAATCCTATTTCTATGAGTTTTCGTTCATGGGAGTTATTTGAATATCCTCTTCTTCCAACAACAAATAAACACGTCTGGGCGGTAAAGACTTCAAATCAATTGGAGAAACCACGTTTAGTGATTCTTGGATTACAATCAGGAAAAAAAGGTTCAAGATCTAAAAATGCCAGTCGCTTCGACCACTGTAATATTAGTAATGTGAGACTTTTCTTGAATTCGCAATATTATCCGTACAGCAATCTCAATCTTGACATATCTAAGAATCAATTTGCTATTCTCTATGATATGTATGCTAATTTTCAGAAAAGCTATTACGGAAGAGATTCACAGCCATTGTTGACAAAGTCTCAGTTTATCAACTTTGAACCACTCATAGTTATTGACTGTTCACGACAAAACGAATCTCTAAAGAGCGCTCCTGTCGATGTACGTCTAGAATTTGAATCTCAAACTGACTTTCCAGCTAATACTTCAGCTTATTGCATGATCTTACACGATCGCATCGTTCAGTATAATCCTTTTAGTGGAGATGTTCGGAAGCTTGTCTGAATTATCTTCACTTTTACGTAAAAAAATTAATATTTCAAAATGGAATATGCGGTAGACCTGATTGGTTTTAAGCAAATGGGTGGTGAATATGTTCTAAAGGAAATAGCAATCATTCCTCTCAACGACAGTGGTGATCCCATTGTTCATCTGTTCAAAAAACCTTTTTCATGGAAAAGGCTCTCTGACGAATTACAAGAAGAAAACATTCGCCTCAAATATAATCACGGAATAGCTTGGAATACTGATGGGCTTGACTACTCTCAAATTGCAAAATTACTTCGTGAATATTTACATGATGCTACTAAAATTTTTGTTCTGAATGAATTCAAACGTAAATGGCTGTTACGATTCAAATTTCCTGCTTATAATATCAATCAATACGGCTATCCATCAAAACCATCTTTCAAGTGTGTTACCATATGCACAAACCATAATCCAATTTATAAAACTGTCTGTGCACTACACAATGTCAAACTCATGAAATTATTCTATCTCTCACAAAATCATTTGTAAGAAAAAAAGACAAAAAAAAAAGAAAAAAAAATAGTAGAAAACGCTATAGGCGTTCTGGATCACTTTCGGATTCTAGATCACTGAGGTGATCTACAATGCGTACGTTCTGGATCACTTTGAGGAGAGAGGGGGTGATCCAGAATGAACCTGATCCAGTATGCCTATAGCTTATCTACTATATATATATATATATATATATATATATATATATATATATATATATATATATATATATATATATATATACTAACCAATATAATTTTGTATCTTGTATCTTTGACGTTAGGACTATTGCACTCAAATATATATAAATAAATAATTAAATATATATACACATATATATATATATATATATAGATGTAGGTTAAAAGGGTCAAGACTAATGAAATATTGCAAGTTACAATCGTATTTTAACGGTGTACATTAAATTTGATTCCATGTATTCATTTGCGTACATAAAATATTATGAGACGCATTTGTTTAGCGTGGGTAAAATAAATCGAGCGTATATATAAGGATACACACTGATAAGGAGATATACTCAGTAATTTAAGATTCAATAAAAAATGTTTATCTTAACAATATTCTCAATTTAAATTTTCTAGATCATTATCGATAAAAATATTTTTGTGATTTGTACACCTTGACAAAGCTGTATATAACTGACCATGACCAATGTTCGCCAAGTTAGAGACCAACCCTTTGACTCTGCAATTTGTTTATAATGATCGCAATTTCAATAAATCGATATAATATAACCCGAAAGACATATAAGTTAAAAATTTTACAAAAACATAACAGTGTAGTCGAATGATAAAAAGAAATTAAACCTATTTTATCCGTCAAATATTTAATTATGTTTGCATTCTAAATTTAAAAGAGTCCAAACGGATTTTCTTCTGGCTTTGGGATCTTTTTTCTTATATAAATTCTTAATGAAAATAGCCGCGTCCATTCCGTCCAACGCTCGATTTTTTTCAAGCTATAAGCAATTTTGTCTGTTTTGTTGAAAAATTTGCATCTGCTTTATACTTTTAGAGTTTTCGAACTACTTATTCTATGAGGTTTTCACTGATAGCATATTAAAGTTGAGATTAAAACCTTTCGATTAAAAAAAACGTGTCCAAAAAGCTCAAATTGTTCAAAAACTGTAAAATTATAAAGCAAATGGAAATTTAACAAAATAGACAAAACTGCTCATAACTCGGAAAAAATCGAGCGGCAAAAAAATGGACGCGGCTTTTTTCATGATTTTATGTAAGAAAAAAGATCCCGAAGCTTGAAGAAAATCCGAGATCCAAATGCAATGCACTCTCCTTGTACGTTTAGTTCATTTTTATTTTCATTTTATCTGAAATTTGGTCATCTTTTAACTGAAACGTAGCTAAATCCAGCTAATTCTTAGCTTATATTAATCTAAATTTGACTAGTTATTTTAGGTAACTTTATTACATTTTCAGTTGAAATCCAGCTATTTCTTAACTGAAACGCAACTAGATTTCTTAGCTATAATTTCACTGTGTATTAACTTGTTTTTAATTTAAATTTTGCGAAATTTCATGCTTAAATTGAGCTAAATTTAGTTATTTCATAATTTGTAATATAACTTGGTTAATTTGGTAGAGTGCCACTATTTTTAGCTAGTTAAAAGATGAACTTTAGCTTTATTTATTATACAATTCAAACATTGTTCTACTAAAAGTAATTAGCTTTAAAAATGAATATTAGCTATTCTGAAGCTTCTTTCATGCAAAAGACAATGGACATTGCGATAGCAAAATAATTTTATATATATACTAGAAATATAATATATACTATAATATATTACACTTCCTGCGCGCTTTGTGTGCTAACTCCTTGTTATTTAGCTAAATTTAGCCATTTTTCGTGTAGATTTTAATTTCAATGAAGCTCATTTAATAACTTTTTTTATTTATTCACTTTAAATTTAGCTAAATATACGTATTTTTGAGCTGTTGTTAACGAAAATTCATCTAGTTTCTGTTTTTAAATTCAATTTATATAAATTTAGCTATTTTTTCAGCTAAAGTTTAGCTTACTTTAGTTATTTTAAGCTATTATTCTTATTTTAGCTATTTTTCAAGCTATTTTCAGCTTCAATCTAGTTTAATTAAACTATTTTTCAAAAAATTGTTACTATAAATCTAGTTGATTTAAGCTAATTTTAAGTGGTTTTTGCTTAAATTTAGCCTTTGTAAGTTATTTTCAACTATTTCTTAATCTTGATTTAGCTAAGCTCAATTCCTTACAGGGCGACAGCTGCAAAACATTTTTGTAGTAAAAGTATTATATATATTAAAAAATTTGTGTACAAACGTTACAATTTATATAATGGAATGTGTATAATATTTATGTGTTCAATTTTATGGTATAAATTATATTTTTTTACCATTATGTAAACAAAATAATTGTATAAAAAGTGTTCGTGTTGAATAATTTATCAAAAATTTTATTGCAAAATAATTTGTCTAGGAAAAAAATGTCTTTTGTAAATAGTCAAATGTAAAAAAAAATAAAATACGAACATTAAAGGTGCATAATATTCTCGTGTCCAATTTTATGACTTTAAGGCGACTTCGGATTTTAGGTTAGGTTTTATTTTTGAGTTTACAAATTACTCTTTTAATATGTAAAATTTTTCAGATTTTTTAATTTTCCACCATTCTACGGATTATAATAAATGGTGGAAAATTAAAAAATTCAAAAAAATTTAGTAGTCGCCTTAAGAGGATGTAAAATGCCGACATTACAGTTTTCCAAGTTATTGGTTCTTAATCAAAGATTTTTAAAAATATCTCTATATTATAGTCTTCCATTTCTACTAATAAAGAGTCTAATATAGAGATATTTCTGAAAATTTTTGAATAAAGACAAAAAATTTGGAAAACTGTAATATCGGTAACTATGTAGAATATACCTTATTACAACCCCTTAATATTTTTTTTTATTATAATGCAAACGATTTAATAGTGAACAAAGCATTTGTGTAGAATGATACTTCTAAAAACTTAGTACAAAATAATTTGCGTATGAAAAATGCGTTTTCGTTTTTCATATATAATATTATTAAAGGTATTTTATTATTTTGTGTATGATCTTACGACTAAAATTATATTTTGTTATTATGTTAATAAATCAATTCATTAATTTAAATGACTCTGTTTATTGATTAATCATGTGCAGAATTAATCATACACAATTACTATTTCGTTGATAAAACTTTGTGTATTCTTCAGTATATAATCAATACCGTGTACGATTTTCGACAGAAGCTACATTTTGTTATTACTATGTTAACAAAAAAATCATGTTTTAAAAAATAATTTTATTCACGAATAATGTGCAGAATTAGTTTTATACAATCACTATTTTGTTGATAAAACTTATTAATTTTTTATTGTATATAATCAATATTGTGTACGATTTTTATGTGCATGAACGATACCATGCCGTACAATTTGATTATCTTCATTTGTTTATTCGCAAATCGCGAAAAATCGCCAAAATGGCTATTTTATCGATTGTTTATTATTCCGTTCAAAAAATATCTACTCTCCAAATATAATCCAGTAGAATTCCAATGAAGTCCAGTGAAATTTTCACTGAATGGGTGAGTGAAAATCGCTTCACTAGAGTTCAGTGAAATTTCGCTGAACGAAATAGTGAAATATTCACTATTTGGATTTCAGTGAAAATATCGCTCTAATTTCTGTGAAATAATTACAGGATAAAAGAATGATAGACAAAGGAAAAATTAGTTTCTTCTTTTTAAGTGAAATACAATATTTTAATAATACTTAATTAATTTTTACAATAATTTAAGATTCATTAACATAGTACAAATTATTTAAGTGTTTAATTAATATCAGCAATTTAAATGTTTTAAAAATTATTAATATTCATTCAATACTAACGAAAAAATTTCAAACAATTTTTTTTAAAACTTATGGATCTCAAATTATTTTAATAATTAATACTTTAAATAAATATTATTTAAATATTGTATTATACTTAAAAAAAACTAATTTTCCCTGAATTTTTCTCTTTTTGCACGTGATAGTGTCTTAAATCTCTCTCTCTCTCTCTCTCTCTCTCTCTGTCTCTGTCTCTGTCTCTGTCTCTGTCTCTGTCTCTGTCTCTCTCTCTCTCTCTCTCTCTCTCTCTCTCTCTCTCTCTCTCTCTCTCTCTCTCTCTCTCTCTCTCTCTCTCTCTCTCTCTCTCTCTCTCTCTTTCTCTGTCTCTGTCTCTGTCTCTGTCTCTCTCTCTCTCTCTCTCTCTCTCTCTCTCTCTCTCTCTCTCTCTCTGTCTCTGTCTCTGTCTGTCTGTCTGTCTGTCTGTCTCTCTCTCTCTCTCTCTCTCTCTCTCTCTCTCTCTCTCTCTCTCTCTCTGTCTCTGTCTCTGTCTCTGTCTCTGTCTCTCTCTCTCTCTCTCTCTCTCTCTCTCTCTCTCTCTCTCTCTCTCTCTCTCTCTCTCTCTCCTCTCTCTCTCCTCTCTCTCCCTCTCTCTCTCTCTCTCTCTCTCTCTCTCTCTCTCTCTCTCTCTCTCTCTCTCTCTCTCTCTCTCTCTCTCTATGTATATATTATAATTTATTATATTATATTGAACTTACCTTTCTACTTGAAAGGATTAAATGATTTTTCTTAATAATAATTCATAAATTAGAATTAATTCTATTATATTACACTTACCTTTTTTACTTAAAATCTTCAAAGGATTCTACTCAAAATCAGAGCTAGATACTCTTAGCATTAAGATTGTGGCGGGAATAAACTTGAGAGCGTCACTCTCAAGTTCTTCCCGCCATTTTAACCCTCACCTTTTTAATCAGTCAAATTTTCACTGAATTATCAGTGGAATAAACGAGTCACTGTAACTTCAGTGGAATTTTCAATGATATTTCAGTGCAATAAAAGGGGCACTGAAAGTTCTGTTAATTTTTTACTGATTTTTCAGTGAAATAATTTCCGCTGAATCAAATAGTGAAATTTTCACTGGATTATATTTAGAGAGTAGGGGCTTGATAATTGGTGAAAGTCAAGCTCTGATGATAGTGAATTTACAGTAAAAATTTCAAGTAAAAATATTTAATAGTTTTTACATAATTCAAATTGTTTATTAGAAATAGGCCGTGAATATTCGCGTGATTATTCCCAAGCCGCTATGCATCGTACGAGGATGCATCAAAGTGATTTTAAAAGTTCAACATCTCTACTTTACTGTACAGTTGGTAGCTAATCCATTTTTTAAAATTTAATTGTTTGAAATCGCGATATAAAAAAAAATCGTTTTTTTGCTAATCAACTTTTAATTTGCAATTAAACTATCCATCGTAAATAAATGAGAGTAAGTTTATTGAATAGGTGATATTTTTTCTTAAATTTTGAGAGGTTAAACCACTCTATAAGTGCTCTAGGAGCCGAGATAATTTTTTTTTTCAAAAAATCGCCATGACTTTATTTATGCAAATTAAGAAATGCAACAAGAACGTAAAAACGCGTTAATAGTTGTAATATTTAAAAAAAAATATTGCGGCACGTTGATTGTTCAGTTATATTGTTTAATTAAATTTTGAAATTACTATGAAGATGGAAGTTAAAATCGGGAAAAGTAGAAAGCCATGTGATAACAAAATTGAGTCTGAAGGTTAATCTATGGGGAAAAATTTTATGTATCTCGCAAACTAATCAACGAAAAGTCGTCATTTTTTTTTAAATTTGGGGTAGCTTCTGAAAATATTAACATTTACTATAGTCATTGCCCCCGAAAAATTTATTTAACAAGTATAAATAAACAAAAAAAATTTTTTTGAACTTTTAATCAATTTTCAATAATATTTTTTCCCTGTCCACATATCACTTAAGAAATGATTTTAGGGGCATTTTTGTTAATTATTTAAACAATTTTAGCGATTATGAAATTTTTTTTAAAATTTTTTAATTTTTATTTACTTAATTCCCATGAACTGTAAAATATCTTTGAACCTCACCATGATTTCGGAAACTATCCACTTAAAACTGATGCATGTATTTATTTTTTACATTCCTCATTAGCTTTCCTATAATTTTCAAAATAGAAATTTATATACCTGCTATTGAAGGGATATTGTGCAGAAAATAGTGAGCCCGTTTCTTTTCATTAATAATAAATAAATTATCAAATTACAAAAACGTGCTTTACTTAGTGTTATTTTTTTATCAATTAATAAGGTGTAATATATCAAATTAATCGGAAAACAGTTAGTAGTATTTGAATAATCTTATTCTTCGAGAAAAAAGATACGTGGTCAAAAAAAAGAAGTAACTGTAATAATTATTAAGATAAATTTGTTTTCTATTATATTAGTAAATATCAATTATTATATGTTGGTAAGTGTAAAGAAGAAATTCGAAGTGCTTATTTCGGCGCATCTCAAAAACAAATATCGTTACACACCGAGGTATTTTTTTATAAAAGCATGCAGCAAAATAAAAAGCACGAACCCAAGAGATAAAATTTCAAATCGTCAAAGACAAAAGTTTATTTAGGTACAAAATTTATTTATGTATGAAATACATAAGTGTATTAATTAAAGTAGTAAAACTACTATTGTAAATATTTTAATGTGCGTATTTTTATACTGTTGTTTGATGTTTATTAATACTTTATTAAATAATTAGTTCGTCAGTTCGTATGATTCAAACCAGTGGTTTAAAAGACAGTTTATAACAAAGAAAAGTGATCTCGTGGATCTTAATAAACAATCATATTA
Source organism: Anastatus disparis (assembly GCA_017163975.1). Classification (NCBI taxonomy): domain Eukaryota; kingdom Metazoa; phylum Arthropoda; class Insecta; order Hymenoptera; family Eupelmidae; genus Anastatus; species Anastatus disparis. Next base: position 416,691 of record JAFFSR010000071.1, read on the forward strand.
AAAGTATATGTTCTTTTATAATTTCCCTTTATGATTTATTAATTTTTTCGAAATATAAGTTATAATACAATATGTAATAACAATGGCAGTGATTTCTATTAACTAAAAAGTTAAATTATGAACGTAATTAATTTTTAAAAAATATAAGTTGATTTTTTGCATTTTTCCGTTGTAACTTTTTGAGCGTCGAAAAAAAATGAACAACTCGAGTTTTTCTGCCACTTTTAAGAGCATGACGAAGCTGTCCGCCTTCTAATAATATTTCCAATCTTAACTTATGAATAAACGATGCGTTTAATTGAGTTTTTTTGCTATAAAGAAAAAATTTGTAAGATTAAACTCTAGTGCGGACAACTCAAGAAAACCACCAAAATATTATACATACAAAGTTATAATAAAAACTTTCAATATATCGTATTTTAAGGTTAGGTTTGTCGATTTGATATCTAATTTCCAATCCAAGCTCATAAAAAAATAACAAGTCCAAATGATTTTTTATTTTAACAAAAATTATTGTACTAATATCACTTTAGTGCGGACAAGTCATTATATTTGTTTAATTTAAGAATTTAAAAAGATATCGATAAAATAAAAAAAGCAAAACCCGATTGCTGCAGCTCCGACATGCCGTTAACAATTGAAAAAAGTAGTTAAAAAGTTTGAAAAATATGCCATAATTTGAAAATGTTTTTTTTTTTTAACAAAAAATTAAAGGTTCAATGGATATGTCTATACATGATTGATTTACATTTTGCTTATTTCATAATATCTTGATTTTTATCAAAATTTGATACCGTTCTAATCATTTATATGGCTGATTCCATTTCAAATCGAACAGTCAGTATACACTCAAGTCACCAATTACTGCGCTAATGGAGTATGTTATTCTACCCTAAAAATAAGGGTATACGTATTTTTTTATTTTGCTGAAATATCAAAATTGCATCAGATATGCACTTTTGAAAATTGCATACAAAAACTAAATGTTAAAACTGAAAATGTTGAGAATAACTTTAGAGAGCTATCGTTTTACCAATTTCCAATGAATTTTGATAAACCTTTTTTTATTTTATTTCGTTTTGAGCCCTCTTCAACTCCGTGCAAGAAATTAAAAAAAAAACTAAAAAATGACTGAGATATATGCATTTTACCAAAAAATGCACTTTTTATGCACATGCATTTTTCTCGAAAAGACCATTTTTTTTTTTTGCTGAAATTTTTTTTGCTGATAGAGGACCAAAATACCTATCTAATAGTACTTGTTTGATCCCGGCTTTTTTGGTTTGGAGCGAGAAAAAAATTCACAAATTTTGTTGGTGAAAAATGCTTGTATATACGTTCGGAAGTCTTAAGCAGTCTGCATTCAAACACTGTCGTATGCTTGGCTCATCATTTGTTTACATTTGTATGCATGTATATAGCATCAATAGTGATATATATATATATATATATATATATATATATATATATATATGTGTAAATTCGTAATATAAAAATAAATATTTAAACATGAAAAAAAAGAATTCTATTCGTGTATATCTATATTATGTATGTTTCGATGTACAAACAATAGGAGGCTAACTCATGGACAAATACATCGCGTAACCAAAACAGCATATTAGAACTGTTATATAGAAGCTAGTTATTTTACGGCTGCTTTGAAAGGTGCTTCTCGGGCTTGTGAAAAATTCAACAAAATTGTGAAATAACAATGTCCGAAATTTACTCTTCTAAAAGAATTTCATGTCCTGATTTTTTTCAAATGCATAAAAAGGTAGTTTATATGAGCAGTAATTCACGTTTTAGACCGTTGGAAGATTTAGCCATTAATTTGGCACAGCTTCATCCAGATTTAAATATATTGCCATCTACTAATGTATGTAAAAATTGCCATAAACGCATATCAAAAATGATTTTAAGTGATCTTGAGCCTATATCTGAAAATGAAATCACTGAACTTTTTTAGCGGAAGAGATGATGATTTTATTCCGAAGACACCCGAACGAATAGAGGAATTAAACGAGAGTATTAATTCAGTTTTACCTGAATGCATCTCACCCCTAAAAAGAAAAACTGCAATACCTGAAAATTTTAGAGGAAATTACGTATCTAAAAAGAAAAAATCCTTAATTTCAGCTTTTTCTGCTACTGTTGGAAGTAAATTAGAAGATGCGTATGGCATTTCAGTTGAATCAATAGAATCGGACGAAAATTCCACTGAAAACTATTGGAATGAATTTTTAGAAAATTTTAAATTGGCTTTAGAAAAATGCTCTTCTATTTCGGAGAAAATAAAACTTCTAACTCTACTATCTTCAAAATTAAGCAAAATAAAAGTTTGCTCACTATTCCCGAATATAAGCGAGTATATGATAAATAAATCAAGAAATCTCGTGAAAAATAAAGGAGTTTATTCGGAGCCAGATTTATATACTGGTCATCCTATTGATGAAAGCACAAAAAATATCGTTATGGAATATTTTCATGAAGAATCGATACAAAATGCTGACGATTTTATAAATTGGGTTCAAAGTTACACCAATGCAATAAAAATCATTTTACTACCAATAAATGAGATTGAAAGATTTAGAAAAAAGAAAAATATTGAATGGAGTGGGGTTTCTAAATATAATGGAATTCAAAAAAGTCATATGTGGTTAAAAAAACTTGGGGAATTAAAATCACATATATTTATTGGCAGGACAGCTATACATGCACTAAATGAAATGAAAAACAAGAAAAAAAAGCCAAGCGTCGTGAGACTACATTTGAAACTAAAAGTAATAAGCGCAAAAATAAAAAAAAATAATTATCTATGATTATTTTTTTGACGCATCCCAACAGTGAGAGGCAAGGGGAACTCACTCTAAAAAAGCACCCCGAAGGGAACAGAATCCTTCTACGTCCACGTCGTTGTTCCTGGATAATGCTAAACGAAGGATAATATTTAAATGTCGACTGCTTAAGACTTCCGAACGTATATACAAGCATTTTTCACCAACAAAATTTGTGAATTTTTTTCCCGCTCCAAACCGAAAAAGCCGGGATCAAACAAGTACTATTAGATAGGTATTTTGGTCCTCTATCAGCAAAAAAAATTTCAGTAAAAAAAAAAATGGTCTTTTCGAGAAAAATGCATGTGCATAAAAAGTGCATTTTTTGGTAAAATGCATATATCTCAGTCATTTTTTAGTTTTTTTTTAAATTTCTTGCACGGAGTTGAAGAGGGCTCAAAACGAAATAAAATAAAAAAAGGTTTATCAAAATTCATTGGAAATTGGTAAAACGATAGCTCTCTAAAGTTATTCTCAACATTTTCAGTTTTAACATTTAGTTTTTGTATGCAATTTTCAAAAGTGCATATCTGATGCAATTTTGATATTTCAGCAAAATAAAAAATACGTATACCCTTATTTTTAGGGTAGAATAACATACTCCATTAGCGCAGTAATTGGTGACTTGAGTGTATACTGACTGTTCGATTTGAAATGGAATCAGCCATATAAGCTTATTTAACAAATATTTTAAAATGATTTTTGACCAAAAAAGTTAATATTTTATAAAATTATCAACATATGAAAATTTTAACAAATCATCCAATTTCCTAAGTTTTTAACCTGGCATAAATAAAGTACTTTATTTCTTCTAACTTTTAGGAGTCAGTTATATCTTATCTTTAGCCCACTTTTTAAATCAATAAAGTGGGTATCATTCTTAAGAGGCGGTCGGAACCAAAGCGGTGACTTGCGGTATAAATCAAGTCAGCATTTTTCGCTTTGCGATAATATTTTGTATATTTTTATGGCTTAAGAGGAGGTCGAGTATATCTGTCCTTTTCTAATCAAAGAATTGAATTTTCACAAAAATTAATGATTATAGCAAAAAATAAGAAGAAAGACCCATCTCGTATAATAAAAAGCAAGATTCTCTTTTATGAGGAAAAATTATTTTTATCGCTTCGTTTTTAAGAAAACCTTGAAAAACTGAATTGTCCATCCTAACCTCTATTTTTTAAGTTTTTCAAGGTTTTCTTCAAAACGAATCGATAAAAATAATTTTTCCTCATCAAAGAAAATCTTGCTTTTTATTATACGAGATAGGGCTATCTCCTTATTTTTTGCTGCAATTATTAGTTTTTGCAAAAAAATTAATTCTTTGATTAAAAAAGGACAGAGATATACGACCTGCTCTTAAACTATTTCAAATTATTCTTTATATACATGACTAGAGGAAATGACTATATTCTTACCATATGAATAAGTAAATAAATTATTATAAGCATTTATTACAAATATCAAACTGACTTGACATATACCGCATGCAAAAAACTGTCGTGTCGATTGTTAGGTAGCATTTTTCGCTTTATAACAATATTTTGTATATTTTTGTGACTTTAACTATTTTAAATTATTCTTTATATACATGACTAGAGGAAATGACTATATTTTTACCATATTAATAAATGAATAAATTATTATAAGCATCCCTACCGAAAAAAATCAGTTGATAAATCAGTTGATTAATCAGTTGATGATTTGAGTCGATTTCGCACTTGATTCATCAGTTGATTTATCAGTTGATTTATCAGTTGATTTATCAATAAACTTTTCAGGTCATTCAATTGATTATCACTCTAATTATAAAAAATAAAATATTTAATATTCTTAAGTATATCCAATTATGTATTTTTGTGTACTATACTACCATTTTAAAGTACTCCAAATGTTTAGAAGAATTAGAACTTATACAATATAAAATTCCTAGAAAAATGTATGGGTGCTGATTACATTTCTGAAGTTATAAGTTGTAATAGTTACCTGCTAAATTTTTAGCTAAAATTTATTTAGTAACACACTTTAATGAAATTTCATAGACACAAGATATATTCTTAAGATTTTATTTTTTAAACAACGGATTATTTAAAATTTTTTGAAGCACTAATCATGTTTTGAAGGCTGAAATATAATGTATATTTAAGCTTCATGAGCACTGATAATGGTTTTTTTATTAGATTTATATTTTAATAATTCATTACACAAGCTTATTTGAACAGATGCAAAGCTGAAGAGTTAAGTAAGTACATTATTAAATAACCTTAAACTTATTGTCTTGTTACATGACTTTTAAATAATTCATTAATGAAAATGAGAGTGGAACAATTACAAGAAAAACAAAAGAAAAAAAAATTTTAATCGTTATGAAACATTTATTGAAATTTATTTCTAAAAAAACGTTTTTACCACTGTTAAGCAAAACTAGTTCAAATGACATAAAATTTACCTGATTTATTTATTGTATAATATAATTACGACAAATGTTGTAACAAATATTATTTAAATGTGCGAATAACAGTGTGGTATTGGCTCGGTTTTCAGAATTCGTGGCTGGAGATCTGAAGGAACAGGGTTTGCTTACTTTTTAATTTGAAAAGTTTAACGTTTCCAATTTAATAACAATTATAAATACGTGAAATACGAATAAAACCAAAGTTAAAAACAGTATGTGAGAGCCAAGAGGTAGTTATTTCGATGCTCTAATATAACTTAAGTCTGTGATTTTAAATTACTATACGCGATGGCTAATTCAATACATACAAGTTGCCTACTTACTACTTCTACGGTACTAATAGTTAGTGGAAGCCTGATTCAAATGTATGATTTCATAGGGCAATTTCAATTAATAATTTCCCATTATTTCAATAATATTGATGAATATTGAGTATTATTACTTGTTAAAGAGCAGGTCATGTATCTCCCCTACTGAAAAAAGCCAAGTGATTAATCACTTGATTTATTATCTTATTTATTATATGGTTAATCACCTGATAAATCACCTGACTTTATGACATGATCTGACAGGTGAATTAATCAAGTGAAAAATCATGAGATTAATCAGATGAAAAATCGGGTGATAAAATCAAATGAAAAATCAGGTAATTAATCAAGTGAAAAATCAAGTGATTAATCAGATGAAAAATCAGGTAATGAAAGGAAATGAAAAATCAGGTGATTAATCAAGTAAAGTATCAAGTGATTATTTAGGTATCATGATTCATTCTATTGGTTTTGTTTGTATCTATATTATATTTTTATTAGTTGACCAATATAACATAGTTTTAATAATCTAGGATTTTAATGGCAGAAATCAAAGATACAATATTAAATATTTTCAACATCCATTGAATTATAGAACAGATGGGAAAACAATAAATAAGAATATATACAATGCCGATACATTTATCATATTCATATCACCAAGTTTGCATTAATTTTAGGGAATAATTGGGTACACATACACATGAAGAAAGCCAAAATTTCAGACTTCAATATTACCATGGTATACTTCAATATTACCATATATTGTAATATCGAAGTATACCATGGTAATATTGAAGTCTGAAATTTTGGCTTTCTTCATGTGTATATTTATGTACCCAATTATTTCCTAAAATTAATGCAAACTTGGTGATATGAATATGATAAATGTATCGGCATTGTATATATTCTTATATATTGTTTTTGCATCTGTTCTATAATTCAATGGATCTTGAAAATATTTAAGATTGTATCTTTGATTTCTGCCATTGAAATCCTCGATTATTAAAACTATGTTATATTGGTCAACTAATAAAAATATAATATAGATACAAACAAAACCAATAGAACGAATCATGATACCTAAATAATCACTTGATACTTTACTTGATTAATCACCTGATTTTTCATTTCCTTTCATTACCTGATTTTTCATCTGATTAATCACTTGATTTTTCACTTGATTAATTACTTGATTTTTCACTTGATTAATCACCTGATTTTCATTTGATTTCATTACCTGATTTTTCATCTGATTAATCACTTGATTTTTCACTTGATTAATTACTTGATTTTTCACTTGATTAATCACCTGATTTTCATTTGATTTCATTACCTGATTTTTCATCTGATTAATCACTTGATTTTTTACTTGATTATTCACCTGATTTTTCATTTGATTTTATTACCTGATTTTTCATCTGATTAATCACATGATTTTTCACTTGATTAATTACCTGTCAGATCATGTCACAAAGTCAGGTCATGCTTTAAACTTTTTTATTTTTTTTTTGTGCATATTCGATTGCCATAAGAAAGTCAATAGATAGAAAGCGTGGTAGCTCCCTGGCGGCTAATCATCAAATATAAATATACACATTTACATAATATTACTGATAATTAACCGCCAGAGAGCTACCACGCTTTCTATCTATTGACTTTCTTATGGCAAGCGAATGCTCACAAAAAAAAATAAAAGAGTTTAAAGCTTATAAACTGGCGATTTTATTTGGTCTGAAACGACGATCATTCAGCCTGTTTTTTCATGTTCTATTTTATTCAATGAATAAAGATATTTTTATAAGTCCCAATGAAAAACATAAAAAAATTTTATTTAAAAAAAATATCTAACAAGCAGAGTGCATTGCATTAGGGTCCTGGATTTTGTTCTTACTCAAGTGAATTTCTTGTGACCAAAATAGACCATTTGTCGAGCCATTTGATCCAACGCTCCCTCAAATTGGAAATATCCAATATTTTCAATTTCATGAAATCTGCAGTCGACGAAAAACCTTATTTTTGAAAATCAGCAAGTTTAACTAACTTATCTTGAGAAATAAAATGTTATGCATTGCAATATTGATTTGTATAGCTGAAACAAATGACAATATATTCAAAACAATATAATTTCATAAAGAAAATATCATATTTCCATTTCTTACCATACTGTTATTCTGTAAAAAAGAATTATTTTCAGAAATATTTCATTTAATTTAAAAAAATTTCTTTGATTGCTTTTCTCATTGACTTTTAGTTGATGGACTGTACAAAATTTTACAATTCTACATGAATAATACTTTGTACAATAGTCTAGGCGCCCAGAGGGTTCCGTATGAAGTTAGAGGTCCCACCAAGCAAGTGGGTGATTTTTATGTATTTTGAGCAGCTGAATCCGAATTCGCAACTTGCTTTAAGCACAAGTGGTCGAGTAATTTGTTATAAACAAATTAATTGTTTCAATAGCTACAGTTTATGAACTACAATAGATGCAGTAATTTTCTCTGCAAAAACTTGTTCTTTAATAAAAAAACAAAAAAAAATCGTTTATGTTGCATGTTGATTCGATAATTAGAACCAGAGATATGGCAAATATATTGCTAAAAAACATAGAGACGTAGCGCAAGGGCGGAACGCCCTGGTAAAAAACCTTATAACTCGACAACTAATTAATATTTTTTGAAGTTTAACATGTGTTTGAAAAATGTCAGAGTCTGAGCTTTAATGATAAATTGTTATATATTACTTTCAAATGTTGATAAATAAGCTAGAATGATTTGAAGCAGAAAAAATTTTCAATTTTTCAGAAATTTGTTTGTTTATAACGAAATAATAAATAAGTTAGCGAACAAAATATTTCTATATTTTTGATATAGAATGATAAGTAATTTCATCTAGTTTAAGAATCCGTCTGGTTTTTTAAATTTAAGTAAGTAGAACCTGAGATATCGCAAATTTAAGCTGTAGCGCCAACTCCTTGCAATACGACATATGTGTGCAATATGGCTATCGCTTTCCTTATAAAAAATTCTTTTATTATGAGGTAAGTAATTTCATTCTTTTGTAATAAAATTAATTTTTATTCTGTATTTGGTAATTAAATAAAAATTTAATAAAAAAGGATTCAGCTAAAAATAGATGACTCTAATAAATCGGAAAGTTAAACAAATTTTTTGAATAAAATAGATTGTTGTTTTTTTTTGCAATTGCAAAAAAAAAATAAATGTAAAAATACTCCATAAGTTGAGTAAATTGTTTACTATTGTAGTAGAAAAATCAATGATTATTTAAAACCCTAAATCTACTTCATCTCCATGTATTATACATCATTAATATTATGACAATAATATTATGACAAAGTATATAAATTGAGACAAAAGTAATTTTATTGGAAAAGAATAAGATTACTTACCTTATAATAAAAGAATTTATAAGGAAAGCGATCGCTATATTGCACGAATATGCCATATTACAAGGAGTTGGCGCTACAGCTTAACCCTTTCAGTCTCGAATTATTTTCGCAAAAACACGTATTTTCTATCATACATTAATTTTTTAGATTTATTTACAATCGTATATTCAAAATATATCATATGATACTTATAAAATGAACACTCATTTATATGAAAATGCAAAAAGAATAAAGATTAAAATTAAAGTTCGAATTAAACAATAAAGAAAAGAAAATGAGAAAGGGTGCCACTATAGTGGCTCCTGTGACTGAAAGGGTTAAATTTGCGATATCTCAGGTTCTACTTACTTAAATTTAAAAAACCGGACAGATTCTTAAACTAGATGAAATTTCTCATCATTCTATATCAAAAATATAGAAATATTTTGTTCGCTAACTTATATTATTTCGTTATAAACAAACAAATTTCTGAAAAATTGAAAATTTTTTCTGCTTCAAATCATTCTAGCTTATTTATCAACATTTGAAAGTAATATATAACAATTTATCATTAAAGCTGAGACTCTGACATTTTTCAAACACATGTTAAACTTCAAAAAATATTAATTAGTTGTCGAGTTATAAGGTTTTTTACCAGGGCGTTCTGCCCTTGCGCTAAGTCTCTATGTTTTTTAGCTATATATTTGCCATATCTCTGATTCTGATTATCGGATCGACATGCAACAAAAACGATTTTTTTTGTTTTTTTATTAAAGAATAAGTTTTCGCAGGGAAAATTACTGCATCTATTGTAGTTCATAAACTATAGCCATTTAAACAATTAATTTGTTTATAACAAATTACTCGACCACTTGCACGAAAAGCAAGTTGCAAATTCGGATTCAGCGACTCAAAATACATAAAAATGACCTACTTGCTTGGTGGGACCTCTAACTTCATACGAAACCCTTTGGGCGCCTAGACTACAACATCCACAACAGGTCTCTATCCAATCCAGTAACAAGAAAAGCTCTGTTACGATAGTAGTCTACAGCGATACTTCTGCTGTTTCTTTATTTTTTTAATTACTTGATGACTTCGGTTTTAATTTTAAATTATTAAATTTCAATATGCATCAGAACTCCATTGATTTTTGTAAATAGTTTAAAATTAAACTTGATATTAAACTGAACAAGGTTGTGCTTCAATGCACGCCTGTTCAGATAAATTTAATATATGTACATTAGAGAGAGCATCTTCTAATGTTACATAACACTATCAGAGACAATCTGTTATTTTTTATGATTTAATACACGCACTGAAAATTTATAATCATTTTGAAGTATTTAGGTCTTTAGATTATTGTTTTTAAAGTAATATTTTATTTTTAACATATTGAAATATCATGTTTGTAAAATAAAAGTATTAAGTCAGCTAGCGCACCCGGATTATATTAAAAATTAATATTTGAAAATCACTCCATTTGAGAAAAACTTCTGTTTTATTTGTTTAGACTAAATAATTGGCTAGATTAAAAATGATCAATAATTTGACCAAAGAGCACACTGATTTAAATAATAATTTAAAATTAAATTTGATTTTAAACTGAACAAGGTTGTGCCTCAACGCATGCCTGTTCAGATAAATTAAGAACATGTACATTGGAGAGAGCATCTTCCAATGTTACATTACACTATTAAGGCGACTACGGAAGTTCGGTTCGATTTCATTTTGTAGTTTACAAATTACTCTTTCAGTTTCTAAAATTTTTTGAATTTTTTAATTTTCCACCATTTATTATAATCCGTAGAATGGTGAAAAATTAAAAAATCTGAAAAAATTTTACATATTGAAAGAGTAATTTGTAAACTCAAAATAAAACCTAACCTAAAATCCGAAGTCGCCTCAATTTATTATTCATTTGATCTATTTAGGTTTTTTGATTATTGTTATTAAAATAGTATTTTATTTTAATTTATTAAAATATCATGTTTGTAAAATAAAAGTTTTAAGTCTGCTCGCGAACCCAGATTACATTAAAAATTTACATTTAAAAATCACTCAATTTAAGAAACACTTATGTTTTATTTATTTAGATTAAATAATGAGCAAGATTAAAAATGATCAATAAATTTCACCACACTGATTTAAATAAATGTTTTGATTTTCTTAAGTGTAGACTTGAGTTAATAATATTCATGTCTAATTTTATGGCTGATTATTTATGCGTGTTTAATAATCAGTAAATTAAAATAAGGGAAGATTAAAGAGCCATTGAAGGAAAGGCCTAGAAAAAAAAATTAGCAATTAGAGATCATTGAAGAAAAACAAGGAAAAGCATAAATAAAATGAAAAAAAAAACAGAGAGACCTTACAAAGAAATCAAAATAAAATACAAGTAAAAATCATCAGCAAGGAGCATCGAAGATTGATCAAATGGACATAAACATGAAAGTGTTGCTTGGGCAGATGCACCAGGACACAGGAAAACTCATACCACAGCACCAGGTTGACGTCAAGAATCTGAAAATGACACCAAATGATAAGTATACTTGCATGTAAACAGAAGAGAAAATATAAGTTAGGGCGCCACGATCCAACCTCGCGCACGCGATTACGCGCGCATTTAAAACAATTTTATTTTTAAATTATTTTCGATTTTAAATGATATCAACCCTACTAAAAAATCTCAAATGAGATCTTATTTGAGATTTTTTAGTAGGAAAAGTATATCCACATTTTCAGCTTCGAATTTATCACTTTAAATATGCAGACGACACGTATTCACGAAATTTAAAATTTTGTAGACATATCTCGTAACGCCATTGAGCGGTTTAGAACTAAACTGTTTTAAATTTAATAAAAAAAATTTTTTAATTTAAATAATTTTAACTGTTATATAAATAGAATATTTTCTATAGTGATTACTTGCAATTAAAATCGCTGGCATTTTTCAATTTTTCAGGGTTTTTATTTCAAGTATTTTGATTTTCTTTACTTTTTTATTACATTTAGATTGATTATATTATTTATTTATTGTAATTAGAATTCTTTTTCTATTACATAAATATTATTTCTATTATTTTAATTTATTTATAACCTTTTTTTCGTTTTTCTTTGTAATTTTTGTAGTTTTATAATCAAATCAAAGAATAAATATTAATTTTGAAAGATTATCTTTAGTTTTAAATTTCAGAATTAGATTTTTTATTATTTTTATTTTCATTATTATATTCCATAATCAAAGATTGATATTTCAAGATTTCTAAAGATTTTTTTTACAGATCAGATGAATATATAGATTTTTTTTAGATCTATACATTAAATTTATACATATAATTATATTTATATTCACGCAATTATATAAATATATATAATTATTATTGTTATTATTATCTTTCAAAGTTCTTTGAAATTGATTTGTTTTTTTATTGTCTGATTTTAATATCTGACAAATTTAAAAATGGATTGCGATCCTTGTACAAGTAATGATGAAAATCTAGAGTCATCATTCGTACAAATTATAACTCAAAGTGTACATGAATGCGTACAAATATTGCAAGAAAAAAGTGTATTAGTGCATTTTCACCTCAGACTTCCTCAAATCTAGCGAAGGAAATAGGAAATGAAATGGCTTGCTTACTATGTGAGTTTATTGATAATTTGCAAGTGATCAAGGAAATAGAATTGTTCTTGCCTGATGAGGATGTTAATCTTGAGGAAGAACATACATCACAAGATCTAGAATTAAATTCAGAGCCTGAAGAGTCTTCGGGTAAAATTATTTATGTTCTTAATTTTTTTATAAATATATATATATATATATATATATATATATATGTTTCAAATTAATCTTCAAACAGAATCCCTGACATCTTCAAGTCAATCAGCAAGCCAATCATCAAATGGAGCCTTCAGAGAAGAAAAAAAATATAATATTATTACATTAACTAAAAAAATTTATGGAGTGAACTTGAGTAGAGAATATCCAAAGCGTTCACTTCAGACTCTCCAAAAATTTGTGGGCAAATGCTTAACAAGAAAAGATGAGTTGATCAGGTGGAATAATGATATTATCAATGGAGGAACGCAATATAACAAACGAGCAGCTATTAACAGTTGGACGTATAAAAAATTTGAAGAAGCTCGAATGAATAAACAACCAGTTACGACTAGAAATATTCAAGAGTGGGGTTTACAAGCTGCCATGCAATTTTATGGAGAAGATTTTAAATTTGAGGCATCTTTATCCTTGGCCAATAAATTTAAAAGAGACCATAAGATACGTCAAAGAAAGGTTACAAAGTATGTTAAGTCAACAGAGCATCGATCCCTTGAAGAAATACAAAATTCAGCATTAAAATTTCAAGACAAATGTGCTTCTGTCATGTGGGCATATAATTTAGATTTATGATCAGATCAGATGGGCTGTGAATATAGGACAAATGTTCATCGTTCCTTGGGATACAAAGGAGAAAAATCCATAGAAGTCCATCTTGGTGACGTAAACAAAATCACCCACAGCTACACATCCCAGTATTCTATAACAGCATCAGGGAAATTATTGCCTAAGGTGTTCCTATGTTTGCAAGAGCCCTCAGGGAAGTTTGGTGTCCGTGTACAAGCTCATGTTGATACCCTGGAGGAAAAATTTAAAAATGTTTCAATTAGATGCTCCAAATCAGGCAAATTATCTAAAGCATTATTTGATGATTATACTAATAATATTTTAGTGCCTTATGTAGAAAATAATCATTTTTTACTTATACTTGATTCATGGGGTGGACAGTCGCAATCAAATTTATTTGAAAAATTTCAAGATGATGTAGGTCAATCTACTTGTATGGTAAAATACATTCCACCTGGATGTACTGCGTACTGTCAACCTTTAGATACATATCTACATAGACAAATAAAGATATTTATTAAAAGGTTACAAAATACAACTTACCTAATGCAGAATCAAAGACAGATTAACAGCAGAGATGATGCTATTAAAATACACTCTTATTCACAATCAGCTTTCTGCACCAACATTCAGGAACATGATAGAATATGCGTGGTTCTCTTCAAGACTAATTACAGACAGAGATGTTTTTATGAATGTCCACGAAGTTTGTTTTTCTCAAAAAAAAATCAGATTTATGTCAATGTAGCCAGATTTCCTTTATGAAATGTTCGTGGTGTAGAGAATGTTTGTGTTTTTCTTGTTTTTATGATTGCTATCATCCATCTGTTTGTACAAAATTGTTTAGAAATATGTAAATAAATTTAAATCTCCAAAAGAATATGACATTGATTTATATCCTATACTTATAATTCAATCCAAATTAAAAACATTAAGAGGAGGTCGCGTATCTCTGTCCTTTTCTAATCAAAGAAATGATTTTTTTACAAAAACTAATAACTTTAGCAAAAAATAAAGAGAAAGCCGCACCTTGTATCGTAAAAAGCAATGTTTCCTTTGAAAAGAAAAAATTAATTTTATTGCTTCGTTCTCAAGAAAACCTTGAAAAACCAAATTGTCCACCCTAACCTCTATGATTTGAGTTTTTCAAGGTTTTCTAGAAAACAAAGCAATGAAATTAATTCTTTTTTATCAAAGAAAATATTGCTTTTTTGATACGAGATGCGGCTTTCTCTTCATTTTTTGCTAAAGTTATTAGTTTCTGTAAAAAACTCAATTTTCTGATTAGAAAAGGACAGAGATACGTGACCTCCTCTTAAAATAAATTTTGATTAATATTAACATAGGTTATTTTTTTTAACACAACTTTCTTAAAAAATTTATAACAAATTTCCATTTGAAGAATTCATTTAGTAAATTATTGCTGGATCAAAAAATTGTTATACCAATCAGGTGAGAAAATATGCTTAATTTATTTATGTCATGATATTGGATTAGAATTATTATATGAGTCTGTCTCAGGGTTCTATATATAATATAAATTATTATATATAGAACTATATTTACAAATATACATTTACATTTATAAATTAAATAAAGATTTTATAGTTGAAAGTAAATAACTATACTTTACCTTCCCACATAGCATGGTACGTTTGAAAAAGGTTTTGTCAACGTTTCAATAGAAACTTAGAAACGTTGCATCAAAGGTTGTAGAAACATAGTAGAAACGTTATAGAAACGTTGAAATGTCCGCTCATAAGTTTCTTGTCCAACGTCTTAACAAAGTTGATGTATATCTTATGGAAACGTAACTAGAAGGTTGTGACAACGTTTGATATTGGACAAGTCTGATACGTTTGGTAAACGTTGATCACATAATGAAAAATAATTCTATAATATTTGTTGAAACGTTTCTTTTTCTCAGTTCAAACGTTTCACTGAAAACGATTGTTTAAAAACTTCTTTAAAACGTTTCCAAAACTATTACTCTTTTTTTTTTAATTTTTTATGAAATAAATTTTTACAGTTTTAAAAACGTTTTTTTAGTAACATCTCTAGGGAAACTTTTTAGAAACGTATTAATAACAACCCATTTTTTAAAAATTTTGCTTCGTTTTAAGAACGTTATTTAATAGTTTTTGAATCGCTTTTAAAAAGTTTTGTTAATGACGTTTTTAAAGAAACGTTTTTGAAACTAAGAAAGCTTATAGAAATGTTGGAATGTCCGCTTATAAGTTTCTTATCCAACGTAATCAAAAGATTGTTATAACGTTTGCGATCAGACCAGTTTCATACGTTTGGCAAACGTTGATCCCATTACAAAAAAAAAAATTCAAGAATATTTGTGGAAACGTTTATTCTTCGCAGTTCCAACGTTTCATTTAAAACGAATGACTAGAAACTTCTTTAAAACGTTTCAAAAACTAACATTTTTTTTTTAATTTTTAATGAAATGAGTTTTTATCGTTTCAAAAAACGTTTCTTAAAACGTTCTTAAAACCGTTTTTTTTTTAATTTTTCTTGGTTTCAAAAACGTTTTTTAATAGTTTTTGAATCGTTTTTAAGAAGTTTCGTCAAAAATGTTTTTAAAAAAACGTAAAACTACAATAGCTTGTTCGAAATGAAATTAAGGCAAAACAAAGGTAATTTTATCGATTCAGTGAAGTTTCTTTTACATTTTTATATAAACTTTTTCATAGAAATTTATTATAAAACGAATTTTATTTAATGTAAAAATAAAAAATAAATAATTTTGTTTTTATTCTAATTTATTTTTTAATTTATTCATTCTTTATTTATTTTTTTTAATGATATCGTTAATTTTTTTACATACAAATATTCATCTAGTATTTTTTACAGATATTTTTGACAAAATTGAATTTACAAAAGAGATAGCATTTGATAATACATTTAGTTCGTTAGATATTAAAGTTATTGGTGATAGTAATAATAAAATAATTATATGATTTAGACTTAAGTAACAAAAGCATTTATTAATAGAAGAATATAAATATATACAATAACTTATTATCATAATTTGAATACACAATATCAATTATATTTTTAACATATTAAAAAGCACATTTACATTATACTGAAAATTTATATATATATATATATATATATATATATATATATATATATATACATATATTTATTTACATTGATTGATTATCCCATACGTAATTCGTGTGTAATATTGGAAATGTCATCCAATGTTTCTTATAGGGTAATTTAAATAATTTAGCCTCCATTTTGTCAATATTCCATAAATCAATGATATTATTTTTTTTTTCTTTTACAACATTAATGCCTAGATCAGAAGATGGACAAGGAATCACGTATAAATCTCCTACAACACGCATTTTCGATCCAATTAAAAAAATTTCTTTTGTATTTCTACATTGAACTATGTTTAAAATGTTCACAATATCTTTGTTTATTAATAAACAGTTATTTTTGTTATCATGACAATTAATTTTTAATGTTTTGTATTTCAAAAATTTGTACTGGTGAATATTAATACAATCATCTGTCAAAGGGCCATTATTATGTTCCTGTGAAATTTGAATATCATCATCAGATTTGTTGTTATTATTGTTCATAATTTCAATTTCTGTACATCTTCTCATTAGCTGTTGCAAAGGTTGATTTCCTTTACGAATTAAATTCTTAATTTGAGAAATGTAATTTTCGAATCTGAATGCAGAAAATTCATCTAAAGTGCCATATTTACGTGCATCAGTTGTGAGATGTAACAAATTATGTATATTATGTGAAACATACTGCGGACCATAAATTTTTTCAAAATCTTCGACAAACTTATTTAATAATTTTTCTGCATATTCTACGTAACTTTTTTGAGCAAATAGAAGTGGATTACTTAGTATAGTAATTGCTACGTGTAATGTTAGAAAATTTACATATATGTTTTTATCCAAAAAATCTTCTAACGCCCCTACTCCTGTGTATAAACAAAATTGTCGAAATTCTGTGGCTTTGAAATTTTTTATGTATTTTAAACTCCTTGGTTTTCTTACAAATTCATAAGGAATGTAATCTCGATAGGTAAGTAACTTTTCGGATATGCCATGTTGTTTATTTAGAGATAATTTACATGAAAGTGACGCAGTCATCCAAAGTAAAAGTAATTTTCTTGTACACCCCAAGTAAACAAGATGCATACTATCTAGTGAAATATTGGTTACGAGACCTAATCGTGGAATTGAGTTTAAAATTGTTTCGTGTTTTTGATAATCTTCTTTGTATTAATATTGGCGAAAACATTCATCTGTTCTTAAATTAGCGATTTTTCCTGGAAAACAAATATTTCTGAACATTTCCCCTTCAATTTCACATTTTGTACAGCTACTATATCCACTGTGGTACTTGGTTCCTAATATAAATGCCTTAGCAGGTGTGTCGCATATAATTGCATAAATATGTACTGTGTATAGTATTTCTTCGAAAATGATTCCATTTTGTACTAATTCAATTGCTTCTTGAGTAAAAAATTTTAAAAATTCGTTAGGATTTGAAGGTTTCAAATCACCGCAATAAACTCCAACAATAAATACATCTTTAATATCTTTTTCAGAACATAATATTGGCCATAAATTTTTTTCAGAACTCTTGCCTAAAGGAGCTCCATCAATGTTTATAGTTAAATATATATCATTTTTAGTAGTGGAAAAAAAAAATTTCTTGATCATTTTTTCTATGCAATTTCTCAGGCCAAAATGACAATACTGTCCGTTTTCAAGATTTTCTATTTCTGTAAGTCGTGGGGTCTTTAAAAGTGTTCTTGGATCCAATGGTAATCTAAGTATTGGTATTTCTTTTGTTATACCATGTAATAACTTAGAAATAGAATTTTGAGGTATATTACACTGGATCGACCAAGTACTAATAATTTTTTTAAGTCTATTAGAAATAGAAACGCATAGCAATATTGATTTATCGACTTTATTTTCTCGGCCTGCATAAGTTATAAAAGAATTTTTAAGAAAAACATCTAGAGATGTGTCAATCAAAATCTTTTCATTTTTGTACTCTATATTTTCCTCATCTTCAAAAGCATCAATGTCATCATCACTAAATCTATTTTGAAAGTCGTCAAAAACATCATTTCCGTCAAAGTTATTAAAATGAGTTATATTATCAGTATTTAATAAAGGATTGCACGAGAGAGGAATATCTTCCTCGTCTATAAAATCAAGTTCTTGTAAATTTGAATGATGATCCATAGTTTCTTTTTCACAAATATCATGAAACTGAACTTTTCTTTTACCTTGAGTGACTGCAGGTAAAGTATTTGTGTAATTTATTTTATTATTTTCGGTTGGCTCATCGTTATCTGATGATTTATTTTGAGGAAACAATATCGATAATCCTTGTTCAAGAGATACATTAACTTCTTTACGTATTAGTCGTCTTTGATGTCTACTTGAATATTTACTACTGCCTCCTCTTTTACGCGCTATAGTACCAGTTTGGTTTCTGCCATTCATCTGTCAAATAATTTATAATAATTATATAACATTTAGTAATAATATACTTTTGCATGTTTATTAGACTAAGAAATTATACAATAAAAGCTTATTAAAACTACTCAAAAAAAAAGAATTTCAACACTTTTTTCGCTAAATACAACTTTTTTGCATAGTACGTTGCGTTTTATTGAAATACATCATGCAATCTTTTATATGTGCCTTAGAAACCTTATACAAAGTAATTGTTCAGCTAGAAGAAAGGTTATTAATGACTTTAAAAAGTTTCAATATCATTTAAAAAAAATACATAGAAAAAGATTTAAGAAGTCGTTTTAAAAAACTTTTCAACCGTGTTTCATAAAACATTAAAAAAAATATTTTTGTAATTGAATTTTATTAATATTTGAAAGTATATTAAGTAAACTATTCGAATAATATTTTATGAAAAACATTTAACTGTTTCAATCAATAAATTTTCTTTATGAAAGAACAAACATGTTCATAATACAAAGTAATCACAATTTTGAAAACCTACCCTGCATAATCTTTTTCTTCAATAAAAAATTGAGATGCCTTTAATCCTTTCTAGATACGTGGCAGCTAGTTAAAACTGTATTAAAATAATAAAGTATAAATTTTTAAATTATTAAAAGGATAAAATATAAGAACAATAAAATTTCACTTTTTTTCCATTCGTAGCCCACATAGCACGAAAGATTTAGAAAGCTTCCAATTAAATATAAAAAGAAGATTCCAATGCACGCTTTCATGCTAGCTTCCATGACAGCTTACCATTTTCTACCATGGAAGCTTTGTAGAATCTTACATTGAATCTTTGTGAAAGTAGAGTGCGCAGGACATTTGACGCTTCCAGGAAGCTTCCACGGAAGCTTCGTAGAAGTTTTCGAAACTTTTCTGAAAGCTTCTGTACTATGTGAGAGATTTCATAAATTGTAAAATCTATAAAGTTAAAAACAGCTTAAAATAATTTAAAAGTAAATAAAAAAAAATAAATATACACAAAATCCTTGACATAATTTTTAAATGTTTCAAATACGTATTTCATCAATGTTTCATAAAACATTATTTAAATTATTACCGATTATAATATCCCAATACCCCTAAATCTACCCCCAAAGTACATTTCCATACTTGGCTATTACGATAGCAACAGAAATTTCCAGTTTTAATTCTTTTAAGCCACCGTTTGATGAATTTATTGTTACAAAAAAAATTTAAATATTGAACTTTACTTCAAAATACATAACCCTGATCAACGCCGACTTGCAGAAACGAAAACTACCATAGCTATAAGAGATAAAAACCATACTTTTCACAAAAAATTAACGTTTTTATTTTTTTTAACAACCTTTTGATAAATTTATTGTTACCGAACAATATAAATATTTAAATATACTTCAAAATACATAACCCAGATCAACGCTGACTTACGAAAACGAAAACTACCCTAGCTATAAGGACATAAAAACCATGCTTTATCTAAAAAATTTATGTTTTTATTTTTTTTAATAACCTTTTGATAAATTTATTATTACGGAACAGTATAATTATTCAGATATACTTCAAAATACATAACCATGATTAACGCCGACTTGCGAAAACGAAAACTACCCTAGCTATAAGAGATAAAAACCATGCTTTTCATAAAAAATTTATGTTTTTATTTTTTTTAACAACCCTTTGATAAATTTATTGTTAAAAAATAATGTTAATATTAAAATATACTTCCTCTACATAAGCCTTTTCATCAATAAAAAATTGAGATGCTTTTAATACCTTATAGACACGTGTCAACTAATTAAACCTATATTAAAATAATAAAGTATAAATTATAAAATTATTTAAAAGATAAAATATAAGATAAAAAAAATATCACTTTATTTCCATTCCTAGATTTAATAAATTGTAAAATCTATTAAGTTAAAAATAGCTTAAAATAATTTAAAAGTAAATTGAAAAAATAAACATACACAGAATCCAATACTTAATTTTTAAAAGTTTTAAATACGTAATTCATCAATGTTTTATAAAACATCTTTTAAATTATTACTGTGATTGAATTTGACTGTAAACTATTCGAATAATATTTAATGAAAAACATTTAACTGTCTTAACCAATAAATTTTCTTTATGAAACAACAAACATGTTCATAATAGAAAGTAATCATAATTTTAAAAACTTACCCTACATAACCTTTTTCTTCAATAAAAAATTGAGATGCCTTTAATCCTTTATAGACACATGGCAGCTAGTTAAACCTATATTCAAATAATAAAGAATACATTTTAAAATTGTTACTAGGATAAAATATAATCACATAAAAATATTACTTTATTTCCATTCCTAGATTTAATAAATTATTAAAATTATAAACTTAAAAAGAACTAAAATCTTATTCAATTTTATGTTAAAAAATTGGATTTTTTCTGCCTGCAGAATTTGGACATAAAAATTTTTTTATACTTGTTGTAAGTTTTTTTAATAATTATTTAAAGTTTACTTCAACCATGTACAAAAATCATAGATTATTTTTAAAATTTTAAAATCATTTTATATTCACTATTATAACATAAGAGTCTGATTTAAGGAATATATTATAACGTATGTTATTTAAAATAGCATCATGTCTTTAGAAATATTTGATTTTGTGCGTACGTCTGTATGTCCCACAAGACACCAAAGTAAACATACCAAGAACTATATAAAGTAAGTTGATAATACACTTTAATCTCAAAATAATGCTATAATATAATGATTCTAATGTATTGTATTTAAGAAACAATGAAGAAATTAAAAATAAATACTACAATGTAATAATTAATAATTGGATTACTTACCAAAAAATTTTATCTTTAGTTAGCGGATTTCAACCACTCTTCTTCTTCTTCTTCTAATTTTATTGGCCTTTTGACATTAGGTTTCAATCACTCAGATTCATAAAATACAAAAAAATATCACTTCAGGCAACTAGATAAAAAAATCAGTATATTTAAGATTTTTTTATAATAAATCTATTAACTATAACATATGATTATAACATGATATAACATGACCACTGGTCACCGTAGCAACAGCGCAGTTGACCTGAATGTTGGTATGAATTCGTGTTTGATCTATTTCGTTACAAATTTTTGTAATTGCGACTAAATGTTGATTACCTATATTACAAGAATTAAAAATGTATTTAATTGTTGAATTTGAAAACGAGGAAACGTTAGAAATAGTACCAAAAAGTTGGTGTAATGAAAACGTAAAAGTAGTCCAATGGCCTCCTTGGGATACGACTAAAAAAATTGTACAAGCAATTTTGAAACAAACAGAGCCTAATAGCGATTGGAGAGAATTCAATATTTCTAGAAAATTTGCAGAAGCCCGTGAGTAAAATTACTATAGATGAATATAATTTTGTAATTCCAAGATTCACATGTTTCATAAAATAGTTTAACTATTTTTTATCCTTTTCTAAAACAATTTGGTTAAGTTTAATGCCATAGATATATCTTGCATTGTAAATGTATATACAAATTAACTAATAATTTATTATTTATATATTGATTTTTAAAATAAAAACTTTTTTACTTAATAAAATTTAAATGTAATACATAAATATAGTATTTCAAACAATAATTATGAAAAGAATTAAAAACTAAAAGTAGAAAGCCAATTTAATATTTTATGTTAAATGGTTGAAAAAATATATAAAAGTTGAATAGTAATTTATTTAATAAAAATTATTTTGATAGATACATACGCGGAAGCTCTCGAAAAGTTAGAAATTGCAAAGAGGCACTCTGAAGTGGAAGATGAATATGTAAAAAGGCAAGACAAAACTTCAAGAAGTAAGAGACATCAAAGAAGAATTTCTAGTGAAGATTCAAATGAATCATCAGGTTCAGAAGATGATAAAAAGAATGGTGAAAAATCGAACCCTTCGCTTAAAGATTTTCCCTCTCATCCTGCTAAAAAAACATGTAGATAATTTTTATTTTCTAATTGACTAAACAATCTATTCGTTAAATGATAAATTTTATTATTAATAAGAAAATTCTAATTTTAGATTTAAAAAAAGAGATATCAAACAACCCCAGTGAAAATGGTAAATGTATCCAAATCATACGAAAGTGTATCAAAGTGTATCAAAGTGTATCTAAGAGCGATATTTCGGACCAAATGTTAATACACTTTGGTACACTTTGATACACTTTCATACATTTTTATACACTTCCAAAAAAAAGTTTCTTGGTATCAATTTTTTATATTCGTTAATGATATACACTTTGATACACTTTAATACACTTTTGCACACTTTTATATATTTTTGGACACTTTCATACACTTTGATACACTTTCATACATTTTTCTAATAAAGGAAAAATGTTGATTTTCTTGGATACACTTTTGCATACATTGATACACTTTTGCACACTTTGATACACTTTTCGAAAATGTTGACTAAAATTAATTTCTACATTTGCTATGTGTTACACACTTTGATACACTTTTGCACACTTTGATACACTTTGATATACTTTTGCACACTTTAATACACTTTGATACACTTTCATACATTTTTCCAATAAAGGAAAAATGTCGTTTTTATTGGATACACTTTTGCATACTTTGATACACTTTTGCACACTTTGATGCATTTTAAAAATTTTAACTAAAATAAATTTCCATTAAATGAAGCCTCTTCCTTAAATAATCAACAAGATCCCTGTAACATATTGACCGTGCAAAATGGAAACAGCAATAATACTAATAATAATGAAGATGCGACTGCAAAGACTGCAAAAAATAACTTAGTCTCAATAGACAATACAAATGAAAATTTATAAAAAAAAAACTATCTTAGAAACAACAATGTTTAAATATTTATATTTAATAATGTTATTAAATTAAAAATGTGTTTATTAGTATAAATTATTTATCTTATCTCATTACTTGATATGTATTACAAAAGAATAATTATTTTTTTGAAGTTGTCTCTATTAAACTTTTATTATTTATAAATTTCTAATAATATTAATGTTTAAATATTTAATGCTAATATAGAATGTAAGTTTTTCATTACAAATTATATTTCAAATATATATTGCTAATTCTTATGTTTTAAATTACTTTTTATATTTTACTTTTATAATTTATAAAAATATTTTTCAATTTTTTTCAATATTGTCGTTTTATTAACCTTACATTTATCCCAAGGGGCATTAATACATTAAAATTTATGAAAATATCTAAAATGAAAACGGCTTATTTTAATACACCGTTTCATGCCTAAAAAGTGTATTAAACACTATTAAAATGTATAAAAAATGTACGCATGTGTATCAAAGTGTGCATGGTAAAACCATTTTTTAATTTCTTACTTAGAAATGTATCGAAGTGTATCGTGTTTTATTAAAATGTATTATATTACATAAAGAGAGCGCGGTGGCGTAACGGATAGAGCTCTTGCCTTCAACGCGGAGGGCATGGGTTCGAATCCTGGCCAGGTACCTCTAAACTTTTTTTTCGAAAGAAAATTAGTGTACGTGCCATTTTATATCGCGACTCTCAAAAATCCGATCTCATTGGGTATCGGTTGATTGTTGGTCACCAAAAGTGGCTGACCATCCATCTGTGGAGCGATTCAAGCGCGCATTCATATATGTATGTATCACGCTGTATGTATGCGCGCGCATACTTTTTATTCTCTTCCCCATACATATCGTCGCGATACATACATATAAATGCGCGCTTGAATCGCTCCACGGTAGTCAAAGTTTTCGGTATGGTGGGTCTGACAGTCTAGCCTGATGTAATGTGATAAACAGATACCGGGCGGGGACTCCCTCGACCTCACCATAGAAAAAAGGTTAATCATATAGAGGACAATATCCTTTATATATTAATCTAAAAAAAAAAAAAAAAAAAAAAAAAAAAAAAAATGTATTAAAGTGTACAAACGTGTGCAAAATAAAACAGGAAAAGGATAATACTCAGAAGTGTATCAAGATGTACCATAGTATATTAAAGTGTGTCAAAGTGTGTCAAAGTGTATCAACGTGTACAAACGTGTGCAAAATAAAACAGGAAAAGGTTAATACTCAGAAGTGTATCAAGATGTACCATAGTATATTAAAGTGTATCAAAGTGTACAAACGTGTGCAAAATAAAACAGGAAAAACAATTTAGGCTAATACTCAGAAGTGTATCAACATGTACCATAGTATATTAAAGTGTGTAAAAGTGTATCAAAGTGTGTAAAAGTGTATCAAAATGTGTCAAAGTGTATCAAAATGTGTCAAAGTGTATAACATCAAAAAAATTGAGGAAATTTAATTTCAGCTCACTTTTTAAGAAATGTACCAAAGTGTACCAAAGTGTATCTAAGTGTATCAGAGTGTATCAAAATGGATCGAGAATAAGGTCTGAAAAATCGCTCTTAGATACATTTTCATACACTTTGATACATTTTTGTATGCTTCAATACACTTTCATACACTTTTATACATTTTGATACACCGAAAAATTTCCATTCGGGAATGTCTCATATGGTTTACCTGATTTAGATTCAGACACTAGCGGTGCTGAAAATCAGAAATACATAACGAACACTGAACGATCATCAGATGTATCAGTAAAAAGTAAGTATTAAACCTTTTATTTTTGTGTTTTAAGCAATATAACCACTTTTGTTTTATATATGCTAAGTTTGATAATTCATTTCTATTATTTTATAGCATCATAAGTGTTTTAACTTACCTCAGAATTTTTTTCACTAATATATCGATTCATAATAAAAAAAAGGTAAAGATGGTTCAAAATTGAGCAATTTTTTTGTTTCAAAACTTTATTATAAAAAGATGCATAAATATATTTTTCTTTATTTTCTTTCATTTTGTAGAGAAATTTAAAAAATATCTGCCTTTTGTAAGAAATAATCATTTATTTAATGAGTATTTTTTTATTTAATTATAAATTTCAATATATAATTCATTACCTTTTTGTTTATGAAATTGGCAGATATTTGTAGGATTGTTATTTTGTGCAATTTCATAAATTAAGTGTAGCATCGATTTAAAATTTGGATTGAGTTTCATAAATTCGTTTATCATTGATTTTTCTTAAACTGATTATTATAATTAAATAAATTTTTATTCTTAATTAAAACAGAATCAAAAGTGTTTGATTTGATAATGTTTCATAGCCTTTTTAGATAATAATTTTTAAAATTTTGTGTAAACCTATGAAATAATTTTAAAAAATTATGATTTCAAAATATAATAATAAAGATTAAAATATTATAATACAATTAAAGCATAAAAAAAAATTATTTTAATAAACATTAATTATTTAATAACGATTCTTTATTCTTTATTCGTTTTGTTTCACAAACAGTCCAAGCACGTTTGTTTAACAGGACGAATTATTTAAATTTTAAATGATAAAAATTATAATTAGATAATTCTATATCCTATGACTTAAAAATTTCCCAAAACTCTAAAGTTGATATTTTCCAACGTCTAAGAAGTATACAATTTTAGAAATAATTTTAAACAGATTCAGCTCTTTATTTTGATGGCTATTGATACGTTGAATACAAATTTTTTGACAATGTAAAAAAACGTGTAGATAATTTTTTTACATTGTATTTGCTAAGAACAATTATTTTAATAATTGAAAATTATTATTAATCACAGGGAAAATGTTATTTTAGGTTCAAAAATAAGTATATCAAAAGATGTCTCTAACGATTTGCTTGATACACATCCAAGCACAAGTCATGGCGAAAACCTGATGAATATTGAGGAATCATCACAAATTACTGAATCAGTAGGAAGTAAGATAAACAAAGAGAGAATTTAATGTTTTATCTAAAATACTTTACATAATAGAATATTTAAGATTTATTCTTATCCATTAACTGTTTCACTCTGTAATATTATTTCAATTGCATTTGTTGAAAATTTTTAGTTAATAATATTTTTATAACTTTTTAGATAATTCAAAGAGTTTGAAACCAGTAATGCATCCAGCTGTGAAACCCAATGTCATAAACCATGTGCCAAAAGTGCGCTCACAAAGCTGCTCGAAGATCAAAGGTAAGAAATGCTTAAACAAAATAACTGGAATAAAATTGAAATCCTTAATCTATAATAAAAATTTTGAATAAAAATCTTAAATAAAAATCTTGAACTTTAAATAAAATTGTTTTGCATAAATTTGACAAAATTTTTATTTCGTTGATATTTATTTTTTTTATGATAATAGTAATCTTATTTTAAATTTTTATTCTATTTTTTAAAATAGAGCCAAATAAACCAGAAAAAAAGATTCCATCTAGAGAAGAATTATTGAAATTCAACGACGATGAACGTTTTTTATATGTAGCAGGTAATACCTTATTCTGATATAAATGTTTGAAATTCTAATATTTATTTAAGTGCACAATGAATAGAAATACCTTTTTATTTCAGGAATGTTTCAGCAAATGTTAAAAGCTCAAGCAGAAATAAAAGTTTCTTTGCAAGATCATAGTCAGCATTCATCAGTAGTTCAAAGTAATTCGTATGAAGATATTTTAAAAATTAGAACTATTTTTCCTTTCTCAGAATATGAGAATTTTAAAAGATTCAATGATGAAAGATTGGCTGGAGATAGAAATTTTACCTATCAAGTGGTAATTGTTAAAGTTATTGTACTATATTCTTTTATTTATTTGTGAATTGTAAAAGCTTTTATCAATTTTTTTTTCATTTTAGAAACACTATTTAAAAAGATTAGGTGGCAACAATGGACATGTAATACTCAGAGGAATGTTAAAAGAAATAATAACAGATCAATTGGCGAAGCAATTTAATTTTGCAGGTACAAGAAAGAAACATAAATTTAAAGATCTACCAATTTACATACTTCTTGCAGCCCCAGCGGAAAATATAAACGAAAGTAATTGAAAATTTCTGAAAGAAACTGAAAGAAACGGAAAGTTCTTGTGAAAATTGGGACGAAACAATTGGTACATCTTAAACTGTTTCAGAAATTTTCGGAAGTTTTCTGAATGTCTCATTTTATATCATTTTCTAAGTGGATATAGAAAAATCAGCTGTTATAATCATTTTGGTTCATTTTAGTTTTTTTAAAATTTATTTCAATTTTTTAAAACCGTTTCAGTTTCATTCTTTTGGTTTCAGTTTCTTTCTATTCGTTTTCATTTCTCTCGTTTTCTTTCATTTAATTTCAGTTTGTTTCATTTTATTTCATTTTTCCTTAAACTAATTCAGTTTGTTTCTGAATATTTCCAAAACTCTTGTAATTAATCAGATTATTTCATTTTAAATTTGGAAATAAGTAATGAATTGTGAAAACTGAAACAAAATGAAACATACGGAAAATTTTTGTAAAGTTATAAAATAATTGGAACATTTTGAATTTGTTTTAAAATTATTACAAGTTTTCGGAATTTTTCATTTTATTCAATGTTAAAAGTAAATATGGAAAAAATTAGATTTCATACAAATTCCGATTTTTTCAGTTTGTCTCTATCTGTTTCGGTTTTATTCAGTTTCTTTTGATCTGTTTCAGTTTGTTTCAATTTACTTTAGTTTCTTTTCACTTGTTTTAATTTATTTCAATTTACTTCAGTTTCTTTCAATTTTAAAGTTTTTCTTTCAGGTTAAAGTTTCCAGATATGCTATTGTGGACGTTAAAAAACATAAATTTAAGTTAAAAAACAAAAATTTCATTTTTTATGTATGTATAAACAAAACTTTATTTGTAAAATTAATTTATAATAAAAATAATTTTCTAGATCATAGTTTTGTGATATGTTTGTTTAACAAAAAAATGTCTGTTGAAATAGTTGAGTATTAACGATTTCCCAGTCTACAATTTCAAGCTCGATTCCTTTTTTAAGTGCGCTCAAAATCGAGTTTTTAGCTTGAAATTTTTGATTAAGTCGAATTTTAAATACTGAAATATTAAATTATTTAACAGGTTAAGTATATATTTCAAATTATTATTATCAATAAATGTTATTTTCTAATATTATTCGTAAAATTTAAAAAGTTTTGGTAAGATTCGAATTGTTTTCGAATTTTTCCGAAAATTTCTGAAAATTTCCGAGGGTTTTCGAGAGTTTCTGAAAATTTCTAACAATTTCTTTACGAATTTTTTAATAATCTAATTGAAATACTTAAATAATCAGAATAAATCCAAAAACTTCAAAAAAATAGGGAAAACTTTTGGAAAAATTTGAAAAGTTTGGGAAAAATTAGAAATCAATTAAAATACTCTAAAATATTCTGATTATTTCAATTAATATTCTAAAAGATTCTGGAAAAATATGAAAAAATTCATGAAGTTCTAAGAAAAATTGAAAACTTCTGAGAAATTTTGAAAAATTTTGAAGCTATCCGAAAATTTCCGAGAGACTCCGAAATATTCTAAATATTTATAGAAAATAAATGTTTAATTCTGGAAATAATCTAAGATATTTTGTAAAAAAATGAATAGAAATGAAAATAAATGAAATATACCGAAAAAAGCGGAAACAAACTTGAATACTTTGAATGTCTCGTCCCAATTTTACCAAAGTCTCTCCAACCGATTTCATTTCTTACTGTTTCTTTCAGTTTCCCTCATTTTCTTTCTGATTACTTCTAAAACTTTTCGAATGATTTCAAGCGTTTTATTTATTTTTTCCGCTGGGGAGGTAATGGAAAATATATTTTACAAAAAATTAAAAATTATTAATTCTTACTTATTTGAAATTAATAAATTATTAATTTTACAGATATTGCTTGTGACCTTGACCTACAATATACCGCTGAGAAAGCTAAGTCCACAACGGAAACATGGCTTAAACAAGCCAAAAAGAGGATGGAGGGCAAAAAGAAACAAAGGTAAATAAATAGAAAATATTAAAATCAAACGAAAATAAAATATTTTTTCTTCTTTTAATAATCTAACTTATCTAATTTTATCGTGTTTCAGTGATAAGAAAGAGACCAGCCAAGATAAAAGTGAGGAAATTCCTTTATCAGATCCATTAGACTTGGAATAGCAGTCGATATATTAATCTATTATTAATTAAATTAGTATTATTGTTATTATTAATTAAATTATAACTGAGAAATTCATTATCTTTGTAATAATCCATAAATAAAAATTTATAAAACTAAATATTTAATAAATTTTTTATTCAAAATATTTATTTAAAATTAAAATATTTATTTAAAAATTACATTTTTTTCAAAAATTATTCATAAATGTATAAAATTACACTTGTTTCATGATAAGTTTCTATAAAAACGTTTATATAAAAATGTTTAAGAAACTTCCTTGAAACAATTCTAAAATTACCTTTGTTTTGTATTCATGTCATTTCAAACGAGCTTTCTTAGTTTCAAAAACGTTTCTTTAAAAACGTCATTAACAAAACTTTTTAAAAACGATTCAAAAACTATTAAATAACGTTCTTAAAACGAAGCAAAATTTTAAAAAAATGGGTTGTTATTAATACGTTTCTAAAAAGTTTCCCTAGAGATGTTACTAAAAAAACGTTTTTAAAACTGTAAAAATTTATTTCATAAAAAATTAAAAAAAAAGAGTAATAGTTTTAGAAACGTTTTAAAGAAGTTTTTAAACAATCGTTTTCAGTCAAACGTTTGAACTGCGAAAAAGAAACGTTTCAACAAATATTATAGAATTATTTGTCATCATGTGATCAACGTTTACCAAACGTATCAGACCTGTCTTATATCAAACGTTGTCACAACCTTCTAGTTACGTTTCCATAAGATATACATCAACTTTGTTAAGACGTTGGATAAGAAACTTATGAGCGGACATTTCAACGTTTCTACAACGTTTCTACTATGTTTCTACAACCTTTGATGCAACGTTTCTAAGTTTCTATTGAAACGTTGACAAAACCTTTTTCAAACGTACCATGCTATGTGGGATATAATTATTTGGGTGATGAAAGTAGGTCAATCAATCAGCTGCTATTCTGATACACAACTATCTCATTCGTGAAACAATAATGTATACTATACTTTTACTTATCGATTGCTTTATTTTTCTAACCTGGGGCCGTACCGTATTCAGTAAAGACCTAAAGAAGCTCTCTGATTGGTCAATACAGCTCGTGTCGCTCGTGAGACACTCAGGGCGATTCTTCATTTAACCCGTACCCGTACCCGTACCCGCACGATTGTATAGGCGAGTACTTTATCTTCACTACTTTACCATCTATGATGAGTTCGATAGTAAATAGAAACTCATCATAGATGGTAAAGTAATGAAGATAAAGTACTCGCCTGTACAATCGTGCGGGTACGGGTACGGGTACGGGTACGGGTTAAATGAAGAATCTCCCTTACAGAATAATCTCCCAGAAGGCGCTTCTCACATTAGAAAAAGAAAGCAATACCTAAAAGGTATCTTTGTCTCTTTTTTTCATAAGGCCCAAGTAGCATTGCTTTAAACTACATGTAGGGTTGAAGGATTTACTGTAGGATTGAAGGATTTGGCCTAAAGGATATTACCACCGTAGGCTACTAGGTGTAGGTATACAGTTAACCAAGAAGGCCAGGCTATGATGCTCTGGCTAAAATATATCTGACTCCAAAAGATATAACCCAAATTAAACGTGTCTTAGGAAGCCAAATAAACTACAACAGAATAAGTTTAAATTGTTAGTATTTATTTAAATACAATTCGCCAGCCAACTGCTAGCACGCTGTGTACGCTATGAAAGCTAGTACACCACTGATCGTGATGACTTAGTCGGTTCGTCTCTCTACACGAGACTGATCTTGCGCTTGCGCATTTACATTTATATCATGATGCTTTTAGCGCCACAACTTAGCTATGCTAACGCCATATAGCTCCCCCTCAAATGTTGACTAGGGAAATTTTTATTAATTTTGTGATTTTTATACATAAAAATTTATCTAGGAGACATTGATATGTCTATATATGATATAAAGTTTCTCAATTACATTTAGTGTACAAGATTATAAAAATATATGTTTTTACACTGTTACAAATTTCTTTTTTAACATTTTATATTTTCACAGCGTGTTGCTTTTTAAACTTTTTTGTTGGCTTATTTACATAAATTTAATACATTAAAAATTTTTAATATGCAATACAATTTTAAATCGCTTTTACATCTTGGAACGCAGTACAATTTATTACAAAACGCAATTATTTTTACATTTTCAAAATACAATTTTATTCGCTTTTACGTTTCAATAACGCAATATAATTTTATTCTTTTCGGTACAATATTTATCCTTTTAAACCTTTTTACATTTAATTGAACTGCAAAATGGTTTAGTATTTTTAAGTGCGAAAGTTTGTATTTTAGCTTTTTGAAAAACAAAAATTTTGTTACACCTGAGCAAAAGGAATTGTTTTAAAATTAAATACACCAGTTTTTATTTTTAGAATTTGTAATTATCTTCCTTTGTTTCTATAACTTTTAAATTATTTTACCAACTGTACATAAAATTCTCACGCATTAACAATTTTTTATTTTATTTTCCTATTAAATTTCTATTTCGGCTTAGACTTCCTAGCTACGTCATTATTATACAAATTTTCATTGCTAATATTCATTAACCTATCTACTTGGGAATTCCCTAAATCTAATTATATCACATCTGTTTTTCCTATTACTACTCAGTCTTATTATTCTTACTTTAAACTTATTTCTTTAATTTTAATTGTGGCCACTAATCTAAATTTATTTTAATACTGTACAGTTTAGATCTTTATTTATTTGACTAGTCTTTTTTTTTTATTGGGTTGCTTCTTACAACAATATGTATATACACGTGTTATATCACTCCTCCTGTCAGAGATCGCACTTCTTGGTCGTCTCCTGCTCAGAAAGGGTGGAGGACTAATCTGCCTCAAGCCTGAGTCGACCCTTCAATACGAGTCTCCTCACAAGTCCGAGTGAAGTCATATTCCATGATAGGTATACGGTTCAGTTCCGCACCTGTCTTATAAAATATATTCCTGAGTTCATGGCACTGGAGTGTGTCATCACTTTTGATCATTCTTATGCACTCCATAAAGTACTCAATGAACTTGGGTACCTCTCTGCCTTCAAAGCAGTTTGTCAAGAATTGCTTATTATTATTGAAAGCGTCTAATTTGCTTGCCAATACTGCAATCTCGAGGTTAAACTTTTGCCATGGCAGTACGCCACTCAAACAGGTTATAATGACGTACAGTAGGCTCTCTATGTCGCCTCTAGGTGAAGATTTATGTACGTGTCTATCGCGACTTGAGTAGATTTGCCTTTCTTTATTTTTATCAATAGGTTCGGTCTGTTTCCCATTAATAGGAGATAACAGACCTAATCCTGTTAAATATACCTCGTTGGTGTTTCTTTTATTCATAATAATTTTGCTGGGTCTTATGTCTGTGTGAACGAATCCAGTATCGTGTAAATATTCTATGTTGCATAACGTCTGCCATGCTAACTGACATGTGTCTGCAACACTAATATTCCTGTTTCTATTTAGAATCTTACTCAAGT
Organism: Anastatus disparis; assembly: GCA_017163975.1. Classification (NCBI taxonomy): domain Eukaryota; kingdom Metazoa; phylum Arthropoda; class Insecta; order Hymenoptera; family Eupelmidae; genus Anastatus; species Anastatus disparis. Next base: position 450,143 of record JAFFSR010000071.1, read on the forward strand.
CTTCACCTAGTTGTTCATAAATGGCAAATTTATATTTATTTCTTTTAAATTGATACGATCCAGTACCTATTAACGTGGGAAACCCTATATAGAGCACTTCTTTGTTACTCTTATATTGGTCCCTATGCTCTGTGGTTGCATGGCGTGGCATAAATTCAATTTCATTGGATATGGTGTTGTCCGTTTCTGGTTTGACCTTAATTATCGCGACGCGATCTTCTTCCGGTTCTGGATGGCTTAAAATTGCCTTATATACCCGGTGAAGGTCCTGGCGGTGAATTTCCTCGCCAATATACCGATTTTCTCCACCACGAGCTGTAACCACTCTGTTAATCAGAACAGGTGTTACTTCTTCATAAATGATTTGTTCAGGTGAAGGTCGCTGATAATATTGCGTTTCGACCTCTGCATTAAACCTGATTCTTCTTTGGTTACTGGTCGTTGATTGAGTGTTTATAACTTGTGCTATATCATCCGGGATTTCACTTGCTTCCTCGTGATGATGCACATCCACTACAGTCTGGATTTGGTTTTCAGCTGCATTACTACCTAGAGCACTACTTGCAGTATGGCAATTGTCATTATTATCGACATTAGTGTCTACTTCGTCTGCTACATAATGCGCTGCTTTGATTAATTCTATATTTACGAGCTTTTGTTGCCCGTTTATGTCAATTATGACATCTTTACCATTTTGTTTTCTTTCCAAAATTCTGTGAAGTTCAGTGTATGGCCTATCTAATCCTGTTTTCATCATGGTTAGGATATATTTACATTTCCTGCTCTCTTGCAGTGGACCAACTATGTCAATGTGCACGTGTGTGAATCTACCTTCTACCGCCTTAAAATGGTCCGGTATGATCTTGTTATGCCGAGTGATTTTAGTTTGCTGACAAGCAATACATGCTTTGCACCATTTCGTGATGTCCCTTCTCATATTGGGCCACACGAATTTCCTTCTGACCAAACTCTCCGTGATCTTTGCACTAGGATGTGCTGCTTGATGAAACAAGTTAAATACTTCCTTTCTTAATTTTTTTGGTATATATGGTCTTATTACTTGACCTTGAAGATCACAATAGAGAGCTCCATCAAACTGATCTTGTGCAAAGTTCAGTTTCTGAAGGTGCAATGGATGGTTTGTATCTTTGATGATTTCTCCTAACTGGTCATCGTCCGTTTGTGCTTGTGCCAGTGTTTGCAGGTCTATCACAGATGGTACGCTGAATGCATCCATTTTAGTTAACACCTGAGCAAAGTCAGGATGATACATTAATTCTGGATCATTCCAGTTAAATACTGTAGGCGAGCAAATACTGTCTATGCGTGACAAAGCGTCTGCCACAGGGTTTTCAACACCAGTAACATGACAAATTTCACATTCGAACTCTGATATGTATGCTAGTTGCCTAACTCGTCTTGAGCTTGCCTTGTCAGCGCTTTGTGTCATCGCATAAACTAATGGTTTATGGTCTGTGAAGACTTTAAACTTTCTGGCATCCAGGTAATAATGGAAATACCTTATAGCCTCATAGATTGCTGTCAACTCTCGGTCGTTAGTGTGGTAGTTCAGCTGAGCTGGTGAGAACTTTCTAGAAAAGAAAGCTAATGGCTGCCATTGGCCGTCCTTAAACTGTTCCAAAGCTGCGCCCATCGCGAAATCTGAGGCATCTGTGCTGATTCTTATCTCAGCTGTTTCATCTGGGAACGCTAAATATGATGCGTCAACCAGTTCTTTCTTAGCATTTTCAAATGCTTTTTCGGCCTCCGCAGTCCATTCAATAGGACGTTTATCCTTCTTTTTCGCGTCTTTAATGTATTCATTCAGTAACCTGTGATTCTAAACGGCTTTAAGCAGACTTTTACGATAAAAATTGATCATTCCGAGGAACCTACGCATCTCATCAATGTTCTTAGGTTTCGGATATTCCTTGACGGCTTTCACCTTCTCAGGTGTGGGTTTAAATCCTTTCCCATTAATTAGGTAGCCCAAAAAGTAAGCTCTATTACTCCAAATACGCATTTATCTATGTTTAGTTGCAGATTGAATTTTTTTAGTCTCTCAAGGACCTGTTTTAAATGCATTTCATGTTCTTCTTCATTGGCAGAAGCGATTAATATATCGTCTATGTAACAGAATACATTCTTTATGTCTCCTAGAGCTCCATTTACATAGCGTTGGAACGTCTGCGCAGCATTTCTAAGACCGAACGTCATATATTTATATTCAAATAGTCCAAACGGTGTAATTACTGCCGTCTTCTGAATACTTTCTTTTTCCACCGGAATCTGATGGTATGCCTTTTGTAGGTCTGACGATGTAAAAACCTTCATACCATTTAGTCCTGTGGCGAAATCCTGTATATTTGGCACTGGATATCTATCGGAAACTGTGATATTATTTAATTGTCTGTAGTCTCCGCAGATGCGCCAATCGCCATTTTTCTTTCTAACCATATGTATGGGACTAGCTCATGGACTTTCTGAAGGTTGGCAGATTCCAGCTTCACATAAAGCTTTGAACTCTTTTTTAGCTGCATCTAATTTCTCCGGAGACAATCTCCTCGCTTTCTGAGCCAATGGTGGTCCATTCGTTCTTATGTAATGTTCTGCACCATTATTCACACGTTTTTGGTTCTCAGTAACACCTACAACGCCTGGATATTGAGACAGTAAATACGAATATTTGTGGGACGGATCAATGAAATAGATTTGTATTTCTTTGGTTTTTCTTGGTCTAAGGGGAATTGAAAGTGCTGTTTCACCATCTATTAACTCTCTCTTTTTGAGATCTGGAAGAAGATGGTATTTTTCTAGTACATCAGCACCCATTATCGCATATGGCACATCTGCCACCAAAAAATTCCATGAAATGGGTCTTCTTAACCCTATATTGAGTTCTTTCCTCGAAAGACCGTATGTGGAAGTGGGCGTATTATTAGACGCATACAATTTGAGTGCATGAGGCTCCTCCTTACTCAACCTTGGTTTAGGTATGACGGAGACCTCTGCCTCAGAATCCACTAGGAAATACTTTTTCGAGTTGTTGTCATAAATGAAGAGGCGTTTAGTGGGTGTTCCCTGAATATGAGCCTCTGTCCATTCAGGGTTCCTTAGTTTTCCGACCCATTCTGTCAATGCGTTGCTTTTGCCTCTGCGTTGAACGTGCATTTTGTGACGTATTATTAGAGTTGTCTGCTTGAGAGTTACCTCCTCTGTTGTTGGTGTCTGTGCTAAAGTCTCTCCAGCCACATGGCTGCTGGCATTTGTATGATTTGTTTCTATACTTTTGATGGAACCTGCACCATGGTACTCTCTTTTGCCTTTCTTCATGATGTGAGTTGTTTCGTCTTACTCTCTCTTGGTTAGAATTAACAGGTCCGCTTCTATCCATTGATTTATTACGGCTAGGCCTGTTATTAGTGTGGCGTGACTGAATCTAACCTTGCTGCAACCTATGCCAATTCATTGGTTAGTTTGTTTAATACTTTATTGTTTGGGTCTACCACCTTGTTTATGTCCTTTGGCTGTTGATCATTGCTGTACACTTTAGCTATATGATCAGCTTTTTCTATATTTATCTTTTCATTGCTCTCATTGAGCTCCTTATCTAGTTGGACTTTAATATAGGTTGGTAGCCTATCTTGCCATAACCTTAATACCGTATCTCTAGGTATTTGGTTATCCGCAAGGTGCAGCAAATCATTAAGAAACTCTGATGGTTTCTTATTACTGAGCTCTTTTCTTTCAAAAAATAGTCTCAGTTTATCCTCCCTAGTGAGCGCGTATCGTTCCAGCAATATTTTCTTCATTTGTTCATATTTGTTAACTTCAGTTAGGTTTCTGGTTGATTGCGAAATACTTTTAACAACTTCAGGACCCAAGTTCTGTAACAAGTTATAATACTTATTCTCGTCAGCATCTATCTTCTTATACCTCAACTGGCTTTCAAATATCTTGAACCAGGCCTCTGGTTCTTTAGTCCAAAAATTTTGGAACTTAACCTCTTGTTGATAAAACTTGACTACAGTGCCAGGCATAAACGCGTCACTGGCTGTATCATCTACCATTCTAACGATGTCATTGAGGCCGTTGGTATTACTTGGTTGCGCCTGTGTTTTTTTTTGGTTGTTCAATTTGCGCTACCAATTTCTTTTCTGACGCCTGGGCCTGAGCTGCTAGAGTTTTATAATACTCTACTTGCTGTTCTGAAGAGTCAAGCTCTTTCCTTTCAACTTTAACTAATTCATCTTCTTTCAGCTTACTCTTTTCTGTTACTAAACCAGTAAAATTTTTGTATTCTATATTTATGTTAAAGGGAATTAGATAATCGCTACTCACACGTACGCACAAACAGTAAAATTTTTCCCTAGGAGTACACGCAGGTACCCTCACAATCGCTTTTAGCTAAACAACTCACATACCTTATATGGTAACATGCACGGCACAATACATCCACATACACGAAGGACTAAGACAGCCCGTGAACGATCCGATTGCTATATTCCAAACTTTAAATTGACTTCATAACTGTTCAATTATTTACCGCTTTCGTTGAACGGCACTCCGTTCACTATTTCCCACTTAGAATCGCTCTACCAGCGTGGTGTCCCACTGAGTGCGACCCTATCAAGTACAGCTTATAGCTGATGGCTAATTGGAATTACCGTGACGCGACGCAGGTTAGTCCGGATACTTGCCAATTAAATTTTCATCGGATCGCTCAACGTACCATCCGCCTAATTTGTTCTAACAAAAAAACTTTTAAATAGAAAGCGCAGCGCTACCTATCTACCTTAGTGACTCTCTAGGTCGGGGGTATACGCGTATTTATCATAGGAGGAACTCCGCCCGTCCTTAAGTCGTGATGCTCAAAACGTTAAAATTTTTATACATATACAATGTGTGCGGAGGTTCTCCTATGCTTGAGACTGGTTATGAGAATTTACTCAAAAATTGTCTGAGTCGTGCCCGAATCACGGCGAGGGCGTTTTAATGTTTACAAGCTAAAAAACAAAAATTTTTAAATACTACTTTAAACGTTGTCTTTACGAGAAAAAATTTTTAACGCCGCATACTTGCCTCACATGCGCGTAAGTTCACACTTGTTCTGAACAATGTTTCTATTAAATTTTTATAAAACTTTAAATCGTGACTGATAGTACACGCTGCGACCCAAACTCTCATATGAAAATTATTTAATTTCAAATTTCTTAAATATGTTCTGATATGTTAATAAAATTTATACTATCTTTCAATCAATTTTAATAAAATAAATAAGACTTTCAATGAGTTTCAATTAATTTCAATACGCAAAAAAATCATTAAATATTAATTTAAATAATTCGTTTAATTATTAACGCAAAACCAGCCTCAATATCTAAATTATATGACTTTCGTCAAACACGCGCGTTAAGGTTTTTGAGCTGACGTCATATCCGTACCTGCGACTTTATTACAAAAATTGAATTTATTATATTTTACTTTGTTTTCTCTTTAAAATAATTGCTTTAGTGTATGATGTACCGCATTTCATTCATTAAATTTTATTATTTTTTACTTTTTTCTTTATAAACAAATTACAAATAAACAGTTGCGTACTTTTTAATTTTGTCAACGCTTCTAACAGTCCGTATGCCAGTTGAATTTCAAAATGGCGGACTTTTTGTAACGCGTCGCAAATATGGCGATTCATAAAGACTTCGCGTTATACTGACGCACTTCCTCCCTTCCGGCCAAATTGTTTAAACTTAACTATTTATTATTTTTTGTTTAAATAGAATAGATTTGTTCATGTATTATAACGCGCACGCACTATGTTCACTGTATTTCACTTGTCCCTTTTTTGTTTGCGATTTCTCTATATGTATCATTAATTTTTTTTTTTTTTTGTTTTTATATATATAGCAAAGCTTGTTTTTTTTTATTTCGCACTAACACTGCTTTTCTTATCTTAAACACTTTTCGTTTCTTCGCAATTTCTTTCTTAAAATCTCTCTTTTTTATATTTATCCAAATTAACACAAATTTTCTCTTTTTTATTTTTTGTTTTTCGTATTAAAATTTTGTTTTTCAAAGTACTAAAATAAATTTTTGATAATGTTCTTTTCTTGTTATTTTTTACTTTTATAAATTTCTTTGATTGTATGAAAAAAATCTTTACTTTAACTCATTTTTTTTAATTTTATTATCTTTCTATAATTTGACGCAAAAAAATTATTTTGACTATTCTCTTTATACTTAAATACCTCGTTGTTATCGGTGAACTTGCGTGATGCGTGGAATGGCGGCCGGAAGTGGTTTTTGTGTAGCGTGGTTGACGATGGCTATGGCGTCGATCTTTTTTGCTGTTGTAAAAGGCTTCTGTCGTTGTCACCACTGTAGGGTTGAAGGATTTACTGTAGGATTGAAGGATTTGGCCTTGAGGATATTACCACCGTAGGCTACTAGGTGTAGGTATACAGTTAACCAAGAAGGCCAGGCTATGATGCTCTGGCTAAAATATATCTGACTCCAAAAGATATAACCCAAATTAAACGTGTCCCAGGAAGCCAAATAAACTACAACAGAATAAGTTTAAATTGTTAGTATTTATTTAAATACAATTCGCCAGCCAACTGCTAGCACGCTGTGTACGCTATGAAAGCTAGTACAACACTGATCGTGATGACTTAGTCGGTTCGTCTCTCTACACGAGACTGATCTTGCGCTTGCGCATTTACATTTATATCATGATGCTTTTAGCGCCGCAACTTAGCTATGCTAACGCCATATACAGTTTATGCATATGTCAAAAATACGGGTTGTCTGCATAAGCTGATAAAATAATCATTACAATTTAAAAAGCTACAAAATTATTTCAAATTAAAATTAAATTAAAAATTAAGTTAATTAAAGTGTCACGATATATTACAAGATGCTTTCTAATATGTTTTTAGTTCATATGAATATTTATGCATGAAAGCATAATCTTGTTCAGTCGCGAACATGTTTTAAAATTTAAATATGATAGTGTAAAACTCTAATTAAAAATTGTTCAAGAATTATGAAAAAAATAAAAATTGAATCATAATAAAAGTTTTGTCATCAGGACAATTAAAAAAAAATAATTTGAGTGACAGCTGTAAAAAATATTACAGCGATAAATTCAAAGCCGAAAATATGGATATACTTTAATTTCATTTAAAATAAAAAATAATTTAAAAATAAAATTGTTTTAAATGCGCGCGTAATCGCGTGCGCGAGGTTGGATTGTGGCGCCCTAACCTATATTTTCTCTTCTGTTTACATGCAAGTATACTTATCATTTGGTGTTATTTTCAGATTTATGACGTCAACCTGGTGCTGTGGTATGAGTTTTCCTGTGTCCTGGTGCATCTGCCCAAGCAACGCTTTCATGTTTATGTCCATTTGATCAATCTTCGATGCTCCTTGCTGATAATTTTTACTTGTATTTTATTTTGATTTCTTTGTAAGGTCTCTCTCTCTTTTTTTTATTTTATTTATGCTTTTCCTTGTTTTTCTTCAATGATCTCTAATTGTTAATTTTTTTTTCTAGGCCTTTCCTTCAATGGCTCTTTAATCTTCCCTTATTTTAACTTACTGATTATTAATAATAATAATCTTTATTTTCCCACACTATACATTTGTTCAATATTTTACATTGTTTACTTAATGTGTCTGTGTGTAAGTGTCATTGTTTATGTATTCGTGTCTTCTATTATTTGTATTGAAAAATTACAAATCATTTTATTTCACTTTATTTAATTTAATACAAAGAAATCATTTATTCTCTTTCCTATCTTCTTCAGTTGAAATCCCTCAGCTGCTCTCTCTCTCCTTCTTTCTTTTCTATCTCAAAATTTTTCTCTTACTCCTCCTCGAATCTTCTCCTTCTCCACAGTCTATCTTGTACAGACCTCTCCCTTACTTTCTTCTCCTCACCTCTCTGTTCTCTTGCAAATCTATTTCTCGTTCTCTCCCTCCTATCTCTTTCTTTTCTCGCTCTCTCTTCCCTTTCCCACACCATTAGCGGCTCGTCAATCGTGCAACCTTTCTCTAATACTCCTTTCCTAAATTCCTTTAATAACAAATCTCTCTCCATCTTCTCTTCAAAAATTAACCACTCTGCATTTTTCATCTCCTAAAGATTCAACAGTCCAATTCGCCTTGCCTATCCCTTTTTCAATCCATGCTTCTAGTTCTTCCATACTTTTCTCTCCTCTTTTCAAAAATAACACCCTGCCTTTTCCATACATTTTACATTATTCCTTTTCCTTTCTTAACATCATACATTCTCTCCTCTTTCTCTTCTTCACTATCATTACTTTCTCTCTCCTCGCACATCTCCATCTCTGATTCAACTTCTGCTTCTGTATCCTCCTTTTTTGATTCACACATTACTTTTCTTAATTTTTTAATCTCTACTCTTCGACATTGATTCTCCTTAATCAAATCACTAATTATTTCTTCTAGTTCTTTAATTTCCTCATTCTTCTCTTCTATTCTCCTTAATCTTTCTTCCACCTTCTCACACCATGCTTTATTCTTCTCCCATTTTCTACTCATTTTCTCAATGCTTTCCTTTACTTGTTTCATACTTTTTTCCATCACTTTCAACTTATCCTTATCTCCTTTAAAATTACTCATAACACCTTTAATCTTTTTCTTATTTTTCTCCACTTAACACTTTTTTCACTCCTTTTCACTTTCTCTTTCTACTTTATTCTTCAAAACTTATTGCAAATTCGAACTCTTAATTATCTGCTGCCACGTGTTACTTTCAGCATCTAACCTTAACTTACTCTCATTTCTCAGCTGCTGCCCTCTTCACTTTTCAATTCTAGCTTTCCTTACCAACTACCTTTACTCTCCTTAGAAAAAACCTATTACTAGTAACTTTTTTCTTTTTTTTTTTTTTTTTTCTTCTTTTTTCTTTTTCTTTAGGCTTCTTCTTTCCTTTTTTCCGCTTCCTTTCTAGCCCATGTTATTTTGCACAGCAAAGCTTCTCTTCCTTTCGCCTCTGACAATCCTCTAACCCAATCCTTGTCCCTAGATTTTGTTCCATTACAACTCTCCACTATGTGTTTCATAGTTTCTTCTTCCTTTTCACACACCCTGCATAATCTGTCTTCCCTTTTCATTCAGAATTTATTTGCTCTGCATTCATTTTCCATTCTAAACCTTGCAATCTTTTTCATATCCTTACTTCCTTCACCTTTTCTGTCATTTAGGTATCCTTGCCCTTCGGTCCATCCATTCGCTATAATTTTATATTCTAAAGCATACTTTGATTTTTCTAGTCTGTCCCACATCTCGGCCCATTCAATTTCCTTATTTTTCTCCTTTATATCAATTTCTACGCACTCCTCATTATCCATTCTTCTATAATATTCTTTAATAGAATAACCTCTTTTCTCCAAACCTTTTCTTTTTAACTCTTCTCTTTGCATCCTCTTCCTTGTTTTTTCCTCTTCCATATTTCTTCCTCTCCTTCTTTTAATATTTTCCAGTCTTTCCTCCCTTTCACATCCTTTCCTATTCTCCTCCCAGCAAACTCTCGTCATCGATTCTTCCAATTTCCTGCTTAATTTATATTCAAACCTTACCGCTCTTTTTAACGCATTAATCTCCGTACTAAATCTTTTCGTTTCTATTTTCAAGACATAGTCAGGAGTTGATCTTTCTAATCCTAATACCCACTTTATATACTTTTTTTGAATCCTTTCTATTTCCTCCCATCTATGCCAACCCCATACCTCAGCACCATATAACACCATGCTTTCTATTGTTGCATCATATAGCCTCATCCTACTTTTCCATTCATTTCTAAACAGCCTCTCCCCAATGCTCCATATTTTGCCTAATTTTACGTTGGCTTTTCTAATTGTATCTTTGATATGCTCTCTGTCATTTCCATTTCTTTGTATTACAAAACCTAGGTACTTGAACATCTTTACTTCTTCTATCTCTTTCCCATTCCATACATAACACTCCTTTTTCCTTTTTCCCCCCGCTCCTCTTACCTCCATCATTTTTGATTTCTCCACATTTAGTTCTAAGCCTCTCTTCATTATAAATTTCCTGAATCTTTTAAGCATGCTTTTCATCTCCTTCCCATCATTCGCCATAAGCACAATATCATCTGCATACGCAAGGCTATACACTCTCCTTTCTCCAATTTTAACACCTCCTAACTGCCCTCCTTTCAACTCTTCCTCCAAATTTGAGAATGCAACGTTAAAAAGTACCGCGCTCAACGGGCACCCCTGCCTTACACCTTCCTCCACTGCAAATTCTTCTGAAAGCTTGTTTTTCACCCTAACTCTTGCGCTTGTACATTTATATATTTCTTCAATTCTTTTTCTCAAACGATTACTTATTCCTAGCCTTTCCATTTCTTTCCATATTGTATCTCTTTTTATTCTATCGAAAGCCGCCTTTAGATCAGCAAAAAACACTATCACCTTACCTTTATCCTTCTTTATTTGGTTATTCATTATCGTCTTAAGACAAAAAATGCTCTCCATCGTTCCACACCCCTTTCTAAATCCAAATTGCGTGTCACTCAAGCCTTTCTTCTTTTCCAATTCTTTTTCCAACCTTCTTTTCAAAACCTCCGCATATATTTTATACCCTGTATCCATTAATGTAATACCTCTATAATTCTCAACATTGTCCCTGTCTCCTTTCTTAAATACAGGCGTAATCACTCCCGTTCTCCACTCATGTGGCAGCCCACCCCCTCTCCATATCTTCCTAATTATATTGAACATACTTTCTTCTACTACCTCATTACCTTCCAGCCAAGCTTCATTCGGAATATTATCTAATCCAGGTGCTTTCTTTCTCTTGAAACTGCTTAACACATCTCTTATCTCCTCTCTCTTTACTTCTTCTTCCTCTTCTAACGTCTCCTCCTCCCCATTCTCTTTTCTGTACTCCTCTTCCCCCTGCATGCTTTTATTATTTTCACTATTGCCAAAAAACCTATACCAGTCTTCCTCCCTTATTTTCTCAGAAATACCCACTCTTTTCCTAATATTTCCCTATTTATCTTTTCAATTATTTCTTCTCCTTTCCATTCCTTCTTCCTTCTTATAAACTCTTTATACTTTCTTCTTTCCATTGCATATCCCTTTCTATCTGCTCTTCCTGACATGACTTCAATTAGTTTCCCTTTCAGCAACCTTTTTCTCATTGAACATTCCTCGTCCCACCAATCTTCTATATCTTCCTCCTTTTGACCCCTATAAGCCTCCATTTCATTGATTTTCTGATCCCTTCTTTTAATTCTATCCAATCATCTGTTACTTCCAACTTGTCTAATTTGTTTCTATACCATTCAACTTCATTCTCTCCCCAGACTGCTTCCCACCTTTTCTCTTCCTCCTTCCTTTCTATTTTCAAACCCCTTGCTCTAATCACGCATTCCATTGGCATATGGTCTGACAGATCACTCTTCTTTATTTCCATTTTTTCCATGCACTCTTCCATCTTTTCATTTACTATCATATAATCAATGACTGAAATTCCTACCCCACTCACAAAGGTCCATTCCCCTTCTTTATCTCCTGCAATACAACCATTTCCTATGTATAATCCCTGCTCACTCAACCATTCAACCAGATCCTCACCATCCTTATTACATACCTTATCTTTCGATTTTCTACTCTTTTCATTTTTTAGTCCATCAATCTTCCCACCTTCCTCCGCAACTCTTGCGTTCCAGTCTCCTAACATCAAAATTCCTTTTTCTTTATTCTCTTCATTAATCCTTTCCAGCACTTCTTTGTTCTTCTTTCTTGTATCTCTCATATATACTCCAGCTATCACTAATTTACAACTCCTTTCTGATAACACACACCATATTACTTCTTCTGTCTCCTTTTTTCCCCACTCAACCTCGATCCCTCTATCCTTTTTTATCGCTAGCACTAATCCTCCTTTAGGTCTTCCTCTTTTCTTCTCTCTCTTTGCCCACCTTGCATCATATTCATAATCCTTCAGAATCCTATCTAAAGTCTCCTTCCCTTTTTCTTCCATCCATGTTTCCTGCATACAAATAATATCATACCCCTTCATTTCTTTTTCCAACTCTTTCCCTTTCTTTCTCATTCCTGCAATGTTCCAAGACAAACATTTTATTACCTTGCTCTCATCAAAGCACACGTCTCCACCTTTGCCTCTACCATTAACTTCTATCATCTCCCTTCTCCATCCTTGCTGCTTCCTTACGAAACCATTTTTCTAGCTTTTCTTGCCAGAACCATTTCACTTCTCCCTCTTCGATTCTGTTGTAAAAAATTTTACCTTCCGCTTTCAGTTCTTTTGCCTTACACTTTATAATATATTTATTTTTTCTTTCTCTCCAAGTCGAATCGTGCTCTAAATATATATTCGTACCTTTCAATTTACTTTTTTTCTCCAGAATCTTCTCTTTACTCTCCCAATCTTCACATTGCATAATCATACAATCTTCTTTACCTCTTATTTTCCAAACTTTTCTTATTTTTGCCTCCACTTCCATATTCTTACTTATCCAATTGACCATTTTCTCTTTAGTGTCCATTTCCTCTATCTTTCCCCCTTTTGCTACAATATTATTTCTCTTCCTTTTTCTCTCTTCCATTTCTGCCAACCATAATAATTCTTTTTCTTCTCTTTTCATTGACTCACCTCCTCCACCCACTATCTGCTCCCCTGTACCTTCCTTTTCCCTCCCAAGCCTCCTTTCTATATCCTCTATCCTCCTTTTATTTTCCTCCACCTCTTTCTTTATCTTTTCTTTTCCAACAAATTCTTTTCCTCCCATTCTTTTCTATCATTTCTATCCTTACTGATTATTTCAAATTTCTCTTTAAATGAGTCTACTTCTCTTTTTCTTTCCTCTTCTAACCTCCTCATATTTAAATCCATTCTCTCTTCCACACCTTTAATTTCCCTTCTTAATCCTTCTTTGAACTCTTCAACATCCTTTCTCATTTCTTCTCTGAATTTTTTAGACTCTAATTCCATACCCACCAGCATATTCATTATCTTGTCCAGCTTATCTTTATCCATCTCCTCTTCACTTGCCTCTTTCACCGTAATGTCTAACTCTTCCTCCTCGCTGTCAGTTTCACACACCTTATCTCTTTCTGCTTCTCTAACAGACTTTTTTCTTTCTCTCACCTCTGGGCTTTCTCTCAATCTTTTTTTCTTTGCACTCTCTTCTGCCACAATTTCTTCTACTTCAGGTCTCTCCACTTGTACACCTTCTATATCCTTTGACTTCCTTACACTATCCCTTCTCTCTCTCTTTATCACCAGAAAGTTATCCTCGCTTCTTGAGCTAATAAATCTAGGACTCCCTGGTGAAAAAAATCAGGTGACAAGTCACCTGATTTATCAGGTGATTTATCATGCCAAAATATCATGTATCGATTTTGTTGGTTTTTACACGTTTTAAACCATGCTTAGTCAATTTAGAACAATTTTTGAAAAATTTTTAAAATTTTTGAACTTAGAAATTTTTTTGTGATTTAGTCAAAATTTTTTCTAAGACCAAATTATCTAAAAAATTTTCTAAGTTCAAAATTTTTCAAAATTTTCAAAAATTGTTCTAAATTGACTAAGCATGGTTTAAAATGAGTAAAGATCAACAAAATCGTTACATGATGTTTTGGCATGATAAATCACCTGATTTTTTTTAATAGGGCTGTTATTTCCACTATCCTTGCCATCCATTCTATACACGCACACTATCTTTACTCTCCTTCTGTTTTCACAGCACACGCCACAACCTAACCTCTAAAATATCACACTTTCTTACACACTCCTTTCTTAGTAATCTCTCTCACCTTCCACTCTTTCCCAATTAAATTCTCAATCACACCTTATTTTCCTTCTCTAAAATACTTTCTCACTATTAATTCTCTATCAAATTCACAACAAAACACTCACAATTCACACAACAACAAAACAAGGCCCCATTAACAAGGGCAGCCGTTACGGCCATCCAATTTACTGATTATTAAACACGCATAAATAATCAGCCATAAAATTAGACATAAATATTATTAACTCAAGTCTACACTTAAGAAAATCAAAACATTTATTTAAATCAGTGTGGTCATTAATGAAATTTATTGATCATTTTTAATCTTGCTCATTATTTTATCTAAATAAATAAAACATAAGTGTTTCTTAAATTTAGTGATTTTTAAATGTAAATTTTTAATGTAATCTGGGTTCGCGAGCAGACTTAAAACTTTTATTTTACAAACATGATATTTTAATAAATTAAAATAAAATACTATTTTAATAACAATAATCAAGAAACCTAAATAGATCAAATTAATAATAAATTTTTAGTGCGTCAATTACATCATAAAAAATATATTGTCTTTAATAGTGTTATGTAACATTGGAAGATGCTCTCTCCAATGTACATGTTCTTAATTTATCTGAACAGGCATGCGTTGAGGCACAACCTTGTTCAGTTTAAAATCAAGTTTAATTTTAAATTATTATTTAAATCAGTGTGCTCTTTGGTCAAATTATTGATCATTTTTAATCTAGCCAATTATTTAGTCTAAACAAATAAAACAGAAGTGTTTCTCAAATGGAGTGATTTTCAAATATTAATTTTTAATATAATCTGGGTGCGCTAGCTGACTTAATACTTTTATTTTACAAACATGATATTTCAATATGTTAAAAATAAAATATTACTTTAAAAACAATAATCTAAAGGCCTAAATGCTTCAAAATGATTATAAATTTTCAGTGCGTGAATTACATCATAAAAAATAACAGATTGTCTCTGATAGTGTTATGTAACATTAGAAGATGCTCTCTCTAATGTACATATTTTAAATTTATCTGAACAGGCGTGCATTGAAGCACAACCTTGTTCAGTTTAATATCAAGTTTAATTTTAAACTATTTACAAAAATCAATGGAGTTCTGATGCATATTGAAATTTAATAATTTAAAATTAAAACCAAAGTCATCAAGTAATTAAAAAAATAAAGAAACAGCAGAAGTATTGCTGTAGACTACTATCTTAACAGAGCTTTTCTTGTTACTGGATTGGATAGAGACCTGTTGTGGATGTTGTACAAAGTATTATTCATGTAGAATTGTAAAATTTTGTACAGTCCATCAACTAAAAGTCAATGAGAAAAGCAGTCAAAGAAATTTTTTTAAATTAAATGAAATATTTTTGAAAATAATTCTTTTTTACAGAATAACAGTAAGATAAGAAATGGAAATATGATATTTTCTTTATGAAATTATATTGTTTTGAATATATTGTCATTTGTTTCAGCTATACAAATCAATATTGCAATGCATGACATTTTATTTCTCAAGATAAGTTAGTGAAAGTTGCTGATTTTCAAAAATAAGGTTTTTCGTCGACTGCAGATTTCATGAAATTGAAAATATTGGATATTTCCAATTTGAGAGAGCGTTGGATCAAATCCCTGGTGAAAAAAATCAGGTGACAAGTCACCTGATTTATCAAGTGATTTATCATGCCAAAATATCATGTATCGATTTTGTTGGTTTTTACACGTTTCAAACCATGCTTAGTCAATTTAGAACAATTTTTGAAAAATTTTGAAATTTTTGAACTTAGAAATTTTTTTGTAAAATTAGTCAAAATTTTTTCTAAGACTAAATTATCTAAAAAATTTTCTAAGTTCAAAATTTCCCAAAATTTTTAAAAATTGTTCTAAATTGACTAAGCATGGTTTAAAATGTCTAAAGACCAACAAAATCGTTACATGATGTTTTGGCATGATAAATCACCTGATGAATCAGGTGATTTATCACCTGATTTTTTTAAATAGGGATGGCTCTGCAAATGGTCTATTTTGGTCACAAAAAATTCACTCGAGGAGTAAGAACAAAATCCAGTACCCGAATAATGCACTCTCCTTGTAAGTCGCTTAAAAATGTCTATAAATTTATGTTGGATTTCTAAAGTTCTAATTGGAATTCCATTAAGAATTTCCAATTGTAATTTCTAATTGGAATTCATTGGAATTCCAACATGGATTTCCAACAAAATACAATTGGAATTTCAATTGGATTTTTTCAACAGGGTTTTAC
This sequence comes from Anastatus disparis, assembly GCA_017163975.1. Taxonomy (NCBI): domain Eukaryota; kingdom Metazoa; phylum Arthropoda; class Insecta; order Hymenoptera; family Eupelmidae; genus Anastatus; species Anastatus disparis. The sequence continues at coordinate 466,244 of JAFFSR010000071.1, forward strand.
CCATAGCACCTACAACATAATCCATGCTTGATGTTGTTCAGAATCATCTAAAGAATCTATAAAAAAATTTTGGGCGCGAAATATTAAAAAATGTGGGATTAGTAATATTTTAACTGCTACTTGGTTTAGAGATAAATGAGGCTGCTGTTAAAATACTACTAGTCTCACAGTTTTTAATATTTCATGCTGAAATTTTTTTTATAGATTCTTCAGATGATTCTGAACAACATCACGCATGGATTACAGCCGTTCTTCAATGGTGTTACACGTTATACGTTACATGTTACTCGTCACACGTTTTAAAATTTTGTTATCCGATCCCTATTGAAATCATAATCCATGGCTTGAATACGCATATGTTTTTTTCTGACATAGATAATAAATACAGTAAACATCGGACAATAAAATTTTAAAACATGTAACAAGTAACATGTAACGTGTAACGTGTAACATCATTGAAGAACGGCCGTTACGTTGTAGGTGCTATATAGGTCAAAAATTAAAAATGAAAAACGTAATTTTTTTATAGAAAAAACAAGATTTTACCTGTACCCCCCTTAAAGCATAGGACATCTCTGCCCCTTCATTCTCCCGCAAGAAACCATTGAACATTCTTAAAATAAAAAAATATGTTTCAAAATTTTTCAAAAATTGATGTAAAAAAATACGTACTTCATCTTAATTTTTTACAAGCATTTCGTTAAATGTTTGATTTGTTTCTGAAATATTTCATGAAATATTGTTTCCTTGATTATAAAAAATTTTATGTTATATTGCGAAAATATTTTAGATACATCAAAAGAAATGTTGAAAGAAATATTTTGGATATATTAAGAGGGGACCGTATAGCTCTGTCTTTGCCTTATTTAAATTTTGTAATATTAAATTTAATATTTTCCCTGTTAAAAAAAATCAGGTGAGAAATCACCTGATTTCTCAGAAGATTTATCATGCCAAAATCTCATGTAATGATTTTTTTGGTTTTTAAGCATTTCAAACCATGCTTAGTCAATTGAGAACTATTTTTAAAAATTTTTGAAAATTTTGAACTTAAAAAATTTTTTGTAAATTTAGTCAAAAGTTTTTCTGGGACCGAACTTTTTAAAAAATTTTCTAATTTCGAAATTTTCAAAAATTTTCAAGAATAGTTCTCAATTGAATAAGCATGGTTTGAAATAGGCCTAGTTTGAAATGCGTGAAAACCAAAAAAAAATCATTACATGAGATTTTGGCATGATAAATTACCGGAGGAATCAGATGATTTCTCATCTGATTTTTTTTTGTACAGTTCATACAAAAGTAAGAGTTGTCCCAATAGATTTGAAAACGAGTAAACAACTCTATTCTATGAAAAAACATAAAATTTTAATTATTTGTCGAGTAAGGTATGAAACGAGAAAAATTTAAGTGAAGGAGATGTAAAATGCATACTACACCTGTACTCATAATTATTAACTATCTTTTTATTTAATTGCAAAATTTTCAGCAAAGAAATGCATTAATTTGCAGTATGTACCATGAGAAATATTCAATTAAATTTTTAGATGAATTCATTAGTTATTAAGAATTTTGGTTTTTAATATTATTTATTAAAATTTTTCGATTTTGTACTAGCAATCCAAATATCTTAAAAGCTAATAAATGAATTTATTTGGAAATTTAACCAAATAATCATCATGATACATACCCTATAAGGTATAGAGGAAATATAAAATATTTAAAAATGTTCAAAACTGTTTAAATCAGTTTATAAGTGTGGAATTTGGGACATTTAAAACAGTTATAAACCCTTTTAAACAGTTTTAAAAAGTTTTGAAAAGTTCGAAATGGTTTTAAACAGTGTTTAATAGTTTTGAATTTTTTGTGTTTGAAAGTTATAAATTATTTTAGATATTTAAAATATTTCAAAATAATTTTAAATCAATATAAACTAATTTTTATTAACTTGAACAGAGAATATAACCATCGGGTGACAGATTGGAATGAAACTTTGGGATAAGTTTCAGTAACATATAACTAAGAAAAGCCCTTAGCTATAGGGTTAACGATGAGTTGTTTTCCAAATATAGCACATCATATGATATCTGTTGTTACGTACTTTTTTAACAATATACCTTGCAATTTCAGACTTTCAATATTTTTTACAGTTTCAAAGCACTTTATTTTGCTTTGATATTCTTATAGTTATCTAAAATAATTATATTATAATTATAAAAAACAATATTTAATCTTATAGACTATTAAAGATCAAAATTTGATTCAAGTCCTAATTTACCTGAAAGTCCAATCATTAATAAAATTAGTCTGGAACTTGATAAATATTTTTATAATTATATATCATCACTTCTTTCTTTTAAAAAATTTTTTTTATGACTCCTTTGATTCTAAATCATGTTAACATGACTGCGTTAAATAGGATGAGAATTTTAAGCAAAGCGAGTTCTTGACTTTGCTTAATTTATTCCATAACATTTTAACAACTGCTAAAGCTGTTATTGCTATTACTAAAGAAAAAAATAACATGAAAGTAATTGCAAAGTATAAATTCTTATAAACTTTAAAAGTAATTAATGATAACCTGAAAATATTTTGCTATACTTATCTGATATTTGAAAAACCAGGTACAATTTACTCTGCAGGTTCCATCTTATTCTTGCTTGCTGAACTCTAATCCATTGAACACTTTAAAAAGTAAACTCAAACGATTTGGAATGTATATATCACATGTATATAAATTCTAAAAATTGTAAAAATATTACAATATATGGTAATATTGAAGTATACCATGGCAATATTGAAGTCTGAAATTTTGGCTTTCTTCATGTGTATATGTACCCAATTATTCCCTAAAATTAATGCAAACTTGGTGATATGAATATGATAAATGTATCGGCATTGTATATATTCTCATGTATTGTTTTTGCATCTGTTCTATAATTCAATGGATGTTGAAAATATTTAAGATTGTATCTTTGATTTCTGCCATTGATATCCTCGATTATTAAACCTATGTTATATTGGTCAATTAATAAAAATATAATATAGATACAAACAAAACCAATAGAACGAATCATGATACCTAAATAATCACTTGATACTTTACTTGATTAATCACCTGATTTTTCATTTCCTTTCATTACCTGATTTTTGATCTGATTAATTACTTGATTTTTTACTTGATTAATCACTTGATTTTTCATCTGATTAATCACTTGATTTTTAACTTGATTTTTCACTTGATTAATTACTTGATTTTTCATTTGATTTTATTACCCGATTTTCCATCTGATTAATCTCATGATTTTTCACTTGATTAATTCACCTGTCAGATCATGTCATAAAGTCAGGTGATTTATCAGGTGATTAATCATATAATAAATAAAATGATAAATCAAGTGATTAATCACTTGGCTTTTTTCAGTAGGGGAGATACATGACCTGCTCTTAAACAAGTAATAATACTCAATATTCATCAATATTATTGAAATAATAGGAAATTATTGATTGAAATCACCCTATGAAATCATACATTTGAAATAGGCTTCCATTAACTATTAGTACCGTAGAAGTAGTAAGTTAAGGTTGCCACATGTACTGATTTTTCAGAAATTATTTTGTTTATATATTTGCAAATATACACGTATGTACAAATGAACATAATATTCTTTTATAAAATAGTAAAAGTTTAAAAGGAATTATGCTTATATGTATATACTTTTATATTTGCAAGTATATAAACAAAATAATTTCTGAAAAATCAGTACATCTGGCAACCTTAAGTAAGTGGGTAACTTGTATGTATTGAATTAGCCATCGCGTATAGTAATTCAAAATCACAGACTTGAGTTATATTAGAGCATCGAAATAATTACCTCTTGGCTTTCACATACTGTTTTTAACTTTGGTTTTATTCGTATTTCACGTATTTATAATTGTTATTAAATTGGAAACGTTAAACTTTTCAAATTAAAAAGTAAGCAAACCCCGTTCCTTCAGATCTCCAGCCACGAGTTCTGAAAACCGAGCCAATAGCACACTGTTATTCGCACATTTAAAGTAGTACTATCGTTAAGGGATTGACGGTTTAGAAAAATCTAAAATCGGGTATATAAGTAGATTTAAGTTCAAATAAGACGTAGTTAAATTTTGGTAAACTTTTGGAGTATGAGAGAAAAACGACAAACATTTTAATTTTCACACTTTTAACACGCGCTCTTATGGTGACCACACAGAAATTCTTTTTCAACTTTTGATTATAAGCTACTGATGGTTCAAAATTTCATCAAATTTAACACGTAATTAATTAAAGAACTGAAGAATAAATTTTTCAGTATCGAGTTTGAAACGATGTAAACATCTTAGACTCAATGCACGCCCGTGTATAACTATATACACTATATATAGATAGAGAGCGCATGTTAAAAGATGAAAATTAAAATGCCTATAATTTTTTTATCATGCTCTGGAAGTTAACCAAAATTTAACTGTGCTTTATTTGAATTAAAATCTACTTATGTGCCCAATCTCAGATTTTTCTGAACCGTGAATCTCTTAACGATAGTACTACCTTAAATAATATTTGTTACAACATTTGTCGTAATTATATTATACAATAAATAAATCAGGTAAATTTTATGTCATTTGAACTAGTTTTGCTTAACAGTAGTAAAAACGTTTTTTTTAGAAATAAATTTCAATAAATGTTTCATAACGATTAAAATTTTTTTTTTTTACTTTTGTTTTTCTTGTAATTGTTCCACTCTCATTTTCATTAATGAATTATTTAAAAGTCAATGTAACGAGACAATAAGTTTAAGGTTATTTAATAATGTACTTACTTAACTCTTCAGCTTTGCATCTGTTCAAATAAGCTTGTGTAATGAATTATTAAAATATAAATCTAATAAAAAAACCATTATCAGTGCTCATGAAGTTTAAATATACATTATATTTCAGCCTTCAAAACATGATTAGTGCTTCAAAAAATTTTAAATAATCCGTTATTTAAAAAATAAAATCTTAAGAATATATCTTGTGTTTATGAAATTTCATTAAAATGTGTTACTAAATAAATTTTAGCTAAAAATTTAGCAGGTAACCATTACAACTTATAACTTCAGAAATGTAATCAGCACCCATACATTTTTCTAGGAATTTTATATTGTATAAGTTCTAATTCTTCTAAGCATTTGGAGTACTTTAAAATGATAGTATAGTACACAAACATACATAATTGGATATACTTATGAATATTAAATATTTTATTTTTTATAATTAGAGTGATAATCAATTGAATGACCTGAAAAGTTTATTGATAAATCAACTGATAAATCAACTGATAAATCAAGTGCGAAATCGACTCAAATCATCAACTGATTAATCAACTGATTTATCAACTGATTTTTTTCGGTAGGGATTTATTACAAGCGCCGAACTAAGTCACCGATTTGGTTCCGACCGCCTCTTAAGAGGACGTTGGATCCCTCTATCCTTTTCTAATTGAAAAATGTAAGTTTTTGGAAAAACTAATAATTATTGATATAAATTAATAGTTGTCCGCAACTTGTATAGTAAAAAGCAATATTTTCTCTCTAGAGAACAAATTAATCTTGTGGCTTTGTTTTGAAGAAAAGTTTGACATTCTTAAACATCATATTCTCTAACCTCACTTATGATTTTGTAAATATATCAAACTTTTCTTGCAAACAAAGCATCAAAATTAATTTGTCCTCTTCAGAAAAAATATTGCTTTTTACTATACAAGTTGCGAACAATTCTTAATTTATATTAATAATTACTAGTTTTTTCAAAAGCCTACATTTTTCAATTAGAAAAGGATAGAGAGATTTAGTGTCCTCTTAAGGAGATGTAAAACGGACACTACACCTGTACTTATAGATATTAGCTTCCTTTCTATTTTATTGTTGAATTTCCAGAAAAGAAATGCATTAGCTTGTAGTATGTACCATGATGATTATTTTGATAAGTTTTCAAATAAATTCATTCATTAGCTTTTGAGATATTTGGATTCCTGTACAAAATTGAAAAATTTTTTTAAAAAATTTTGGAACCCAAAATTCTCAATAACTAATGAATGAATTCATTTAAAAATTTAACTGAATAATCTTCATGGTACATACTACAACTTAATGCATTTTTTTATTGAAAATTTTGTAATAAAATGTAAAGATAGTGAATATTTATGAGTACAGGTGTAGTGTCCATTTTACATCCCCTTAAGGTAAGAATGAAGTTATTAAAGTATTGCAAAAGAGGTTTAAGAAGAAGGAGAAAGAGAAGCGATTAGGTAAGTCCAACTCTTATATTACATAAAAATATTTATGGGTTTATTTAGTTTTTTTACCTTGACAATTATTATCATCAAGTCCAGGTGATATTTGACTTTGTAATGAAGTTTTTGTTGCGTTACTAGTCGAACTCATTGAATGATGGGATGAAGGTTGTTGTCCACCAGTAACTGTTGAATAAGAACATGGTGTTTCAGTTGGTGTACGATTTAAATAAGCGCGTGATCCAAGATCACCTGTCAATAAATCGATTAGTAGCGACGGGCGTTGTGTACGTAATTGACTGTCATTTATTTGATATGTTTCAGCGGCACTTCTTTTGGGTTCCGGCTGAATTTCATCTAAAATAATAAAAAAACTTTATTCAATAACAAACTTTTAAATCTTATTTAAAAAATTATTTTGTTCTATTTTATTTATTAGTATTAACATTCTAATGTTTTGATTTATTTATCATTTTAATATTTATAAAAAGAACAACGAAATCTTTAAAATACTTTGGAAGTTGCTATATTTTATCGACATTAACAAAAGATAAAAGTGAGGTGTTTTGAAAATGTTACTTAACTATTTTCACTACAACGAAATAGCAAAGTTAAGTACTTAAAAGTTTAGCATTAATAATTTTCGGAGAGATGTATCCAGAATGTAACGTACCCAAGTGGGTAATAGTTACTTTTTAAAAAAAAATAAATTATGGTCCAAATTCGATGCTAGATTAATTAGCGTATAATATAAACGCGATATAATTTTAATTTTATGTACGCGACTTGTATAATTTTCTTTAATGTATTTATTAAACTACGCAAGCTCCTTTCGGGCAGTGGGCCAGATTGGAGGGTAGCTATTAAATACTTTGCTAGCAAACTAAAAAAAGCTCCGTTCGGGCAGTAGACCGGATTGGAGTGTAGCTGCTAGGTCCCTATTTAACAAACTACACAAGCTCCGTTCGGGCAATAGGCCAGATTAGAGAGTAGCTGTTAAGTATTTTGTTAATGAAACGCCTGCTTATTAATACAGCTAGGCGTTTCCTTGGTTAGTATTAAATGTATTCTTTTATAATAATAATAAGGAAATATATATATATATATATATATATATTATTAAATATTTTTTTATTTTGATCAAAAATATACGTATGTAAATACAAAAATATAAAAAAAATGAAAACTCTCTGGTGAGAGAAAAAGAGAAGCTCTTTAAAGATGAAAGCTCAATTTATTTTATTAGGAAGCTCTTAATATTAACCTGGGGGGTTAAGCCTAGAGCGCTTGTATGTCCCCAGCGTCAATGGAGCTCAATTTGAATTTCTTTTTATTAAAAACCTTAGATAACAAAGGGCGTTAAGCCTAGAGCGCTTATAAATCCCAATTGTTATCGGTTCTTATGTTTATTTTAATTTTTTGCTTTAGAAAGCAAAGTGCGTTAAGCTTAAGCGCTTGTATGCCCCAATTGCTAAGCAAAAATTATTCTATGGCCAAGAAATTTATATCGGGTTCTTGATTAAATATCAACTCAGGTAAACAAAGGGCGTTAAGCCTAAGCGCTTGTATATCCCAATTGTTACCGGTCTGAGTCGATTCAAGAATAAGGCGCGCGAGTCAGCGAGACTCGGGCTTTTATACGCGCCGAGCTTCTCTCCATCTCTCTTACAATGGTGGGGAGCTTTTAAAGTTGCGCGCGCTTACAGGCTTTACAAAGTTTCGGAGTTTTATTTCTCCGTCTCGCTCGCTCTTATATGCTTAAATATTAAGACATAGTAAGCGCGCTGTGAGGTTGCCTCGCGCGCTGTAAGCCAGCTGTGCGTTGACCTATATACAACCTTGTATATAGGTCACGCGCTTACTATGCCTTTATGCGCTTATAACTTAAAATTTATTAATAAAATAATAAAATTAAATTGAAAAATGATTTAATAAAGAAAAAAAAAATATATTATTTAAAAGAAATAATTAATTTAAAGCAGATAACGAATTAAATAAATAAATAATTTGAAAATAATAAAAAATAAATTAAAATTAAAATGAAAAAATTGTTTAAATAATTAAATAGTGAAACATATAACAAATAGTAATGAGAAATAAAAAAAATAAAATCAAATAAAAATACAAATTTTAATAATATTTCAAAAATAAAAAGGGAAGAAAAACGGGGCGCTTTGGGGCGTCAGATTGCCCCCAAATAAAAAATTTTTTTCAAGGTGGTAACAAAAAATTTTTTATTTTACAAAAACAAAAATTATCACAGTATTTGCTTGATATTTACAAAATAAAAATCTTTTTAGGAAATAAATTAAAAGAGTCTCATTTAATAAATTGAACTAAAAAATGTCTTAATCCAAACTAAACTTAAAAATTGTCTTTTTTCCATATTTTTTAACAAATAAATTAAACGCACAAAAAAAACTAAAATATCACATAAAACGAAAAAACAGTCTTTTAAAATTAAATAAAAATACGCACTTTTTTAAATAAAAAATCACAAAGCACAAAAAAAAATTCACTGTTTCTTTTTTAAATTAAACGGAGGCACTATGGGCTGAGGGCCTTCACCCATGAGACGAAATCCTCGATGTTCAGGAGGTGGATGTCGTCCTGGTTGGAGGATATACCTAAATCCTCCAGCTCTGCGAAGACTTCTTCCAAGGTTTCTTCCCTTGCCTTTTTTATTGGGGTCAGCACGTAATTTGTGTTTGTCGTGCTTGGCCCTGGATTGTAGGCCCCAATGCACGCCGAGGTGATGGTGGCGGCGATCCTCCTTTTTCTTGCCGCCAGTTTCTTCTTATTTTCCATTGTGGCTGGAATTAATGGAGCGATTGTCGTAGATGGTGGTGAAGGTGGCGGCAAAGGAGACGGCGACCGAAAAGGATTCGGTATCCTAGTTGTGCGGACTCGGACCCTTCCTGTCCTCTCCTGCTTCTCTTCAAGGAGCGCTATCTCCGCGGCCGTCGGGAATAGCAGGGGCGTCATCGTCGGTTTGAATACACCGGCGAGACGCGTTTCACAAAACCTGCCCCTGGCAGGTTTCTTTTTTGTAATGGAGACGAATTTATTTCGCCTCCGCTTTATTGACTGACATGAGAGATGTTGATAAGGCTCCCATGTACAGTCAATAATATTTTTTTCTATTAGGTATGCCGTAGCCTGAGTGGTGGCATGGCATGTGCCATATAGATCAGTTTGCGTGGAGGCGTCCATGCTTGATACTGGCTATGGCTTGACTGGCGCGACTGATAAGAGCGCGCAAGCTGCTGTTTGTAAGTCGCGGCAGTCAAACTTTTCCCTACTCTGATGCGCGCGCAGCGTATATAGGGCCCACAAGTCTTCACGGCGCGCGCTTCAAACTCTCGTACTAGGCGCTCTGTCCCTTTCTAATATTCATTTAAATTTAATAATTAATTACATTTAAACGCGACGTAAGAAACTAATTCTTTTTCGTAACAGTAATTGAATAATTTTTTTCTGTTGAATCAAATTATAAAATTCATTAGTTACCGAGCTTTTTTTTCTTTTAAACTATTTACATACACACGCGTTAACTGTGATAATTCTTGTTTTTAGAAATCTTGCGCGCTGTTGCCAAGCTTGAACAGATCAATATTAGCGCTTTACAAGGAAATATTTTTCCAAGAATTTCAATATATTCTTAAATAAAAAAATTTTTTCTTTTTTTTTTAAACAAATTAGTTTTTTTTAAATTCACATTCTTAAATAAAAATCTATGTCTTTAAACTAATGATTTTTTTTTTAATCATTTCTATTGAAAAAAAATTTTTTTTTAAAGTATTTACAGTTTTTTTTTCAACGTAGCAATTAACATAGGTGCGCAAATAAATACTTGGCTTTCATTAACGTGTAGAAGTGTAAATATAAAATAATATAAATGTAAATAATGTATTATAAAAATAAACAAAAAATTTTTTTTCGTTTCGCATGTAATTTTATGTGCTGTACGCCATAATTTTTTAAATTCATTTATTTAAACTATAAATAAATTATTTACAAACCAAATTTATATCACAAAATTTTTTCACGCGTAATAGGGTTTTAAATTTGATACATGAAATTTACCACGATCTTTTAATGAATTTTCATCTATTAACAAATACGTATCAATTCCTATTTTTTCTTTTACTAAAAAAGGACCACTATATACGTGAAAGAATTTTGCGATCTTTCTATCAATCGCATCCGATAGATTTTGTTCTTTTATCAACACTAAATCATTTTCGTGGAATACGAAATGTTTTTTGTTTAAGTTTTTCTTAATTGCACGCTTTTTTAAGCTATCTTGCATGATATCTCGCGCTAAAGAGATTCTCTTTTCTTGAGATATTTCTTGTTTTTCTTCTGGGATTTTTAGATATTTTTCCCAAAGCCTTATCGGTTTTTTATTTAAATGTAGCTCCAATGGCGTACATGTCGTCGTTTCGTGATGCGTCTCGTTGATGATTAGTTGAATTAAATCAACGTATTTCATCCAACTTGTATGCTTGTCACCTACAAAAGTACGGAAAAAACGACCAAGTTCGCGATGTACGCGTTCTACCACGTTGCTCTGCGGATGTCTTATAGACGAAAAAATCGGTCGAATTCCTTCGTTATTTAGTTTTTTCATCCATTTATCGGATACAAATTGTCTACCGTGATCAGCTATTATAGATTCCGGTTTACCGTATTTTTCAATGTAGTCATTGAAAATTTTCTTAATTACTGTAACTGTATTTGCACGTTTTAACGGATATAATACCACGTATTTAGAAAAAACGTCTATAGTCGATAAAATGAATTTTACGCCCCCCGTTGACGTCGGCAAAGGCCCGTAAAAATCGATTGAAAGTAAGTCATTAGGCTTTTCTACGAGTATCGGTTGGAAAAGCTCTTCGTATTTAATAGTTAAGTGCTTAGTTCTTTGACATGTATCGCAGTTTTTTAAGAATAAGCGCACTTTTTTACACATTTTATAAGCAAAAAAATGCTCATGAATCATTTTGTAAACCTTTTTAGATCCTATATGACCGTAAAGTTCGTGAATTTCCAACACGAGCTTTTTAAAGACAATTTCCGGTAATATGATTTTTAATCTATGAAGAGTATTTTTACAAATTAGATCATTTTCAATTATGAAACGTTTTTGAGAGCTTTCATTTGTTTTAATTTTATCAATTATTTTCAGGATGTAACTATCTTTTAATTGCAAATCACGTAAATTTTTTAGATCATTTATTAATTCTTTACTTAATTTCATCGTTTTTAACGCAGCTATTATTATTTCAGCGTCATCTTTTATAAAATCAGGGTCAACTACACGACTTAAATAGTCAGCGACTGCATTTTTCTTTCCTGGTAGATACTCAGGATAAATATTAAAGTCTTGAATTGCTAATATCCACCTGCGTAGTCGAGCATTATTATACTTGCTACTACGCAAAAATGCAAGTGCTTCGTGATCAGTTCTCACGATAATTTTTGAAGCTCCTCGCAAGTAAGAATCAAGTTTTTCTAGCGACCATAGTATCGCTAAAAGCTCTTTTTCTGTAGTGAAATAAAAACATTCACTACCCTTTAACGTGCGGCTTATGAAGCAAATTATTTGTTCTTCGTCGTCATTGTTAACTTGCGAAAGTACGCCTGATATAGCATAATCACTCGCGTCTGTAGTTAAGATATAAGGACGCTTAGGATTTGCAAATTTTAAGATTATATTCTCATCGAATAGATTCTTTACATTTATGAATGCTTGGTCGTGTTCTTCAAGCCATTCATATTTTTTGCCCTTTTTTAATAAATCTATTAAAGGCTTAGCACTTTCAGAAAAATTCTTTACGAATTTCGTATAAAAATTTACGAAACCGAGAAAGCTTTGCAATTCTTTAATGTTTCGCGGTTTACGAAAATTTTTTATGGATCTTATTTTGTTCGGATCGGGCCTTAATCCTTCAGCGGATATTATACGCCCGAGGAACTCAACTTGATCGCTTATAAATTTAGATTTTTTAAAATTTAAGCGCAAGTTGTGCTTGAGTAAACGCTGGAATAGCGTTCTCAAGTGCTGTAAGTGTTCGTCAAAATTTGTTGATTTTACTAGTAAATCATCAACGAATACAAATAAAAAACCATCTAATCTAGAAATAGCTTCATGTAGACCGCGTATTAAAGCAGCACTGCTCGTCTTTATACCGAAAGCTGCGACGTTAAATTCGTAAACGTGACTATCGCATTTGAAAGCTGTAAATTTCTTGCTTTCTTCTGCAAGCTCGATCTGCCAATAGCTGTTGTTAATAATGTTGGTAAGGTCGAGGCTTGTCATGCATTTGCTATTAATGCATCTTTGAAAAACCTCTTTAATACCCGGAGGAGCCTCATAATCGTCGTTTAACCGCTCGTTTAACTTACGAGCATCTAAGCATAATCTGATAAAGTCATCCTTCTTTTTTACGACAACTATTGGATTAATATAAGGGCTATTAGAGCGGCGTATTATTCCGAGTTCTAGCATTTTATTTATTTCGGCTTTTACTTTTTCACGATAATTTAAAGGAATCGGATAAGGTTTAGAATAGAACGGTGACTCGTCTTTTAAATGTAATTTATATTTATAATTTGTTAATAAACTGGGCCGTTTTACGAATACTTCTTTGAACTCGATAATTGTTTGTTTTAATTTTTCTTTTTGTGCATCATTTAGATTTACACATAAGTTTATTTTTTCATCGATTTCCTTTAAGGAAAGCTCGCACGAATAATAATCGTTAGTAAAATTTTTATTACTAATTTGATTATTAAAGTTTTTTAAGAGCTTCGAAGTTTCTTCATTTTCAAAGAAATCTTCATAAGACTCTTGTATACACAGAGAGGTAGATTCTTTTGAATCGAACTTTACATCTGCGTACTCGATGATTCCATCGATACCATTGATTTAAAAGAGTATTTCTTCGGTTACCGTGTTTATTATCATTTTAAGAGCTTTTTGCGAGTCGTAGCCTAAAATGTATGGTTTTACAAGTTTAGGAACTACAATAAATATTAGTTCTTTTTCTAAAATACCGAATTTTACTTTTATTTGAACTTGAAATTTTAGACGCGTGGATTTTGCTCCGGTAGCACCTTTAATGATTTTCCCGCTTATTGGTAGAGTCGGCTTGTCTTTAAATTTATTTAAGTTAGAATAATAATATTCTTCAGAAATGCACGTTATCTCACTTCCGGTATCTATCAAGACTTTAGTCAAAACGTTTTCTATTTCAATAGTTATTTCCGGACAGTGTATGACGTTTGCGTTTGATTCTTCAGGATTTATATCATATAATAAATCTTCGCGAGGATTGTTTAAAATCGACGCAATTAGGTTTTCGTCTGATAATTTATTATTTAATTTAGTTAAATCATAATGGGGGTTTTTTAATTTATTAAATTTTTTATTATAATTTAACTTAGTTTTAGGTTTTTTATTTACTTTAGTTGCACCACGCGATGAATTTAATTTTTTACCCGAGAAACGAGATGCAACTACTTTGCGTTTCCCAAGATGGTACATTTACTCGGAATTGGCGTCTCTTTCGGATTAATTTTTAATAAATCCTCGATGACATCATTATCCTTCTGACTTTTATTACGCGAATCTACGTGAGCTTTTTCTTTATTCGCGGTTGATTCCTTTTTACTAGGATTTTTTTCCGTTCCCGAAGCTTGCAACGTATTTACGTGTTTGGATTGCCAGGGCCTATTGAATACGCTTGGCTTTTTATCCGTTTCTTGATTGAGTGACGGTTTATTTAAAGAGAAGACTTTAACTTTTTCTTTATTTTCGTCGTCATCGAAATCAGCTAAGATTTTAAATAATTCAGCTTTTTCTTTGACATTTCTGCCAATAATCGCGTGTCTCACTACTCGATCATAATAATCAGTTATTCGATTGATGAAATCTTGCTCGGTTTCGTCAATTTCTAGTTCCTTTGCTAAACCGAACATTTCAATCGCGTAATCAACGCGTGTTAACTTTCCCCCGGGTGTATATCTACCGAACTCGACTTTACGCCTCGCGGTGCGCTGAATACTGGAATTCCAGTACCTCTGTTTAAATCGATTTACAAAATCGTTGAAATCTTCAACTTCATCTTGCTCAAGGAACCACCAGCTTTTTGCTGAGTCCTCGAGAGTTTGTGAAATAATACATAATAATTCGTGTAAGTTTGGCTTAACGAATTCTATGTATTTATTTAACTCGTGCAAGAATTTCATCGGGCTTTCTGTATCTAGCCCTTTGAATTAAGGTAAATCGATGTTTATTTTACGAGTCGCTTTATTAATTGGTGTACTAGTACCGTCAGGGGTCATATGAGTGATATTCTCAATTCTATTTTCGAGTTTTTTAATGTCTTTATCACTTTTAGACGCGGCATCATCAATTTGCTCCAAGCAATATTTCTTTAACACGGTTAAATCGGCGTTATCGTCTAAACGTTTAATTATTCCGTTTAAGGTATCTTTTCATTTATCGTTTTCTTTTGTTACTTCTTTGTTTTTATTCTCAAGCGAATTAATTTTATTGTTTAATTTTTCAATATCATCTTGAACCTTTTTTAACGTATTAGTTAAAGAATCGAATTTTTCATCGCATCTATACGCGGATTTCTCAGGCAATTCATCTACAGTTTTATTTAGATCGATTACCTTTTTGTCTAGGGCATCTTGGCGTTCGTCTAAGGTTTTAAATTCCTCAGAAACCGCCGCTTGCCACTCGAGATGCTTTTTACTATCCTCAGATATACTATCATCTTGCAAAGACGTTTGAGTGTCCTGGTAACGTGCACGAAGAATTTTCTTTGCGTGCGACATCATGAAAAGATTTTTTTCACTTTAATAATTAATTTTAAATTTTTATGGTATTGATTTATTTAAGACCCGAGCTTATTTTATTTAACATAAAAAGAAATTTTTTGATTTATATTTTATGTTATGAGTTAATTCAAAGTTAATTTTGCAATTTGAGCAGTTAACTCATTTAATTTATAAGTTTTTAATCGCGACACTCGTAAAAATGCCTAAACGAACACAAATAGTTTCTTTCTTATTCACCAGACGTCTCACGGCTTCGCATAAAGCTTTATTTGTATTTTTTAAATTCTTGATTTCTCGCGCTTGTTTATCCACGGTATCGATCAATTTAATATTTTGTTCGCGTAAAAATTCTACGTTATCAGTTAATACAGACATCGTATCCCAACGATCGGCATCAAGGCCTTCAACGCGTCCGATACGTGCAAATAGCTCGGCAACTTGCGACTGCACGAAACTATCTATCGCGAGGTCTTGTACCATTTTAATCACGTATATATTAAAACGTATATATTTTTGCGTTTAAATTTTACGAAACTAATCCTGGCAGGATCGCCAGTTGTAACGTGCCCAAGTAGGTAATAGTTACTTTTTAAAAAAAAATAAATTATGGTCCAAATTCGATGCTAGATTAATTAGCGTATAATATAAACGCGATATAATTTTAATTTTATGTACGCGACTTGTATAATTTTCTTTAATGTATTTAATAAACTACGAAAGCTCCTTTCGGGCAGTGGGCCAGATTGGAGGGTAGCTATTAAATACTTTGCTAGCAAACTACAAAAAGCTCCATTCGGGCAGTAGGCCGGATTGGAGTGTAGCTGCTAGGTCCCTATTTAACAAACTACACAAGCTCCGTTCGGGCAATAGGCCAGATTAGAGAGTAGCTGTTAAGAGCATGACGAAGCTGTCCGCCTTCTAATAATATTTCCAATCTTAACTTATGAATAAACGATGCGTTTAATCGAGTTTCTTTGCTACAAAGAAAAAATTTGTAAGATTAAACTCTAGTGCGGACAACTCAAGAAATCCACCAAAATATTATACATACAAAGTTATAATACAAACTTTCAATATGTCGTATTTTAAGGTTAGGTTTGTCGAGTTTGATATCTAATTTCCAATCCAAGCTCATAAAAAAATAACAAGTTCAAATGATTTTTTATTTTAACAATAATTATTGTATAAATATAGCTTTAGTGCGGACAAGTCATTATATTTGTTTAATTTAAGAATTTAAAAAGATATTGATAAAATAAAAAAAGCAAAACTCGATTGCTACAGCTCCGACATGCCGTTAAGTATTTTGTTAATGAAACGCCTGCTTATTAATACAGCTAGGCGTTTCCTTGGTTAGTATTAAATGTATTCTTTTATAATAATAATAAGGAAATATATATATATTATTAAATATTTTTTTATTTTGATCAAAAATATACGTATGTAAATACAAAAATATAAAAAAAATGAAAACTCTCTGGTGAGAGAAAAAGAGAAGCTCTTTAAAGATGAAAGCTCAATTTATTTTATTAGGAAGCTCTTAATATTAACCTGGGGGGTTAAGCCTAGAGCGCTTGTATGTCCCCAGCGTCAATAGAGCTCAATTTGAATTTCTTTTTATTAAAAACCTTAGATAACAAAGGGCGTTAAGCCTAGAGCGCTTATAAATCCCAATTGTTATCGGTTCTTATGTTTATTTTAATTTTTTGCTTTAGAAAGCAAAGTGCGTTAAGCTTAAGCGCTTGTATGCCCCAATTGCTAAGCAAAAATTATTCTATGGCCAAGAAATTTATATCGGGTTCTTGATTAA
This sequence comes from Anastatus disparis, assembly GCA_017163975.1. Lineage (NCBI taxonomy): Eukaryota > Metazoa > Arthropoda > Insecta > Hymenoptera > Eupelmidae > Anastatus > Anastatus disparis. The sequence goes on from JAFFSR010000071.1 coordinate 483,202, forward strand.
ATATCAACTCAGGTAAACAAAGGGCGTTAAGCCTAAGCGCTTGTATATCCCAATTGTTACCGGTCTGAGTCGATTCAAGAATAAGGCGCGCGAGTCAGCGAGACTCGGGCTTTTATACGCGCCGAGCTTCTCTCCATCTCTCTTACAATGGTGGGGAGCTTTTAAAGTTGCGCGCGCTTACAGGCTTTACAAAGTTTCGGAGTTTTATTTCTCCGTCTCGCTCGCTCTTATATGCCTAAATATTAAGACATAATAAGCGCGCTGTGAGGTTGCCTCGTGCGCTGTAAGCCAGCTGTGCGTTGACCTATATACAACCTTGTATATAGGTCACGCGCTTACTATGCCTTTATGCGCTTATAACTTAAAATTTATTAAGAAAATAATAAAATTAAATTAAAAAATGATTTAATAAAGAAAAAAAAATATATTATTTAAAAGAAATAATTAATTTAAAGCAGATAACGAATTAAATAAATAAATAATTTGAAAATAATAAAAAATAAATTAAAATTAAAATGAAAAAATTGTTCAAATAATTAAATAGTAAAACATATAACAAATAGTAATGAGAAATAAAAAAAATAAAATCAAATAAAAATACAAATTTTAATAATATTTTAAAAATAAAAAGGGAAGAAAAACGGGGCGCTTTGGGGCGTCAGAAGAAAATCTAATTAATCAAATTCGCATATCTCTTTTTTATAATGAAAAAATTTATTTTTTCAATAAAGAGATAGATAGATCTCATCTTATTTACCTAGATTTTTCGCAAACAGGGAATCCTACAATTAGGGTGATAGTCAAGCTGCTCTCAAGTCAACTGCTTCTAAATATCGAATATTCACTTAAGGAAATATAGAATAATAATATTAGAGTTTTCCAAATTTGAAATCTTTAATACAAAAGTTTCAAGAAGTATCTCCTCATTATAACTTTCCATTTTAATTAATAAGAAGCATGATATAGAGATATTTCGAGAAACTTTTGCTTAAAGATGAAAAATTCAAGAAACTGTAATATCTGTAACTAACTATAAATCATGTAGTTTACTACTTCATCTTACAGTTATTTTTCTTAAGTTTTAGTTATTCAAAAAATAGTTTATTAGTTTTGGATTTCAATTTTTAGAGAGTTATCGTATTCTCTTTTAAATATTGTTGTTTATCTAAATCATTCATATTTCGCACGTTTTATATTTATATTAACCCTTAACTGGCACTGTTGGTACCAATATACGTAAGTGGCACTGTGGGGTATTTAATACCCTAAGGTACTCAAGCGAGTCTCACGCAGCCGGTACTTAATATTATTGTACAAAAAAATTTTCTAACGTTACTCAGAGTATGTTTTTTAAAGTTAAACTGTTTTTAGACTCATTTGTTTAAATTAAAATAGTAAAAAAAAATGTTGAAAAAAAAAACGGAAAAATTCAGTTTTTCCACTTAAAAAATCATAACTCGTGTAGTTTTTAATATTTTAATGGCTCTCCAACACACACTGATGCCTGCCACACTATACACACCTCATGAATCTTTAGTTAGGAATGTCAACTACTGACAGATGTCGCCACTTAGGCTATTATTAAGATCTTAGTACAATTTATATGAACTTAAAGAAGGTTTGGGGTAAATTTTACCCACGGTGCCAGTTGAGGGTTAAAATAACCTTATCTTATAATGAATACGCGTCAGACCGTACAATATAGCGATATAAGTAATCTGTCAAATAATAAATTAAGAGTATCCCGCAAAGAGTGTTAATACTGTTTATCGCTTCAATAAAATCAACAATATTTATTCTGAAGACGCTTAAGATAAAAATATGATTGGCGTACTAATAGACAAGTCACTAGAAATGGAAGACGATACAAGAGCACCAACTGACTTGATTAGTGATGAAATGCTTAAAAATGTACAGTTCATTATTTTCAGCAGAATGGCAGGATAATTGGGGGTTTCCCAGTCACAATGCATTTAAGGTTTGGAGTGGCACTGGTTTTCACGTAGCTCATAAGGTTTAATGCGCTCTCTGTAATGCTTATGCAAAAAAGATGGATGCGAAACTCAGAATAATGTGTGGAAGTAGAGTACTCAGAACAAGCTTCTGCAATGCATTCAGTCGCACAAAGGGGCGGAAAAGTGCGCTGGACTCTGGCGTGATTATTAACATATTAATAAAACGTAAGCTGAAACCTACGGTATTAAGACTGAATTAAAGCCTAAAAAAAATCAAATTTAAATGTAATGAGTTTTATTTATGTTCCCTCATGAAACTAGCCTGCATAATAACTACAGAATTTCTACAGATTTTCCTGCAGAGCTCCTACAGAGCTTGCGTACAAATTCTGCAAATGTTTTGCAGGAAATTCGTAACAATTCTATATTAAAGCTCCAAATATTATGCGTCAATCGTGCAGAATTTTTGCATGAATTCCTCTTAATTGTCTGCATATTTTCCGCAGATATAAGAGTGAACTTCTACATGGATTTCCGTCACTGATCGAATTTTTTTTTTCTTCTCAGTAATAAAATAACCTTCTATTATGTATATGAAGATAAAATTTACCTTGTAGAACGCTCAAAAATTTTTTTTTTTTACTACAGCAATTTTAGTGTTGGATGTAAAAATAAAAATTTAAAAATTTAAAATGAACCTCTACTTCTAAATGACTATAGCTCCGTCAATTTTTAACCTTTTTGGGCGTCATCTCAACGAAAATGTGCGGAATCCAGTCTAGTTTTAAATCCATTCTCGATTTTTGTAATACAATTTGATCTCACTGAGTTATTTACGAAAAACCGAAAAAAGCTATTTGTTTCAAACACTATTTTCTCAGAAACTATAAATTTTTTTTTTTAATTTTTATGATTTTATATATAAAAAATACTAACTTTAAGGGTAGGTGAGGATATGCGATTTTGCCTTATTTTTTTTCAACAGATTTTTAAACGTTTTTTTTATATTTTCGGTTTTAAAACATTGTTACCATGGCACATCGTACTATTTTTCCAACTTCACGTAATCGCACAACTATTCTTATGCTTTTATTTATTCATATATCAAAAATATCAACAATAATCTTTAAAATAAACCCTGGGACGAATATTTTGATCAATTAGAACCAAAGTTATGACGATTTAAAGTTTTAAAAAAAAATGGTGAAACTTTAAATAAATATATTTACTTTGAATTTTGAATTTTGAATTTTGAATTTGAATTTTGAATTTTGAATTTTAAATTTAAATTTTGAATTTTGAAAAGGTGAATTTTTCAAATACTAAAATATATTATTTGGTCATTTTCAATGAACAAATAATATCTGATACAATTAAGAAATGAACACTAATGAATTGAGAACTAATGTGAATAAAAAAATCCGAATTTGAATAAAACCTTTCAATTTACTTCTTGCCACTCATGTCTCGAAGTTTTGGCAGTGTAGATTTGGTTTCGTTTACTTTTCCAACAGTGAATCTTTTGAATAGCTTTAATTTCTTTTGCATTTCCTAACCATTCCATTTTTTTCGTCTGTCGAAAAACTTCTAACCCATCCTTGCGGATAACAAGAATGTTAATCGATGGAGTATATTTTGACACGTGAGTGGCGAAATTTTCAGCGTTTCTAATAAAATCTGCACTCTTCTTGGACAGATTATGCGTGGTAGCATAATGTTTAACTAAACTACCAATACCGTCACAAGCACCTTTACCATGACCTGTTGCAGAAAAAAGCCATTTTCTGTTTACTTTTGAGTTTTGAAGCTCATAGAATTGATATATATTTTTAAAATGACTGGCAGCTCCATCAGAAATGGTTATGATTTCATCAAGATCTTGTGCAATATGTTTTTGTTTTAAGTTGTCGATAATTAAATTTATAGCCATTAGGGCATGAGACGAATCATGTTTAATATCGTCAGAGACGGTGACATAACTGACTGTTTGATTTCCGAAATAGCATACTGACGTAAATATTGATATTTGGTTTTTACTCCAATGATAGCTTTAAGAAGGGGCCGAACTATCTGTCTTTGTCTAATAGCGTTTTTCATCATTTATGTAAACACTATCCGGTATAACAAGAAAAAAATAGCAGCCCCGCTAGATATTAGTATGATAAGTAAATTTTGTAATAACAAACAAATTTTTTTACTGCGTAATTTTTGAATAATTAGAGACCTACCAAAAAAGATAGGTTATATTCTAGATAGCTAGTAGGTCTCTAATTAGTCAAAAACTATGCGATAAAAAATTTGATTGTTCTTACAAAATTTACTAATTATACTAATATCTAGCGGGGGCTGCTATTTTTTTCTTGTTATAAAGGATAGTGTTTATATAAATGATAAAAAATGCTATTAGACAGAGATAGATAGTTCGGCCTCTTCTTATATTTTATTTTTAAGCAGAACTGTCCAATTTTCTACAAAATCGACATGAATAACTTATTGGAAGTCATTATTTTTCGCTAAAAGTTTAACCTCTTTAATTGCTATACGTTGAATTTCTTTGACCAATTTATGAACATTTACAGTGAGAGCACGCTCTCTTAACTCTATTGAGAAATTTTCAATTGTGCTAGTTTTATTCAGTAAATTTGATTTTTCCCAAACACCATAAATTATTTCTTCATATAAATCTTCTTCTGTCGAAGAAATTACTTGTAAATCAATAGAATCTCCAATCGGACATTCTTTACATTCTCTTAGTACACATTTCATATCATCTTTTGAACAAAAAAGTGAAGAACATATTTTCGATTCCAAATCTGCAATGTCTTGTTTATTCTCTTTTTTATAATTATTCAAAGCATCTAACATAAGTTTAAGATTCTCGCAGTAAACACAAAGACACGAATCGGTGGGTGGATGTGGTATAACCCACTTTGGTCTTAAAGCGTAGAATGTTGATTTACCAATTTTTGTTTTCATTTTAGGATTTTCGTCTTTAAATAATTGATATATTTTTTTTATACTTCGCGTAAGAAAGCGTTTGACTTTTTTAGTTTTTATACCATTTTCTTTGATAGATACTGTGTCGCTTTTATTTACACTTTGACAAGAACAATTAAAATCATCGTTCAGATAATAATCCTTTACTTTCATTACAATTTCACTACCCAAAGAATGGCCACAATAGTTCTTAGACTGCTTGTAAATTTTTTTATTATTTACCAATGATCGTGCTTGATCAATCATATAAATAGTTACATTTGGTGAAACTGATAATAAATAATCTTTGGAAATATCACTTGGTATAATACTCAACAATCGCACTTTCTCAAAAAAATTTGAACAATTATTTAATGCAATTTTAATATTCTCAAGCTATTTATCATTTATTTTACATTCATTATTTTCATTCAATGCGGGCAAATCCGCTATATCGTAGACTTTCATCATTTTACTTGCTATTTGTGAATCAAATGCATCGTTTATTTGTTTTCTTTTTCGGAGAGCATATGATTCTCGCATCTTGATATTGATACTTTGAGGCATTTTAATTGGTGAAATGTTTAATTCCAAATTACTTGAAGTCTCGTTGAGCTGTTCTACCACAGCCTCACTATGAATAAAATCTTCCGAAGATTGTTGACTGCTTGGAGTCAATCAAACAGGTGCATTTTCCACCTTATCTAATAATATTTTGTAACAGGAAGGGTATACTTTATCTTCTCTAGAGAAAGAAGTATTTGGATACAAGCGCTTCAAAGACTCCGCTAGATCACCTAATGCTCTAAGCGGACTTTTGGAGCAATCATAAACAACTTTTTTGTGCCTTTCTTTTAAATCCTTGCACTTAATTTTAACAATCAGTGATGCCATTATTGATATTCTGTTCAATGACAGATCGAAAAAAATAATTTTTCTTAAACAACTTTATTTTTTATCTTCCTTTTCTTATATTTTTAAACGCGTCAAGTCGTTGATGAGAATGCAAAGAATGAATTATCACCACCTAGTAGTGACATGCGTCAACTTCCTACAAAATAAATTCAAATTCTAGGCACGAAATTCAAACTAATAAAAAAATTATATTCTTTAACAAAAAATATTTTTATTATAATAATGTACCATAAAAAGAGGATAAATGGTTATGTATTCTTTCATCAAAATAACTTTTTTTTAAATTAAAAAATTTATATCTTCAGTATTTAATCTTTAACGAAAATTGCGTTTCCTCAATGTAAATATATTTATTTAAAGTTTCAGCATTTGTTTTTTAAACTTCAAATCGTCATAACTTTGGTTCTAATTGTTCAAACTATCCGATCCAGGGTTTATTTTAAAGATTATTGTTAATATTTTTGATATATTAATAAATAAAAGCATAAAAATAGTTGTAAAAACACGTAAAGTTGGAAAAATAGTACGATGTGCCATGGTATCAATGTTTCAAAACCGAAAATATAAAAAAAACGTTTAAAAATCTGTTGAAAAAAAATAAGGCAAAATCGCATATCCTCACCTACCCTTAAAGTTAGTATTTTTTATATATAAAATCATAAAAATTAAAAAAAAAAAAATTTATAGTTGCTGAGAAAATGGTGTTTGAAACAAATCGCTTTTTTTCGGTTTTTCGTAAATAACTCAGTGAGATCAAATTGTATTACAAAAATCGAGATTGCATTTAAAACTAGACTGGATTCCGCACATTTTTGTTAAAAGAACTCCCAAAAAGGTTAAAAATTGACGGAGCTATAGTTATTTAGAAGTAGAGGTTCATTTTCAATTTTTGAATTTTCGTTTTTACATCCAACACTAAAATTGCTGTAGTAAAAAAAAAAAATTGTTGAGCGTTCTACGAGGTAAATTTTATCTTCATATACATAATAGAAGATATTTTTATTACTGAGAAGAAAAAAAAAATTCGATCAGTGATGGCCTGCATGAATCTGAATGGAATCAGCCCTATACATTTCACAGAATTATCCTTGACCAAATTGAATCATGTTCTGCAGGATTTAAGTGATTAATTTCTGCAATAGTTATAAACGATTTATGCGGGAAAGCCACATAACTTGTGCAAAAAATATTATTCCCAATGTAGTGTCAGATTATATAGAAGGTTACTGTAACAAAAATACTGTAAGATTTCTACGGAGATTTGACATAATTTTTCCACAAATATGCAAATGTTCTATATTGACGGCGCAGGATTTCAGCAAATATTTTTCCTGATGTTCTGCAAATATTGTAATGAATTTCTACCTAAAGCTCTTTATTTAATGCAGAACTCTTCCAAATTATCTATAATAATTTTACAGATCAATACTCAAAAAAATTGAATTATCTTCTGCAGAAATTAAGTAGATAATTTCTGTAAAAGTAAAATACAATTTATGCAGATAAACTATATAACTTCTGCAGAAAATATTGTTTAAATCATAGAAGTAGACCATGTCGAAATATTGTAAAATTTCTATAGAGACTATGCAGAATTTAGACTTGTGAAGTTAGCGCCTGTAAAAATAAAATATTAATATTTTTTAGCAATGAAAAGCTAAAACGTTTGCTCCTCATTTGCGGAAATAGTCTCCGTGCAAATTTTCATTTGTGGATTTTTCATTTTCAAGTTATTGGAAAAACAAATTTTCCGATATAAGCGCGGCGCTAAAAATGTTTTCCTTATTATTTCATTGAAAACTCCTGTAAAATAATATTCTTTCTAGACTAATTGATTCCTCCTTTCTTGCGGATTACATAAATATTTTCATTTAATTAATTGTTCAATAAAATAATAAGATAAATCAATTTATAATTATTTAGTGGAAAGCAGTTTAAAATCTAGTTATTTTTTAGGGATTCCTGTTTCACTCGTTCCTATATTCTAATTTTAATATCGCGGGCGCTAAAATTATGAAAATGAATTAAATATATTGATTATTATTTAAGGAATTTAGTATATTTAATAGCATAAATTGTTTTCTCCTCGTATGCGGATTTATTTATAAGTAATAAATTTGCATAACTTCGAATAATTAAAATTTTTAAGAAAATAAAAATTAGTCAAATGTAGAGTCAGTTGTTATAAGTTTACAAGGTTATAAAATTTAAAGGGACAATTTTAATTTTTGCAGACGCGTATAAATAATAAAAAAGTAACGTAAGTAAATTATATTCTTAAATAATCAAAACGATGCAACAATTAAGAATAAAAGGATTTTAACATAGTTTAGAAATTGCAATGTTTTGCTTCTCATATTTATATCTCGATATCTCGAATAATCATACTTATAAATAAATCCGCACACGAGGAGAAAACAATTTATGCTATTAAATATACTAAATTCCTTGAATAATAATCAATATATTCAATTCATTTTCATAATTTTAGCGCCCGCGATATTAAAATTAGAATAGAGGAACGAGCGGAACAGGAATCCCTAAAAAATAACTAGATTTTAAACTGCTTTTCACTAAATAATTATAAATTGATTTATCTAATTATTTTATTGAACAATTAATTAAATGAAAATATTTATGTAATCCGCAAGAAAGGAGGAATCAATTAGTCTAGAAAGAATATTATTTTACAGGAGTTTTTAATGAAATAATAAGGAAAACATTTTTAGCGCCGCGCTTATATCGGAAAATTTGTTTTTCCAATAACTTGAAAATGAAAAATCCGCAAATGAAAATTTGCACGGAGACTATTTCCGCAAATGAGGAGCAAACGTTTTAGCTTTTCATTGCTAAAAAATATTAATATTTTATTTTTACAGGCGCTAACTTCACAAGTCTGCAGAATTTTTTCATAATCATGCAAATTTTCTTTATCATTTGTGCAGAGTTCCTGCAAAACTTTTTGCTGATGCTCTGCAAACGCTCTGCAGACATTGTGATGAATTTTCATGCGAAGTTCCTGATTTAATGTAGTAGATGTATGCAGGATTTCTGAAAAATATCTTTATAAACTTTACAGATCAATACTTCTCATTGTTGGTTAGGCTTTCTGGAGACGAATTGGTGCAGAAGGTATTTATAACTAGGCGTAGATTAACGGGTTTTTCGACAGCGGATCTGGATCCCTCCCTCCTTGGCAGTTCTTCTACCACCAAGCACCATTCACAAATATATATAAATGAGTATCTTGAAAAAGATCAATATATTAAGTTTAAAAATCTTAAAAAGTATGCTAAAGGAAAAGGTTGCAAGTTTGTTTGGCATAGAGGTGGTAAATTTATGATGAGGAAGGAGAGAGGGGAGAGAGTACACAGATTTGAAAGTGAACATGATTTCAATGTAATATTAGATAAATCTAAATGTATTGTAAAGAAAAATGTTAACGTAACTGATATTGGGAAACATGATGAATTTCTAACAAATAATGGATCTTCTGATAATGGTAAATTTCAACCTCACAATAGTGAGATGAGCTCGAATCAAGAATTAATTAAAAATCATGCAATTTCGTTAGATAGAGCCTCTCCCAAATGACTGCGCTGGTCCTCTTCGGAGAGTCGAATAGGGAGGAGGGGTGAACTGCGCGCGTGCTTCCTGAATGTGACCTCTTTGAGGGCTTATATTGGGCAAGTGCGTGAACTTTCAAATGGTTATCATTCTTACGACATATTCGGAGTTGCTGAGACCTGGCTGGGTCCGTCTGTATCGGATGACGTCATTCGAGTCGGGGGGTACAAAGTGTTTGGACAGGACAGAAACTTGCGTGGTGGAGGAGTTGCCTTGTATATTAAAGATAATCTGAAATGCACTGTTTTGGCCACTTCGGAGACGCAAACTAGTAATAGTAGCGGTAAGCCGGAGGTGCCTGAATATATTTTCTGTTCTGTGCAAGTTGGTGACTCCGAGCCCGTGCTAGTTTCTGTTATTTATCGTCCTACTGCTGTTTCGTTTATTAGAAACTCAAACTTGTTAAATGATTTAAGAAATTTTTCTTCAGACTATTTGCATAAAATTATAATGTGGGACTTGAATGCCGATCTCCTTAAAAAGAGCAGTGATGCCAGGTTTCTTAGTAAGCTGTCGGCTGAGCTTTCGTTACAGTTGGTCCAGCACAGTGCCACGCACCATACTCCGACGTCTCACACTTGGATCGACCTGATCTTTGTTGATGACAACGACGTGGTGCTTGATGCACGGAACCTACCGGCGAGCTTTCACAGTCGGCATAATTTGATTGACGTCTGTTTACCCTGCAACACTATAACTTTGGATCAAAAACCTATCATGTATAGAAACTATAAAAATATTTGCCCAACTGTATTGGGAGAAAAACTTGCCGGCTGTGATTGGTCGCCGCTTATGACTGACATAGTTGACCCTGAGTCTGCACTTGGTTGCCTCTGTGACAATCTCACTACTGCAATCGAGAATTTGGCGCCGTTGAAAGCGCTCAAGCCTAATAAGAATAAGTTTTCATGGATAGATGAAGCATTGTCTTAGATGCGGCGTAAGAGAGATGCTACATATCGTAGATACAAACGGACGAAGGAGGAGCAGTATCTCCTTGAATTTTTGCAGCTGCAAAGGGTGATAGACGAACGCACGGACCAAGCTTAGACTGCTTATATTCACAATAGACTGTTTGATGCTCTTGCGGGTGGTAATGTTTGGAAGGAGTTGAGAGACCTGGGACTGCTATTCGGACCTCAAGAGGATTTGAATGGATTCACTCCGGATAAGCTCAATGCGCACTTTGCTGGGGTGTCAGTCTCGCCGCAGGAGGATAGTAAAAAGCGATTGAGAATTCTTTCTCAATGCAATGAAAGTGGGTTTACCTTTAAACCAATTAATTTTAATGATGTTGTTCTTGCAATTTCACATTTTTCCTCACAGGCTAGTGGTGAGAATGGCATTCCGCAAAGCGTGATAGTTAAAGCCTTACCATTTATTGGTGAACATCTTGTGACTGTGTTCAACTCCTCTTTTGCACGGGGGGTCTTCCCTTGCCGTTGAAAGCAAGCTCGTATTATACCATCGAAAAAGTGTGCTGCACCTAAGCAGCCAAAAGATTTTAGGCCTATAGCCATCTTATGTTTTCTTCCAAAGGTTCTTGAGAAGATCGCCCATAACCAACTGCAGGAGTACATTACATCCGAAAAATTGCTCGATCCTATGCAGACGGGCTTCAGGAAAAACCATTCTACGCAGACTGCTGTACTTAAGCTTACAGACGATATAAGGTCAGGTCTAGACAGGAAACTTGTCACGTTACTACTACTTTTTGACTTTAGTAAGGCATTCGACACGATCTCCCCCTCCAAACTTCTTGCGATGCTTAGATCGATGGGGTTCTCCAGGGCTGCACTCGAATGGATTAACTCCAATTTATCAGGTAAGAAAAAAATTCTTTCCACGCATTTAAAGGAGGAATTGAATTGGCTAACAACCAATCTAGGAGTACCTCAGGGTTCGGTGCTGGGACCTCTGTTGTTTTGCCTTTACATAAATGACGTACGTGACGCACTGGACTCTGGTTGCATCGGGCATCTGCTGTATGCGGATGATCTTCAAATTTACACACAGGTCCTTTATGATGATGTGGATGAGGGGATTCGTATTTTACAGAGGGCGGCCAGGGCGGTGTCAGGGTGGGCTGCTGGTGTTTCTCTGACTTTGAATGCTAGTAAAACAAAGGCGATCGTCTTTGGAAGTAATCGTTTTATTAAAAATTTTTATTCGGGTGAGCCAAGGACGATTGACCTTGGAAGCGGTATCGGTATTCCTTTTTCTGGCACTGTTACGAGCCTTGGTGTTGTACTCGACTCTAAACTGTCTTGGGAAGCGCACATTACTATGTTGACTAAAAAATTCAATAGAGTGATTTATAGCCTGCGGGTTTTCCGTCGGTACACCACTGAGGCTCTACGTAAGCAGCTCGCAGTCACCCTGCTGTTCCCCCATTTTGATTACTGCTCAGTGGTTTTGCTCGATGCTTCGCAGGAGTTACGAAGACGACTACAGACAATGCGAAATTCGTGTGTGAGATATGTATTAGGCGTGAGAATGGGTGATCACATCTCTCCCCATAGACAAGCTTTGGGTTGGCTACGTACTGATTCGAGGAGACAGTATTTTATGGCTGTACTTATGTACAAAATCGTACATATGAATACTCCTGAATATCTAGTGGGTCTCTTTACTACATATATACCCAGAGCGATCACTAGGGGTGAGATTAAAGATCTTGCGGTGCCCTTCATGCGCACTGAGACTGGAAGAAATTCCTTTCAAGTTCAAGGTGTGCATTTTCGGAACTCCCTACCTGCTGATATTAAAAATCTTCCATCAATCAGCAGGTTTAAAGCCGCTCTGAGGAGGTATTTATTCGACCTCGATTAAACAGTATTATTTTCGGACTATATCATATGTGTTAATTTATTATGTGATGTACCTTTTATAGATTTAAGGCATGATTGTATTTATTGGCGTGATTGTAGAATGTGTGTGCATAGATAGAGTGAATGATTATATTTTTATCAGCTTGACTTGTATATTAACTGTATACTGCTGATATTTCGACTGCGCTCTTTACACGCTTGTTTTTACGTAATTCTTTCGACTGATGAATATTTGAGACTGATTTTTAATTATATTATTTATACTCTTTGCGTGTATTTATTTGTATTATCTGTGATATCACTTTTATTTAATTTATTGACTTACTATTACAGTATTATTATCTATATTATGTTTTATGACTGTGATATCATACTGTACTATTTTAATTTTAAATTTATAAGGTTATTTCAAGTATTTTATGTATTATAACTTTATTTGTAATTTTACACGCTCTTTTTGTAATTATAATACAAAATAAAACAATATCTAATCTAATCTAATAAACTCTCACAAAAAAATTGTGTAGATCTTCTGCAGAAATTGTAAAGAGTACTATGCAGAATTCTTTCAAAAATACTATGGAAATTTTGCAGAAACATTGCACTTTAACTCTCCAAAAACTCTAGAAAAATTGCGATTCCACCATGTTTTTTTTCATTGAATTTGAATTAAATTAAATAAAATAGCAATGAAAAGATTATTTTTTTCAAATTTATCATCACATCACAAGATAATACGTCATAACTATTTTTTTTATCAAAGGAAAGAACAAAAATGAGGTAAACCTCTTTGAGTAGCGAAGAGCGTGTACCATCAAACCTGGAGTGTTTCAGATTTATATATCTGAGGCCTAGAAATTCGTCTGAAGAATAACAAAAGTTAGAGAAACGATACATGGTACGGTAAAGACGAATTAACCTGTCTTCGATCATCAATTTGTCCTTACATTACTAGATGGCGTTTCTCTAACTTTTGTGACTATTTAGACAAATTTTGAGGTTACAAATATATAAGGCTGAAACACTCGCAGTTCTATCGTAAAATCTCTCCGTTGTTATAATAGTTCACGCTACGAGGTTTACCTCGTTTTTGTTTTTCCCTTTAATAGAAAAATAGTTATAGCGTATTATCTTGTAACGTAATAATGAAATTTAAAAAAATAATCTTGTTATTGCTTTTTTGATTAATTTAATAAAAATTCAATGTAAAACAAAACGTGGTGATATTGCAATTTTTCGCTGGAGTTTCTGAAGAGTTTAAGTGCAATGTTTTTGCAGGATTCCCATAGTATTTTTGTAAAAATTCTACATAGTACTCTATAGAATTCCTGCAGAAAATCTGTAAAGTTTTTTCGTAAGGTTGTATTAATCTGTAATATTTATATAAATATTTTGTGGAAATTCTGCATGGATCTACAAAAATTTTGTAGATATTAGCCATTTAAATTCTGCAGAAGATGTATTCAGCATTGATTATTTTATCAAATATTGATCGTTAAAATTTATATAAATATGCTGCAGAAATTATGCATACATATACTGCATTAGATAAGGAACTTCGAGTAGTGATTCATCACAATGTCTGTAGAGCATTTGGAAAAATATTTGCAGGAATTCCACGTAGAACATTTGTGTTTTTATGAAAAAATTCTGTAAAATCTCGGTGGAAATCTCAGTATTTTTGTAGAAACTATGCAGCAACTGGATCGTGAAGAACGTGATTCAGTTAGGTTAAGTATATTTCTGTGAAGTTTATATAGATACTCTGCAGACTAGATGTAAACTATGTCTACATCTACGGCAGGAATCGAGGAAATTTATGTAGAAATTCATTATAATGTCGGCAGAGAATCTGCAGAGCATTAATAGAAATTCATGCGGAAATTCTGCACAGTTGATGCATAATGTTTGCAGTGTTAATACAGAATTTGTACAAATTTTCTGCAAAACATTTGCAGAATTAATACAGAATTCGTACAAATTTCCTGCAAAACATTTGCAGAATTAATACATAAGAAGGAAGTCTATAGAAATAGGGAACTTGCATATTTTTTTAATTTATTTTTAATCGATACTTTATGCTAAAACAAATTTATTTACTTAATAGTTTTCTTTATTTAGTCTATTTAATTTTTTATAATCAATTTTCTCTCTGCGTAAATCGGATGTCTATTCAAATCGATATCACGTGATCATGACCTCACGATGCATGAATCCTAAATGGTGTATTTGTTTTTGGTAAGTGACAGTCAAACTTGGTAATTATGGTCAATTAATATTATCGAAATTCACCATAGCAAAGCAAAATAATTTGTTTACTTTTAAAATGTGAACAGTACCGGTCATAGAAAATTAATAAATTTTGATTAAAAAATGAGTGAAAAAGAGAAAAAATCTAATTCGAATTGGTACAAATATTGTTTTATGCCTGACTGTAAAAATACGACAGTTAGTGCTCCATTTACAGTATTTGTAAACTTGCCTTCTAACTTTTTGAAACAGAAGCCTTGGTGTGAATCTGTGGGATACCCCCAGAAAAAATTAAAATCAAGAATTTACTGCTGTGAAGATCATTTTGATGTAAGTTTATTATATGAATTATATTATTGTAATATTTTATACAACTATAAAAATATTTTATGCAGCGTTCTTCAATTATTATTTTAAAAACTAAAATAAATAACTTTGATAAACTTTTTAAAGGTTGATTGCATATTTAAAAAAATTTCTTTTAAGAGGCGGCCGTATAGTTCTGTCCTTGTCTAATCTGAATTTTCGTTATAATTAGTAAACTAAATATTTTTATACAAAAGTAAGGGCAGAGCCCAATAGATTTAAGGATGAATAGACGATTCTATTCTATGAAAAAATATAAAATTTTCATTAGTTTTCGAGTGAAGTCTGAAACGGAAAAAGAGTTGAACACTTCAATCAAATTTAACTCTTTTTCCGTTTCAGACTTCACTCGAAAACTAATGAAAATTTTATATTTTTTCATAGAATAGAATCGTCTGCTCATCCTTAAATCTATTGGGCTCTGCCCTTACTTTTGTATAAAAATATTTAATTTAGCCATAATAACGAAAATTTAGATTAGACAAGGACAGAACTATACGGCCTCCTCTTAATATGAAATTAAAACTTTAAATTTAATTAAATAAATATTTTAATTAAGATTGTTTTTCAATCAAGATTTTTAAAATATGCAAATCAAATATTTTATTTGTTTCACATTCATAAAATCTTATAAATAAAATTGCACATCATTGGAAAAACATCTTCACCAAATCCTATATATATATATTACAGCTGCAAAAGGACTTAGAAAATGATATGCAATGGAAAATAATGGGTAGTAAAAAAATTTTTAAATCAGACGTAGTACCTCACTTTAAGGAGATGTAAAATGGATACTACACCTGTACTCATAAATATTGACTATTTAACTAATACTATAACGTATTTTATTTCTAGTGATTTTCTTGAATTCTCGCTTCCCAGAACTTCATAATCTTGTAATACTACTGTATTCCAAGATACTACTATTGTATTTTATGATAATTTAAAACAGCATAATATTGAAATGGATGACAACTATATTCAAGTCAAACCACAGATGCGGTAATAGTACATTACGTAACAGGTACGGAAAGGCTTTATTTACGAAACGAGAAGTTTACGGCCTAAGCCGAAGGTAAGGATCGTAACGAGTTTCGTAAATAAGCCTTTCCATACTAGTTGCGGAGTGTATTTTTCGTCATAGGAGCCAAAAAAGAGCAACGAAGTTGCGATTTTAGGGTTAGAGTGGCAAAAAAAAGAATTCAAACGTTATTAACACCTACTAATAGTGTGGGAATCAATTGTGACATTATACTTGCAAATGTCCTTACTGTTCCTGCTGTTACAAATGCAGTTGAGAAACTGAAAATCAACGATCAAATATTAGATGACAGTCTTGATACTATTTCAAGTGCTGTTCTTGATTCGAATTCAACATACAGTCCTAGCAACGAACAAACTTCATCGAATAGTGAAAAATTATATATTGAAGTAATGAAAAATAATATATTTGAAAATTATACAAAAGTTTTCATAGAACATGATTCACTGACTTTTATTGGTATTTGTAAAGATTATATGTTTTTAATTGATTTATTACAAAAGACATCATCATTAAATATCAGAGACATTTATTTAACTTTAAAGAAATCTGATACTAATATGTCTTTTTGCATGTTAGCATATAAATTTTCTTTACGAGAAAGTAATGCAATAGAGTATTTGGAAAAACTTTGCCTGAAATAGCTAAATATTTCAAACAATTAATTGTTTGGCTGAAAAAAAAAAATGTTTTGTTCAATTAACCATTGCAATTTAGATATAGATATTTTAACGTACAAAGTTTTATCGATTGCTTTAAAATAGAAATAGAGAAACCATCTAACGCAGTAAATCAAGCATTAACATGTTCTGATTATAAAAAGCTGATTACAATACAGCTAAATGTTTAATATCTATCACTCCAGATGGTCTTATTAATTATATCTCTGAAGGAGTTTGTGGTAGATGCAACGATATAGCTATCGTTGAAAATTGTGATTACCTCGATAAGTTACCTGTAAATGTTTCTGTGTTAGCTGATCGTGGCTTTAAGGGGTGCCCTGATACCGGCACAGAGATCTACCTTATCTACATTTGAATTATGCACTTTAATAAGAATTTAACTATTTTTGACTAACATCCATAGAAGAGGCATATTCTTAACATTCTAAAGAATTTATTGCAACGTTAAAAGACAGAATAAAAGTGAAAATGAAGAAAAAAACTGCATAGTACGATTATTCATAAGTACATTGAATAGTTAATCGTATTAAGCAGTTTTCGCTTTTATTTTTACCCTTATATTGTCTTTAAACAGATATATGATATGTACAGATAATATGATACATTTAGTAATGATACATTTAAAATGATATAAAAATATTTGAAATACATGTAAACATTACAAATTATATAATTTTTATATAAATAGGTACTAAATCTAGTATATCTAATTTATGTACTAAGGTATTTAAAAAAAGTGATGATATAATTTCAATTAGTACTATAGCTTGAATTTTAGGGACTAATGTTGATACTATTATATTATTAAGCGAAAACATACATTTTTTATGCTTAGTGTCTTTTTTTCGGTACTAAGACTGACATTTCACCTACTCGATTCAAGTGCAATATTTCGCAGGAAATCTGATTCTTAATTTCTTTTGGTGCGGCTTTTTCTGTTACTAAAATTAAAAATTGATAAATATAGAATTATTTATATAATATATAACACTTTTAAATATCTACTAATTAATTTTCTAACTCGTGATATTTAAGGAATAAAACAATGCATGTTTATGTGCCATACTTCGTTTTAAAATAGTTAGCTTTTGAGTTTAAAATTAATTATTAGTAATTTAAAATTGGTATATATTATATGATTTACATAATATTTATCAACTGTTAAAAATGATTTTATAATTTAATGGTTTTTACGTTATAAAGTATTAAATATATTGAAGTTTCATACTTGACAGCACCGCAGTGCGTATTATATAGGTAATATGTTAGTATAAGAGAATTTAGTTCCACGGAAAAATTCGGTACTATACTAAATAATTTTTGGAATAAGACGCGTTAAAAGATGTTCTGATATAGATTGTCTTAATTTATGTACTGAGTATAAATTAATAAACGACTAGTAATGTTATTTTGACTACTGGCAACAAAAAATTTTCTTTTTTATCTAGAAGCTCGTCAAGTGTAGACTCTAAAATTATAACTTGAAGTCTATACTTAGAAAGAAAGAGAAAATTAAGAAGGATAGCTGAAAATGGTAAGAAATAAATAAAGGAAAAAAGAATAGAGAGTGAAAAAAAGATAATAAAGCAAAATATAGTAAAACATAGATAAAGAGAGAAATACATATACTAAAGCCCAAATAAGACCCAAAAATAAGGCATGAAAAAAGTGCTTGTATTTGATAAATACTTATTATATAGGACTCAATAAAAATTGCTATCCTTATAACAAAAATATGCCTAGAGCCGTATGAGCCAAAAACTGTAAAATAAGGTAGTTTCACATTAATATATAAAAACTACTGATTATATAGGAATTAATAAAAAAGGTGAATCATATTGCAAGAAAAATTACACATACCCTTAAAGCATATATGGGGATATCTCTGAAACTTTTTAATTTTGAGATGTCGACCTGACAACAATTGAATACAAGTTTCTGGTGTGGCATACACTTTAATAAGGGCTTAAATTACTCGTTTCTTGTAGTAGAATATGTAATTAAATTTTGGTATCGATTGGAAAATTAGTACTTACGGTACATAATTTTATACGTCAAAAATTATACTTTTTTTTAATATTTTTCTAGGTGTGTTTCTTGAGCTATAAAAAAGTACCATTCTTTCGATCATTCTCAAATTTTCTGAGCATAATAAATATGGTAAAAACAACAGTTTAAGCCTACCTTGGTACATGTGCCCCTTTTTAGGTAGCTGTTTGACTATTTTTAATGTGAGTGTTATTTTTAGGTGAAAATTAAACGTATATTAAAAATAGTCAAACAGCTACCTAAAGAAGGGCACATGTACCAGGGTAGGCTTAAACTATTGTTTTTACCATATTCATTATGCTCAGAAAATTTGAGAATGATCAAAAGGATGGTACTTTTTTTATAGCTCAAGAAACACACGTAGAAAAATATAAAAAAAGTATCATTTTTGACGTATAAAATTATGTACCGTAAACACCAATTTTCCAATCGATACCAAAATTCAATTACATATTCTACTACAAGAAACGAGTAATTTAAGCCCTTATTAAAGTGTGTGCCACTCCAGAAACTTGTATTATAGACTTTTCAATTGTTGTCAGGTCGACATCTCAAAATTAAAAAGTTCCAGAGATATCCCCATATACTATTGAGAAAGCATGCCATTTTAAAAGTGGTGGCAACTTTAGGTAGAAAAAAAGAAAATACTAACTTCCTATCTCTCTCGCGTAACGCTCCCGTAAGTGCTGCACCAGAGAAGCAGTATGTAAGTAATTATTTTTTCTCTCTCTCTCGCATCATCGTTAAAATAGCCACCATTTTTCCAGATAACATGCTGCCTCTATGTATATATGCTTGAAGCACATACCTAAAAAATGCATGAATCCGCAGAACCGGAGATTCGTAGAAAAAGGTGGTAAATATTTTAGTTACAATAATATTTAAAATTCACTGAAAAGTAAATTAATTTTAGAATGTTGAATTTGAATATAAGTTATTGTATATGTAAAAAAATATTAAAGAAAAGCTTAAGTTTATTACACATACAATGTAAGGCTAAGTTTAAGTATGATAAATATGGATCGTCATTTAGTTCTGTTCGATTACGCATGCATATAATCAACTTCACCGATTTTTAATAAAGAGCAAATATATGTAGTTTAATATGTGAAATAAAAGTATCAAAAACGACAACAACAAATAAATTTCGAACATAGATTTAATTTATACTAAAAATTAGTGAAACTAAATAATATAAAGTAATTGAATAGAACCAAAAACTTAAAAAAAAAAAAAGAAAACTCCAGCTTTATTTCCAAGAATATTTCACATTAAGAGTCAGCTGTATACCGACACAGTTACCTGTTTTACCGAATCTATTTTAAATTTATTTTTTATAAAAACTAATAGCTTCAGGCAGAAATAGAGAGATGGTTTCGATTCGTGTAATAGAAAGCAATATTTTCTCTGATAAGAATAATTTAATTCCACCGCTTTATTTTCAAGAAAAGTTGGAATAACTTGAAAATCCTATTATTTGACACTAATTTCTAATTTTTTAAGTTATTCCAACTTTTCTTAAAAACGAAGCAATAAAATTAATTCATACTAATCAAAGAAAATATTACATTTTATTACACACATCGAAACCATCTCTTTATTTTTGCCTCTTGTTGCTAATTTTGGAAAAAAAGTCAATTTTTCAATTAGAAAAGGACAGAGATACAGCGGACTCTTAAATAGTATATTTTTTACCTGGGGAAAAAAAGTAAAGAATGTCCTGAATCGTATGTAAAATTATAAGGCATAATTTACAAAAGTCGAAAATTGAGTTCGACTTTATAGGTAACCGTGAGTATCTCGCATTATTTCAAACTTGAGTATCGTTTAGATATTCACGGAGAAGGTTTTGCCTCAATAAACATGATGCGCGTCGCACTAGAAAAAGTGATGCGTTTTGCATCGTAAATCACGAATACTGCTTCGCATTTCATAATTTATGCATCACTTTTTGTAGTGCATAAGCACCAAAATACAGTGCGTGAGGTGGCGGCGCACTGTATTTCAGCGCCTACGGTGGCGCCGCATCGAAAGACTTCATGCATGTTTGATATTTATCGTGCGTTTTCAAAACGCTCTATCTTTTGTGATCCGAAACCTTCTCAGTGTTGAATTCAGTAGACATTGGACAACAAAATTTTAATACGTGTAACGTGTAATATCATTGAAGAACGACTCTTATGTTTAGATTCTTGACCTTAATATGTGACTATGAATTTGAATGATGAAATTAAAAATAACCTTTCTACGTGAAACATGCTTGAAAGCGAATTTCGTGTTTATTTCTAATTGTAATATCTTCACATATGTATTTTATTTATACGAAATACTGAGTTTAAATACGAAATTATAAGATTAAAATAAAATATTTTGGTTATTTTAAAATTCGAATATTTCAAAATAATAAATGGACTATTTGGAATTACCCAACAATCCTATTTGCATTAAATATGAATTCTTAATGAAATATAAATATTACGAAGTGTATGCATCGCAAGTAAGGTTATATTATACTCAATTTTATATTTGTTTTTTTTATTTCCATATCATTGATATTATAATTTATGAGTGAATTCTTAATATTAATAAAGAATTATTATTTAAACAATTTAAATATTTTGTTATTGATGACAAGTAACTTTTTAAATATAGGTATATTTGTATTAACCCTGGCGACTACGGAAGTTCGGTTCGATTTCATTTTGTAGTTTACAAATTACTCTTTCAGTTTCTAAAATTTTTTGAATTTTTTAATTTTCCACCATTTATTATAATCCGTAGAATGGTGGAAAATTAAAAAATCTGAATGATCTCGACGGAAACATATTCGCAGGTAATTCTTTTTCTGTGATTTCAAAATCACACGATGTCATTGGACGATTCTATTAGTTCGCTTATTTTTATTGGTGAATTTTTAAATCAAAGTAAAAGAATTACCTGCGAATATGTTTCCGTCGAGTGTACGCGTGTTCTTATTCATATAAATTGTCATTTATGTAAAAATTGTTAAGAATTAAAATAATTTCACTAAAGCAATAATATTTTTAATAAGAGAAACATTAATTTTTAGAATATATCTAATGACCTCATTTGAAAAATTATTATAACATAACATAAAAATATTCTTTTTAGTATCTTTTTAACATACATTTTATAAAATACAATCTTAAAAAGTTATTTTTCTCATATTAAATTTTTTTAATAGTCAATCATAAAGATAGGATAATATATGAAATAAGGATAAATTTTCCTGATTATGTCTATAATTATGAATTCATATTTGTGATCTATCTAGATGCTAGTGAAATTTCCGATAAAAAGTCGAATGAAAAAAAAAACAGAATGTATGGTCCCACAGTTCCTACAAACCGACTGCGCATCCTCATATATTGCTTTAATCTTCTGCGCATGGGTAAGCCCCCTTCAACTCTCCCTTCATATGTTTATTATATTACAATCAATATTTTGTATGTGTACGTTCATGTTTTAAATAAAACTATTCATTAAGTCCAGACTATCATTGAGTTTTATAAAAATATTGAATACTATAACTGCAGGCTACTGAGATTTAAAATTACCAAAACAAGCTTTATTTGTCTAAAGTATGTTTATGGAGGCCGCCTAATAGGATGAGAAAGTGAGAGAGAGGTTGTTTAGAATAACAAGACAAGAGATATATAAGTATTATATATTGTTAATCGAATAATGTGACTAAGCACAAGGACCGTTGGAGCTTGACTGAATTACAAATATGTTATTCCAAATTGGAGTGCTCCAAACATCTTTTATAAAATGCATCATAATATTTTTTTACATTTAAAAATAAATTTACATGATCTCCAAGTAATTCCACTAATAGCTTCAAAAATCAATTTGAAAAGCATAACATTTGCAGAAAATTGAAATGACATATTTTCGTGTTAAGAGGAGGTTGAGTATATCTGTCCTTTTCTAATCAAAAAATTGATTTTTTCACAAAAATTAATAATTGTAGCAAAAAATAAGAAGAAAGCCCCATCTCGTATAATAAAAAGGAAGATTTTCTTTTATGAAGAAAAATTATTTTTATCGCTTCGTTTTTAAGAAAACCTTGAAAAACTGAATCGTCCATCCTAACCTTTATTTTCTAAGTTTTTCAAGGTTTTCTTCAAAACGAATCGATAAAAATAATTTTTTCTCATCAAAGAAAATCTTCCTTTTTATTATACGAGATGGGGCTATCTCCTTATTTTTTGCTACAATTATTAGTTTTTGCAAAAAAATAAATTCTTTGATTAGAAAAGGATAGAGATATACGACCTGCTCTTAATGTATTTAGAATGGACCAGTGTATATCATATAAAAGATTTGGCTAATATGGTTCAATATTTTTATGATTCATTTAAAAATTCATGTTTAATTGTTATTAAAAAACGCTGCCAAGTGCTTTGGCGGAATGCTTTCTCATAGAGCTCTTTGAGTTTCATTATTTTTTTATATTTATTTAAATGTGATTTTAATATAAAAAAATTGTCCATCATTAATATTTATTCATTTTGTACTTTATAAATTTTGAATATATATGCTAGTTGATTGCCTTTTCAACATTTTGTTTGGGTTGAATGTTAGCTTTTAAAGTGTTTAATTTTGTTGACTTTAGCTAGCCTTATACATAGGTTCGAATTTATTATTTTTGTTATCTTGTGGATATCTTTTTATCACGACTAAGCTTGGTAAATCCAAGTAGTCAATTTTAGTAACGGTAATTAAATTCAGTAGTACTATTATAAATTTTCAAGAGTAACTCAGAAAACAAAAGAAGTGATCAAAAAGCTACGCTAATAAAATTATTTATTTAAAACTTGGTTTATAAAGACAGTAGCAAATAACTTGTATACAAATTTTAAAGTAATTCTATCAAGTACTTTACGTAAAATGAAAAAATACTGAAATATGAAAATTTTTTAAGAAAATTTTTAAAATTTTCTAAAAAGAAAACTACGCTAAAAAGATCGGTTTATAAAAGTTATCCTTCTTTTGGCAGATGCAAATTATTCCCATGGAAATCTCAAAGCAAACTCATCAATTAACTTACGTAAAATACAAAAAAAAAAAAATTAAAAATCGAAAATTTTTTCAAATTCTTAAAATGGCTCTATAATAAAAAAAATACACTATGAATACAAATTTTCTATAGCTTCCCGCCTAGTTATACAAAAACATAGATGGTATACAAAATTTGAAGCAAATCCATAGAGTAATTTTCGAGATCTAACTGGTTAAATAAATAACATTTTCTTTTCAAAATTTCTTTTTAAAAATTTTAAAAATGCTCTAAAATTAAAACTACGCTATGAAAATCAATTTTTGAAAATTTCCCTTCTTTTGGCAGTCGCAAATAATTTCCCTGTAATTTTTAGAACAAATCTATCGAGTACTTTACGAAGAATAAAAAAAAATAAGAAAAGAAGAATCAAAATTTTTTTTAAATCTTTAAAATTCTCTAAAATTGTAACCACTCTAAGAAAATTAGTTTCCAAAAGCTAATTTTTTTCAGACAATAGCGAATTAATTGTATGAAAATTTTGGAGAAAATTTATAGTATGGTTAACGCAAAAAAGAAAATAAATGAAAAATAAAAATTTTTTTGAAAATTTTCAAAGTGTTCTAAAATTAAAACTGCGCTGAGAAAATTAGTATTCCAAAGCTTGTTTTCTTCAGATAGTAGCGAATTAATTGCATACAAATTTTGGAGCAAATCAATCGAATGGTTTTCGTAAAATAAAAAAAAATTAAAAATAAAATTTTTTAAAAAATTTTAAAAATGCTCTAAAATTAAAAGTGCTCTAAGAAAATTAGTTTACAAAATTTTTAATAATTTTGGCAGTCGAAATAAAGTTCCATACAAATTTTCGAACAAATTCTTCGAGTAGTTTACGTAAAATACAAAAAAAATGAAAAATCGAAATTTTTTAAAAATTCTTAAAATGATTCTTAAAAAAAAACTGCGCTAAGAAAACCAATTCCCAATAGCTTCCGCACCAGTTCATCAAAAAATTGAATTGTATGGAAAATTTGAAGTAAATCCATCGAGTAGTTTTTAAGATTTTATTGGCTTAATAAATAGAAACATTTTTTTCAAAAATTTCAAAATGCTCTAAAATTAAAACTGAGCTAAGAAAATCAGTTTTTAAAAATTTATTTTATCCGGGCAATCAGAAATAAATTTCATGCAAATTTTGAAGCAAATTCATCGAGTAGTAAACAAAAAAAAACCAAAAAACGAAAAATCGAATTTTTTTTTATTTTTTAAAAAAACTTTAAAATGAAAACTACGGTGGAAGAACCAAATTATCAATAGCTTCCCAGCAAGTTAATCACAAAACTAAATTCCATGCAAAATTAGAAGCAAATCCATCGAGTAGTTCTCGAGATACAGCTTACTAACTGAATTCATACATCCACACACACACACACACACACACACACACACACACACACACACACACACACACACACACACACACACACACACACACACACACACACACACACACACACACACACACACACACACACACACACACACACACACACACACACACACACACACACACACACACACACACACACACACACACACACACACACACACACACACACACACACACACACACACACACACACACACACACACACACACACACACACACACACACACACACACACACACACACACACACACACACACACACACACACACATACATACAGACATTTTCTGGAAACCACTTTTTTCGACTCACTGAGTTCAAATATGTACAAATTAATGAAAAAATAGAAAAAAATTTTTTTTACCGATACAATGCTTTCTCTATGAGAAAGCAAAAATATACATTCAAACACATATTAACTAACATAACAATACTAAAATACATCTATATGCATATACCAAAACATATTTTGGTTTTTTCGCTAAGAATAAATTATCTAAAAATACTGATAAATGGCATAAAAAAATTCTTTTCTCATAATTAAAGTCACAGAGTCTATATAATATTATTATATTGTTATAATAATAATAATAATTTAAATATGAAAATAGAATTTTGTTATGCCATTCATCAGTATTTTTAGATCATTTATTCTTAGCGTAAAAACCAAAATATGTTTTGGGGTATGTATATGGATGTATTTTAATATTGTTATATTAGTTAATATGTGTTTGAATGTATATTTTTATAATAATAATTAAGAGCATGTTGTATACCTCTGTCCTTTTCTAATCAGAGAATTAATTTTTTTGCAAAAACTAATAATTGTAGCAAAAAATAAGAAGATAGCCCCACCTTGTATCATAAAAAGCAATATTTTCTTTGATGAGGAAAAATTATTTTTATCAATTCGTTTTGAAGAAAACTTGAAAAACTTAAGAGCATGACGAAGCTGTCCGTCTTCTAATAATATTTCCAATCTTAACTTATGAATAAACGATGCGTTTAATTGAGTTTTATTTCTATAAAGAAAAAATGTGTAAGATTAAACTCTAGTGCGGACAACTCAAGAAAACCACCAAAATATTATACATACAAAGTTATAATAAAAACTTTCAATATATCGTATTTTAAGGTTAGGTTTGTCGAGTTTGATATCTAATTTCCAATCCAAGCTTATAAAAAAATAACAAGTCCAAATGATTTTTTATTTTAACAAAAATTATTGTACTATGTGATGTATAAAATACATCACAAGGAGTAAAATTTAAATATATTAGTTATTAAATATAATAAGCGAATTTATAACAAGCGAGCGTACTTATTTTTTTTTAATTTAGAAATCTTAGGTTTTATTTTTTAACGTTCTTTAAAATGATTTTTCTTCAAGTGTAATAAATGGAAAGATGTAAAAGGAGAGTCGAGAAAACTATAGAGGAAAACCAAAAATAAAAATAAAGTAATTAATAGTTATTTAAATAGAAAAAATATTCATCATAACTAAGAGTGAGAGCAGACGTAAAGACAGAAGCATAGGAGCGAGAAGGATAGATAGCACCCCTATTAAAAAAAAATCAGGTGATAAATCACCTGATTTATCAGGTGATTTATCATGCCAAAACATCATGTAACGATTTTGTTGATCTTTACTCATTTTAAACCATGCTTAGTCAATTTAGAACAATTTTTGAAAATTTTGGAAAATTTTGAACTTAGAAAATTTTTTAGATAATTTGGTCTTAGAAAAAATTTTGACTAAATCACAAAAAAATTTCTAAGTTCAAAAATTTCAAAAATTTTTCAAAAATTGTTCTAAATTGACTAAGCATGGTTTAAAACGTGTAAAAACCAACAAAATCGATACATGATATTTTGGCATGATAAATCACCTGATAAATCAGGTGACTTGTCACCTGATTTTTTTCACCAGGGACAAATGCATTCAGAATCAAACACAAGAGGAGCAGTCTGTACATTAGATATATATATACAGAATAGAATAAAACGTACAAGACATGGAACCGCTGAGTTCGAGAAAGAAGAGGGGATATGTACAGATATATAGAGATAATGTGTATATATACCTATAGATATATACGCATACTTAGATATTTCAACGTCGCGCCATACACATGTGGAATCGACCAAAGAGGAATAGCTACGAGTAGAAATCTTCGATAATCGATGTTTCTACTGCGTGAAGCAACATAGCAACTTCGAATACAGTACAAATTTTACTAGAGCGATAGAGATAGAAGATCCGCGACCAAGAGTCGATTCAGCTGTCGATAGCGACTCATAACTGAAGAGATCAAAGTAGAAACTAAGACGCGACGAGAAAGAAGGATGGAAAATGGAGAGTGACTAGGTGCGACAGAGATGGACAACAGAGCGAGGGGGAATGTAATTTCCTTCTTCTTGAAAGAAGAGGATTCTTGCATAAGCCGTCAACGAGAGCGCACGTAGACAGATTTCTTGACTGAGCAGGCATTGGAAACACACGTGCAGAGTTTTTTTTTCTAAGACTCTTGATTTAGCAGCCATCGAGTGCACTCGAGAATAAAACGAAAAAAAAAGCCGTGGGATTGTATCATCGGAAAGGAAGGAGAAGACGAACTACGGTGA
Organism: Anastatus disparis; assembly: GCA_017163975.1. Lineage (NCBI taxonomy): Eukaryota > Metazoa > Arthropoda > Insecta > Hymenoptera > Eupelmidae > Anastatus > Anastatus disparis. The sequence goes on from JAFFSR010000071.1 coordinate 510,996, forward strand.
GCAACTCTAGACGACGACTCTGCGACCGATCCTCTACAAGATTCATCACCGTCATTCTTCGACCACCATTTTCTTGCATCGACCAGCTCCAAGTTTCGGCGTCCTTTCATTATCAGCAAGCGACCGTAAGTGGAATTCTGCCAACGGGTTAGCAAGTAAGAATTAGTAAAATTATATTTTCTGTTGGTTTTTCCCGTCATTTCTTTCAATTCTCCTTAAGAGATATAATTTTGCGTTATTAGTAATATAGTAGTGTTTTATTGATTGCGACCGCGAACAAATTAAAATTAAAATCAGTGCGGGTTAGTGGAAATATACAGAAAGATATAAAAAGCGAAAATTAAGTGAAAATCATAAGAAAAGAGAAAGCCACGTGTAAAGGCGCTTTATTCGGCGACGCGACGCCATTTTGTGTTGTAAATTAAATGAGAAATTCTTAATATTTCAAGTTAATTAAATCTGCTTTTATTAAATTTTGATTGTGAATCTGAATATTATTGAAAATTAGTGACGCGGCGGCCATTGCGAAATTGTGCGAGCGAGATAGCTATACGTTAGCTATTAAATAAAATCTAAAGTTCTCAATTATCTGATACAGAGTAGTGCGAGCGATATTAATATTAATTCCTTAAAATTTTATTGAATTGTGAATTGTAATTTGTTAGGTTGTGTGACTGCGCGGTAAGGAAATCGAACGACGCGTAATTTAATTTACAGATAATTATTCTTTGTACGATGTTAACCTAAAAGGTGATTAAATTGATTGCACGTGTAGTAGAATTATAAATTCTTGATTTTCCGCACACGCGCACAGCCTAATTATAGTAGAGCAATTAGAGCAGCGATTTTTTTTTGTGTAATCCATAATGAAGTGTTCTTAATTAATAATATAAGAAGTTTAAAATCAAAGTTTAAATAGAGAGTCAACCGCTTATTCTTCCTTTTTCCTCTTTTCAGGACAAAGATTAAGTAAAAAAAAATTAATTATATTATTCATTTTCTTTTATCATTAGAGTCATTCAATATCAATAGTTTTCTTAAGTTTAAAATTTATTTACTCCTTATTAAAGATTGTTAATTTTAACTTCCTAAGTTTTCTTTTTAAATTCATAAAATTATATTGAAATTCTTTTGGACCACTCCGATCGTTATAGAACCAGCCTACAACCCGAGGTAGGCCAGTAAGTATTGACCCCCTCTGCAGTTGCTCTATCCAGCTAACTGAGCAGGGTTCACTGGCGCTCAATTAAAAACAATTATAAATTTTGTGAACCCAGGTAAGTTCGTGGCTTCGGGGATTCACTCGGAGGTCCGGGGAATTTGCCACGTAACAACTAATATAACTTTAGTGCGGACAAGTCATTATATTTGTTTAATTTAAGAATTTAAAAAGATATCGATAAAATAAAAAAAGCAAAACTCGATTGCTGCAGCTCCGACATGCCGTTAAGAAATAAAGGTTAGGATGGACAATTCAGTTTTTCAAGGTTTTCTTAAAACCGAAGCGATAAAAATAATTTTTCCTCATAAAAGAAAATCTAGCTTTTTATTATACGAGATGGGGCTTTCTTCTTATTTTTTGCTACAATTATTAATTTTTGTAAAAAAATCAATTCTTTGATTAGAAAAAGACAGACATACTCGACTTCCTCTTAAACATGAGTTTTTAAGTAAATCATAAAAATATTGAACCGTATTAGCCAAATCTCTTATATGATATACACCAGTTGACTCCAAATACATTAACACTAAAATATGTCATTTCAGTTTACTGCAAATGTTATGCTTTTCAAATTTATTTCTGAAGCCATTAGTGGAATTACTTGGAGATCATGTAAATATATTTTTAAATGTAAAAAAAATAAGATGTTTGGAGCACTACGATTTGGAATAACATATTTGTCTTAATGTATTTTGATTCAACCAGTATTTCTAATTTTAAACCATTCTAATAGATTTATGGGTGCCTTTTAGAGTACTGTAATTGAGTTCATCTGAAAGTTTGAGAATTTCACTAAATAAACTTATATAACACTTTTTCCCAAAATCAAAGCCTTTAGTTTTTAAACAAGGTTGGAAAATTCATGAAAAGTTCTGAAAAAATTCGTGGACATGTATTACAAGGCAATAAACAAATTCCAACTATTAAAAAAAGAAAAATAACATTATATGCACTTTTTCAGCTTTTCCAGATTATTAATGATTCACTTATATTATGATAATTATTGAAATTTTTTTAGGTGCTTAAAAAAATGTTGATATAATTTGGTTAAATTGTAATTTTTAAACTTAATAAAAGGGTGAAAAATTTTGTTTTGGGTCTTTGTTGCATTCGATAAAATAATCTTACACTTACTTTATCATTTATATAACAGTATAGTATACAACTTTAAAATTATGGTAACTAGATTTAAACTAAAAAACTAATAAGTTCTGACACATTTGATAAAAAATGTTTTCTATCTGACATTATTTAATTAAAAAATTATTCAAAAATTAAGATTGACATTGTAATTATTTTTAAAGTACTATACTATACTTTAGTGGTGTTTTCATGTGAGCACTTACATTAAGAAAACAAGAAGATAAGAATCAGTGTTTATATATATAAACAGAAATAAACAATATTGCTAGCTATGTAAGGTACGAATATTAATCAGCATAAATGTATTGATCTATGCATTTGTTAAAAGAAGCTACTTCAATTTTTAATCACTCATTCTAAACAAAACATTAAAGACTATAAAGTGTATTCCAAGGTTATAGATATATAAATAGTTAATGAATAATAGCTGTTAAAGCAAGCGCTTGGGTTCTGTTCCACCTGCCGTTCGTAAATGCGCACTGTAAGGGTGCAGGCAGATGAGTAGAATAGAGACTGCCGAATAGAGGATGCGTATAGAAACAACCAATCAGGGCCATTCGGCAAGTTTCATGCGGAGAATAGAATTCTATTCCAGTATAGAATAGAAAAGCGAATAGCGATACGAAGTAAATAAACATAAATTTTATTCAATTGTAATTACAAATTAATGTAGAAAATAAAAATGTAAATACGAATCAACTTAATTGGTATGATTGGTATAAAAACAAATTGCAGAAAATCACTCTGTATGAGTTACAGCTTTAAAAGAGGTTAAGTTTATGTTTACGCGACCTAATACGCAAGCATCTTCTTTCCATTCCACAGATTTTTTTCCTCCTATGGTCACATTGAGAAGAAAATAGTAGAATAGGCGGTAGTATGGAAAAAAAAATTTGAATTTACCAATAAAAAAACAAATATATATTTGTATATTATTGAAATTATCTTTAAGAGTCCGCTGTATCTCTGTCCTTTTCTAATTAAAAAATTGACTTTTTTCCTAAAATTAGCAACAAGAGGCAAAAATAAAGAGATGGTTTCGATGTGTTTAATAAAATGTAATATTTTCTTTGATTAGTATGAATTAATTTTATTGCTTTGTTTTTAAGAAAAGTTGGAATAACTTAAAAAATTAGAAATTAGTGTCAAATAATGGGATTTTTAAGTTATTCCAACTTTTCTTGAAAATAAAGCGGTGGAATTAAATTATTCTTATCAGAGAAAATATTGCTTTCTATTACACGAATCGAAACCATCTCTTTATTTCTGCCTGAAGCAATTAGTTTTTATAAAAAATAAATTTTAAATAGATTCGGTAAAACAGGTAACTGTGTCGGTATACAGCTGACTCTTAAATAACTAATTGCGTTATCATTACGTATTTTTCCTATGATTAAGGATGTATCTTTTTATTAAAAAAATTATTTAGCCTTTATTAAAACACATTTCGTTTATTCCATTCTATTCGGAGGTTCTCTATGACGCCCACGTGACCATAGGAGCAGAAAAATTTTGGAATAGAATTGATTGTTGGCTGTTTCTATTACGCATCCTCTATTCGGCAGTCTCTATTCTATTCATCTGACTGCACCCTAAGTTACGCGGTTGTCTGGAACACGGCCTCAGACAACCGCGCAGCTTACAGTGCGCATTTATAAACAGCAAGTGGAACACAGCCTTGGAAAGGAAAAATAGAATGATAAAATCTTTTGTTTTATACTATTACTTACAAGTTTATTGCTATAATCCAGCAACTTGAATTTTGTATTCTTACTACAATTTTCGCTTCGAATCTTTTATAATGAAGGAAGGCAAGCACAAATCGATGTCCCGTACGAAGAAAAGCACCGTTCAGAAATCCCAATGTTAATTTGCATTTGAATTTCTGAACGGTGCTTTTCTTCGTACGGGGCGTCGAAATATTCTCAGAACACTGAAATAAAATATCAATAATTTACATAGTTATGCATTAAATAAAGAGCACAATGAGACAAAATAAAGCATCCACAGCTGATGCGTTGTGATTGTAAGGACCGTCACACACTAAAAAAGAACAGAGAAACTTTCTATATGGAGCTGGATTATAGTGGATTCCAGATGGATTTTTGTATGGATTACTTTGCCTGAAAATTCAGGTAAATTCGAGGTCTTTCAAGGATATCGCTGTCAAATATCGATTGTAATAAAATAAACATATGGAGGGAGAGTTGAAGGGGGCTCACCCATGCGCAGAAGGTTAAAGCAATATATGAGGATGCACAGTCAGTTTGTAGGAACTGTGGAGCTGTACATTCTGTTCTTCCTTCAGGGGTTATAATTACGTGCAGTGATTCTCTACTGGTTATAGGCTGCGCAGATGGTCCGCAGGGCTTATGAGTATGCGCAGTAAGTCTCTATAGGCTATAAACATGCGCAGTCGGTTCCTAGTAAATAAGCAGAGTATGATTAATGTATTGGCTTTGAGAAAAGATTTTACAAAGCTTGGTCCAAAAAACGGGAAAACTCCGCCAAATCTGTGTTTTCTTGAGTTTTCAGGGCCTACACAGCTCGCTGAGGTATAATTCATTTAAGTTGCAAGTCCTTAAGCATTAAACTCACTAATTACTTAGTATAAACACGTGATTTTGAGGTTATAATGAGAAAAAACCTAGGAAAAGCCGCAAAAATCCCATTTTTTGCTGTTTTTTCGATTTATGAGCATGTTCCGGTAAGAAAATGATTTTTGCGACCTCGGTGTTGGAAAGTACGGCTAAAATTACATAAAAAAAAGCTATTAAGGTTCTGGTCAAATATTATCTTCATAATTAAAAGAACGATAAGAAATTAAAATATCATTAAAAATGGGAATTTCGGGGTGAAAAAATTTGGAAAAAAATCTGGAAAATTCTTAATATGATTACAAAGCTGTTTACATATTTCCAGATTCTTCGGTTGCAAACAGCGCATGATAAAAGTTATTTAAGAAAAAACACGTTTTGGACATTTTTGGGGCCCCCGTGGCAGCTTGGGATCTGAAATTTTGCACAGAGGCATCTTCAAACATACTCTATCGAATAAGCAACGAGCCGCAAAGATCCCGACAGGGGCTGATTTGACCCACTTATCCCGCTATAGCCTTTGTATTAAATATTATGATTGAAAATTACAATTATTCTATTGGATTAGATTTATTGTCGAAGTTGTATATAATGTTTAACACTAAATAATTAATACTTATAAAATTTCCATAATATTTTAAATAAACTATAAAAATGATAATTACATATTTAATATTTTTTTAAACTACGAATAAAAAGTTTACATTATTATAATTATTAACTTATAAATTGTTATATTATTTTATAAAATGCAATTTCAACTCAAGTAATTAGCTTTATGTTAGAACTGAATTTTATGAGTATTCAATTCCAGAAGTTGATATATATTGAATTAAAAAATATATATACATATATATATATATATATATATATATATATATATATATATATACATTGACATATATATATATATACATATATAGACCTGCTACATATAAACTATTTAATTTTAATTAAAATAAATAACTAATTATAAACTATTTATAATATATTTCATTATTGTCTATAATTAATTTTAAATAATCAAAAAGGGGTTTCAATTAATTGTTATTAGGGTTATGTTTTTATGTAATATATGAAATTGTCATTAATGTCTTCAATATTTTGTGACGCCCTACTAACTAATGGCGTGTAGGTCGCCCTTTTAATCGACTCTATTGAGTCTTATTCCTGCCTTATCCAGACCTTGCAAGTGTAGGGCCGTTATCCAGACAGATCGTTATGTCGTCCGATGCGGGCCCGAATTTTATATGTATCGTCGTTTATTACATTTTTGATCGCATAAGGTCCATCGTATATATCAAAGAATTCCGCTATTTTATTATCGTTCGCACCAGATAATTTTCTACTTTTTTCTAAGAAAGTTCTGTAATGTTTGTGTAGTTTGATGTTTTTATGTCATTTTTAATATTAAATTAGTTTTTTGTTTTTCACTTATTATTATCGTTTAATTATCGTGTTGTTCGTGATATTTTACATTTATGTTTGCCCCTTTCTGAATCGTCATACTAGCTTTTCGTTCAGCTATAGATGTTCGGGCATTGTCTCAGAATCTTTTTGCTTCGCTGAGACTACTGGACTGACGTATTGTATTTTTGACCTTTTTATCATACTTAAATTTAATAAATTCTCAATTATCGCGTCTAGTTTACTTTTATACTTTGTTCTTATTAGGTGTGATTTGTCTTTAATTGTTTTAAATTCATTTTTATGTTTTCTAATTGATACAAGCTTTCTTTTGAATAACGTTTTATATCTTATCATTAATTTTTTTGTTTTTTCTTTATTTAATTTATTCAATCTCTTAGATTTAATTTTTCTTTTAATTTTTCTTCTTTCTGGTCACTTTTTTGCCATATTATTATTTGTTCCGAAGTTTTTTACTTCTTTTATTTCTTCGATCTCTATATGTAGAGTCGAGTATTCATTTTTATTTATATTTTTTATTTCATATGATATTATATCATCTTTATCATTTACTTCATATTTTGTTTCTTCTTGTTTTGTATCAATTAGCGTGTTTATTGTTTTAAATTCTTTTGTTATTTTTTTTATCTCCTCTTCATCAAAATTTAATATATTTTTATACTCTATTAACCAATCCGTAAAGTCTTTTGACGTTTTATTATTATATATAATCTTTTAAGGGTTTCTAACCTATCTTTTAAGTTTGTATTATTTAATCTTTCATTATTTGTTTGATTTTTTATTTTAGTTGCGTACTTTATTTCCTCTGTATCATTATTTATTATCTTATTATTTTCCGACTTTCGGTACGCAACTATTTCGCGTTTCCCGACGTCGATGGTTCAACTGACGTTTTGACTTTTTGTTGATTGTTGTGTTGTGTTCCTTAGTGTTGTTTAACGTTTTGTGCCCCCGCTTGTATGTTTGAATCCCCTTATTTTTTATTGTCCGTGTTTGCTGTCTGTGTATGATTTATGTTACGTGTTTGCCATGGTTGTTGTGTATTGTTGTCATTTGTAGTTATTTCTTTTTATCTTGTGTGTGTATTTTGTGTATTTTGTACTTGTGTATGGTGTGTTTTTTTTGTGTCGATCTCCTATTTGATCGTCATCGTCAAAATCTTCTAAAATTCTGAACAAAGTAGACTTATCTTTGGTCGGTTGACCAAGTATCGCGCATCTAACATTTCTGTCGAAATGCTGACCAATTTTAGTTATCAATTCACTTTCTGTGATTGATAATTCTAGTTCTTTTGCAAGACCTGGCATATACGTCGCATAATCTACACGTGTCATTTTTCCGTTTTCATGGATAAGATCGTATTCTATTTTTCTTTGTGCTTTTCTTTGTACGTTTATGTTTCAATAACGTTCTCTAAATAGTTTTTTGAACCCTTCAAAATTATTAATATTCGAATCGTTTGTATAATATCACGATTGCGCTGTGCCTTGTAACGCTTGTATTAATATACAATGTAATTGCGTAGCCGATGGTTTAGTAAACGTTTTATATCTGTTTGAATCATTTAAAAATTTAATCAGCCTTTCATTTTCATAACCGTTAAATTTTGGAATTGGCATTTTTATTTTGTGCTGTGTGTTTGTGTTTGTATTTGTGTTTTGAGGATTATCATTTATATTTTGGCTTTCTCATAGAGAAAGCCTTGTATCGATAAAAAAATTTTTTTTCTATTTTTTTATTAATTTGTACATATTTGAACTCAGTGAATCGAAAAAAGTAGTTTCCAGAAAATGTCTGTATGTATGTGTGTGTGTGTATGTGTGTGGATGTATGAATTCAGTTAGTAAACTGTATCTCGAGAACTACTCGATGGATTTGCTTCTAATTTTGCACGGAATTTAGTTTTTTGACTAACTTGCTGGAAAGCTATTGATAATTGGTTCTTCTAGCGTAGTTTTCATTTTAGAGTTTTAAAAAAAAATTAAAAAATTTCGATTTTCCATTGTTTGTTTTTTTTTTCTGTTTACTACTCGATGAATTTGCTTCAAAATTTGCACGGAAATTATTTGTAATTGCCCAGATAAAATAAATCTTTAAAAACTGATTTTCTTAGCTTAGTTTTAAATTTAGAGCATTTTGAAATTAAAAAAAAAATGTTTCTATTTATTGAGCCAATAAAATCTTAAAAACTACTCGATGGATTTACTTCAAATTTTCCATACAATTTAATTTTTCGATCAACTGGTGCGAAAGCTATTGAGAATTGGTTTTCATAGCGCAGTTTTTTTTAGAATCATTTTAAGAAATTAAAAAAAATTTCGATTATTCATTTTTTTTGTATTTTACGTAAACTACTCGAAGAATTTGTTCGAAAATTTGTATGGAACTTAATTTCGACTGCCAAAAGTATAAAAAATTTCGTAAACTAATTTTCTTAGCGCACTTTTAATTTTAGAGCATTTTTAGAATTTTTTTAAAAATTTTTATTTTTAATTTTTTTCTATTTCACGATAACCATTTGATAGATTTGCTCCAAAATTTGTATGCAATTTATTCGCTACTGTCTAAAGAAAACAAGCTTTGGAATACTAATTTTCTCAGCGCAGTTTTAATTTTCGAGCACTTTGAAAATTTTCAAAAAAATTTTTATTTTTCATTTATTTTCTATTTTGCGTAAACCATACTATAAATTTCCTCTAAAATTTTTATACAATTAATTCTGAAAAAAAAGCTTTTGAAAACGAGTTTTCTTAGTGTGGTTACAATTTTAGAGAATTTTAAAGATTTTAAAAAAAATTTATATTCTTTTCTTATTTTTTTTTATTCTACGTAAAGTACTCGATAGATTTGTTCTAAAAATTGCAGGGAAATTATTTGCGACTGCCAAAAGAAGGGAAATTTTCAAAAATTGATTTTCATAGAGTAGTTTTAATTTTAGAGCATTTTTAAAATTTAGAAAATGAAATTTTGAAAAGAAAATGTTATTTATTTAACCAGTTAGATCTCGAAAATTACTCGATGGATTCGCTTCAAATTTTGTATACCATCTATGTTTTTGTATAACTGGACGGGAAGCTATTGAAAATTGGTATTCATAGTGTAGTTTTTTTTTATAGAGCCATTTTAAGAATTTGAAAAAATTTTTGATTTTTAATTTTTTTTGTATTTTACGTAAGTCACTTGATGAATTTGCTTTGAGATTTCCATGGGAATAATTTGCATCGGCCAAAAGAAGGATAACTTTTATAAACCTATCTTCTTAGCGTAGTTTTCATTTTAGAAAATTTTAAAAATTTTTTTAAAAAATTTTCATATTTCAGTTTTTTTCCATTTTACGTAAAGTACTCGATAGATTTGCTCTAAAATGTGTATACAAGTTATTTGCTACTGTCTTTATGAACCAAGTTTAAAAAAAATAATTTTCTCAGCGAAGCTTTTTGATCACTTCTTTTGATTTCTGAGTAACACTCGAAAATTTATAATAGCACTACTGATTTAGATGTTGACTTGGTTCTTTTAAAGTACAAATTTATTAATAAATATTAATGTTAGACAGTTTTTTTATATTAAAATCATATTCAAATAAATATAAAAAAAATAATGAAACTCAAAGAGCTCTATGAGAAAGCATTCCGCCAAAGCACTTGGCAGCGTTTTTATTCGTTCTTTTATATTATTTATTTTTGTTTCATTTTCATTATTAATGCTGTCAATGTCTCTATTTATACGCGTGTTTTGTGCTTCTAAGTCTTCTAATTTTTCGTTTAAGTTTGCAATTGTTGCATTTAGTCTACTGTTATCAATTTTTAAATTAATGTTTTTGATTTTAACCGCTTTTATCTGTCTTTGCAACGTTGTTAATTTTGTTTCATATTCATCTTTCAATTTAGCTATTGAACAACATGAAGCTGCGGAAAAAAGGTTGGATGCACTGGAAGACCACCAGGTATCACAACAATTATTAACAATAAATGATAATACACAAGAACAAATTGATGCATCATGAGACCTAAGAGGCCGCCGTATCTCTGTCCTTTTCTAATTAAAAAATTGACTTTTTTCCCATAATTAGCAGCTAGAGGCCAAAATAAAGAGATAGTTTCGATGTGTTTAATAAAATGTAATATTTTCTCTGATTAGGATAAATTAATTTTATCGCTTCGTTTTTAAGAAAAGTTGGAATAACTTAGAAAATTAAAAATTAGTTGTATTAAAAGTAAATATAGCAATTAAAAGTCTAAAATACAACTAGGCGCTCACAATTTCATCGCGTATATATCGATTATTTATCGCGATTGCGTTGCGACGAGATATCGCTAGCCGTTAGTTTACTGAGCATATTTTTATCTTGAATTTTCTACTATAGGGTATAGTCCAGTAGAATTAGTCGAAATGCATAATGTAATTAGTAACAGATGCAGACCACCAAAAATGCTTTGTTAGATGATTAGAAATGAAACTCTGGAATCACCCTCAAAATTTGAGCCGTCAGGAATTTGTAAACAATGATTTAAGGTGCGAAATTCGTAAAAATGACTGTTTTTTTGAGGTAACTCGATATCGTTTGCGATTTAGTATATGAAAATTATACTATTTGTAAATATTTCAAAGACGATTAATTTGAGACGTCATTGATGAAAATCGGTTAATAACTTTTATAAATAATGATAAACAAAAATAAAAGATCTCGAAATTTTAAAATAATTGTTATTTAATAAAAAAAGGATGTACATGTTTGTAATTCAACAAAAATGTGCCTCTTATTATCCTTAAGTTACCATAAAAATTTCATAAAAAAATATTAATTATTTTAGGAGATATTCTATTTGTTTATTAAAAAGAGGTCTTATGTACGTTAAAAAATTCACCCAAAAACGTCATGGTAGAGACTTTATGATAATTATATAATATTTAGATATTAAGGGGATGTAAAACGGACACTACACCTGTACTCATGAATTTGGCTTATCTTTTCATTATATTGCAAAACTTGATTAAAAGAAATGCTTTAGTTTGTAGTATTTACCATGAAGATTATGCAGTTAAATTTTCAAATAAATTCATTCATTAATTTTTCAGAATTTTGGGTTCCAATATTATGTATTAAAATTTTTAGATTTTGTACAAGAAATCTAAAATTCTGAGAAACTAATGAATGAATTTATTTCAAAATTTAACTGAATAATTTTCATGGTACATACGACAAGCTAAAGCATTTATTTTCTTAAAATTTTGTAATAAAATAAAAAGATAGAAAATATTTATAAGTACAGGTGCAGTATCCATTTTACATCTCCTTAACGTAAATTTTATGAATTTGATGTAAAATTGTGTCCATTTTATTATTTTCAACCTAAATATGGCAAAAAAAAGTAATATTTTTCTTAATGGTTTTTTAAATATTTTTGCAATTAATAAAAATATCAATATAGGGATTTGATATTCTTATTACTGGCAATTTCACGCAAATTAAAAAAAAAAAAGAATGCTCTAGCTCAATTAGAAGCCGAGATAATTTTTTTTTTTTAAATTTCCCAATCGTTTATTTACAAAGATTAAGGATTGAAATTTTTATCACTGCTAGTATAATACTTGAAGTTTATGATTCCATTATATCAGAGATGAAATAAACATTTTGCAATGTTAAAAATTAATGTTAAAGTAATCAAGATTGCTACTAGCAGTAAAAGTAACATTTCCTACCTTGTAAGAAAATTGATCTGGCGAGTTATAATTCATGTTTCGATTAAAAATTCATTGTATCTCCGTTAATTACGGACCAATTTCGACGTTTTTTTTTAATTGGGCTAATAATAACAACTGTTGTATTTGTTTTTAAATAATTATTTATTTAACAATAATTATTGCAAAAAAAAATTTTTTTAACATATTTTTTTTAATATTAATTTTAACAAAAAGCTTTAGAAATAAAGTTTGTTCTTCTTAAAAAAATAAACAATATTTCTTTTTAGTGTTTTCATGATAAAATCAATATTAGGCCTGTTAATTAGGGAAAGCAAATTTGAAAAAATTTTTGGTTTGGAATTTCAACGTAAATTTACTTTTTCATGAAAAACTCATTGTATCTCCGTTAATTACGGACCAATTACGACGTTTTTTTTTTAAATCGGAGTAGCACGTGAAAATAATTACAACTGTTGTATTTGTTTTTAAATAATTTATAAAAATTTTTCCAACATATTTTTTTTAATATTAATTTTAGCAAAAAGCTTTAAAATTAAAGTTTGTTTGTCTTAAAAAAATAAACAATATTTCATTCTAGTGTTTTCATGATAAAATTAATATTAAGCCTGTTAATTTAGAAAACTTTTTTCAAATTTGGTTTCCCAAATTAACAGGCCTAATATTGATTTTATCATGAAAACACTAAAAAAAAATATTGTTTATTTTTTTAAGACAAACAAACTTTATTATTAAAGCTTTTTGCTAAAATTAATATTTAAAAAAATATGTTGAAAAGAAAATTTTTTCTTTTTAATTATTGTTAAATGAATAATTATTTAAAAACAAATACAATAGTTGTTATTATTAGCCCAGTTAAAAAAAAACGTCGAAATTGGTCCGTAATTAACGGAGATACAATGAATTTTTAATCGGAACATGAATTATAACTCGCCAGATCAATTTTCTTACAAGGTATAGGAAAGGTTACTTTTACTGCTAGTAGCAATCTTGATTACTTTGACATTAATTTTTAACATTGCAAAATGTTTATTTCATCTCTGATATAATGGAATCATAAACTTCAAGTATTATACTAGCAGTGATAAAAATTTCAGTCCTTAATCTTTGTAAATAAACGATTGGCGAATTTAAAAAAAAAAAAATTATCTCGGCTTCTAATTGAGCTAGAGCATTCTTTTTTTTTTTTAATTTGCGTGAAATTGCCAGTAATAAGAATATCAAATCCCTATATTGATATTTTTCTTAATTGCAAAAATATTTAAAAAACCATTAAGAAAAATATTACTTTTTTTTTGCCATATTTAGGTTGAAAATAATAAAATGGACACAATTTTACATCAAATTCATAAAATTTACGTTAATATCTAAATATTATAGAATTATCATAAAGCCTCTACCATGACGTTTTTGGGTGAATTTTTTAACGTACATATGACCTCTTTTTAATAAACAAATAGAATATCTCCTAAAATAATTAATATTTTTTGATGAAATTTTTATGGTAACTTAAGGATAATAAGAGGCACATTTTTGTTGAATTATAAACATGTACATCCTTTTTTTATCAAATGACAAATATTTTAAAATTTCGAGACCTTCGATTTTTGTTCATCATTATTTCGACGGTGGCTACGAAAACAATCACAGCTGAGTAATTGACTACGAAAAAAAACATCTCCAAAAGTGCGACGCAAAAAAAACACATCTCCAAAAGTGTGACGCAAAAAAAAAACATTTCAAAAGTGCAACGCAAAAAAAACACATCTCCAAAAGTGCAACGCAAAAAAAACACATCTCCAAAAGTGTCGGCGAAGAAAAATACACCTTCAAAAGTGCGGCGAAGAAAAACACATCTTCAAAAGTGGCGGCGAAGAAAAACACACCTTCAAAAGTGCGGCGAAGAAAAACACATCTTCAAAAGTGGCGTCGAAGAAAAACACACCTTCAAAAGTGCGGCGAAGAAAAACACCCTTTTTGAAAATTGTCACTGTGTTTTCAAGAGGTTTTCTTCTTCGCCGCCACTTTCGAAGGTGTGTTTTTCTTCGCCGCCACTTTTGAAGGTGTGTTTTTCTTCGCCGCCACTTTTGAAGATGTGTTTTTTTCGCCACCACTTTGAAGGTGTGTTTTTTCTTCGCCGCCACTTTTGAAGATGTGTTTTTCTTCGCCGCACTTTTGAAGATGTGTTTTTTTTCGCCGCACTTTTGGAGATGTGTTTTTCTTCGCCGCACTTTTGGAGATGTGTTTTTTTTCGCCGCACTTTTGGAAACGTGTTTTTTTTCGCGGCACAATTTCGATGTGTTTTTTTTCGCGGCTTTTTTCATCTGTGTTTGTTTTCGTAGCCACCGTCGATTTATAATAGTTATTAACCGATTTTCATCAATGACGTCTCAAATTAATCGTCTTTGAAATACTTACAAATAGTATAATTTTCATATACTAAATCGCAAACGATATCGAGCTACCTCAAAAAACAGTGATTTTTACGAATTTTGCACCTTAAATCATTGTTTACAAATTCCTGACGGCTCAAATTTTGAGGGTAATTCCAGAGTTTCATTTCTAATCATCTAACAAAGCCATTTTTGGTGGTCTGCACCTGTTACTAATTACATTATGCATTTCGACTAATTCTACTGGACTATACCCTATAGTAGAAAATTCAAAATAAAAATATGCTCAGTAAACTAACGGCTAGCGATATCTCGTCGCAACGCAATCGCGATAAATAATCGATACATATGCCATGAAATCGTGAGCGCCCAGTTGTATTTTAGACTTTTAATTGCTATATTTAGCAAACATAATATATTTACATGCGATAATTAACGTAATTTAAAAATAATATATGAATACAAATTAATATAGTTACTAATTAAGTATTTAACAGCAGGCCGGAGTAGAACCTGATACCGACCGAGTAACAATTGAGTTGTTTGTTATTTACTCAAGTATTAATCGGTGTATCTTCAAAATAAAGGTTGATCGCAATAGATATTATTATTATAAATATCTATGCACAAGAAAAAAAAAATCTACCGATTTGTTTTTGAGAAAAGTAAGGAACGCCGAAGTAAAAGATTATGTTTATAATATTTTCGCGTTCCTTACTTTTCTCAAAAACAAAGCGATAGATTTTTTTTTTCTTGTGCGTAAATATTTGTAATAATAATATCTATTGCGCTTAAGAGGAGGTCACGTATCTCTGTCCTTTTCTAATCAAAGAAATGATTTTTTTACAAAAACTACTAACTTTAGCAAAAACTGAAGAGAAAGCCGCATCTTGTATCAAAAAAGCAATATTTTCTTTGATGAGAAAGAATTAATTTTATTGCTTCGTTCTCAAGAAAACCTTGAAAAACGAAATTGTCCACCCTAACCTCTATGATTTAAGTTTTTCAAGGTTTTCTTGAAAACGAAGCAATAAAATTAATTCTTTCTTATCAAAGAAAATATTGCTTTTTTTTGATATGAGATGCGGTTTTCTCTTCATTTTTGCTAAAGCTATTAGTTTCTGTGAAAATCTCGATTCTTTAATTAGAAAAGGACAGAGATACGTGACCTCCTCTTAACCTTCAATTTGCAGATACACCGATTAATACTTGAGTAAATAACAAAAATGCCAATTAGACAAGGACAGCGAATCCGGCCTGCTCTTAAGTAGTATAATCTAAAAGAATTAAAAAAAATATAAACATAAGCGCGAAAAGTTAATACGCTCCGAAAATCCACACACAATCAAAGACATACATGCGTATACAAAGCTATTTTTGGTGGTCTGCACCTGTTACTGATTACATTAAACTTTAGCTCTTTTTTCGCTAATTCTACTGGACTAGTATGTTGCCCATTCTCTGTCAAATCGAAGGATGAAAAATTTTGTTTTCGCTAAAAAGTGGTAAAATGGTTCTTTTCCTCATTATGGATCACTCAGAATTCTTTTAGATTTTTTTAGTATATATTTTTAGAGCTACAAAGCTTCAGAGTTGGGTTAAAACCATATTGTTGACATTTTTGACTAATTTTAGACTTAAATTGCTCAGTTGGGTTGCCTTTTAGGAATATATAACTGAGGAACTTTTTTGTTCGAAATTATTTCAAATTAATTTGAAAAATGATAATACATAAGTTATGTTAAAATAAGTTAATTTACGTTTTTTTTTTGTAAAATTCATCACTTATCATCAGAATTATCAAAAGCTTTGCTACTGTCAAGTGGGATGAAAGTTGAAAATAAATAAATGGACTTCTGTATCAATGATAAGTTAGAAAAATCTTATAATTGTTCAAGAAAGTGCATTTTCATGTTTTTAGCATACATTTATTGTTATTTAATTGAATATAATTTTGGAGATTGTTATAGATGCAGGAAGAAGTGATAAATATGTTTTAAAGGGATTTATATATCAATATCTCTTATACTATTGAGCGTTAGGGTCTAAAAACTTTCATTTAGTATGAAAATAAAAGATCTGTGCCGTTTCATCAAAGTCCATGCCTCTCTTAGTGAGAGACAAAGAGACACGCATTTAGTCGTACATCACTGACAGTGAGAATGAATTAATCTAATATTAACATATACCAATGTCTATGATATGCTGATCTTAATTATTTGTTTAAATGGCTCCAAAGTTCTTATACATTATTACATTGAATTATTGTTGTCACATCATTGGATAAATTCAAATTAAAATAAAAATCAATTTTCATGAAATGGGAATATTATTTACCAATGTGAATATAATAAGCTACACTAAAAAAATACAGCAAGAATTAGAATCGATCATTTTCTAAGACTAAACTTAATAATATAGATCAGTAGGCACTTAAATTTCAACAAGTCTCAAGAAATAAAATTCAAGCCAGTGTCTATCATCTGCTAAGTCTATAAAAGAATATGATCATCTACCTGTTATTCACATTTATATTATTTATCTGTACTGTTATAAATAGAATGCTCGTTCACCCTTAATCACACTATTCATAACTTGTAATCAAGAAAAAGTTATTACAAAGTATTAACTATTATTTTAAACAAATCTGTCAAGATACACATTCATACATGTTTTAAAGTATTGAGATTCACTAAGTTTTCAACGCTTTCTTAGATTTTTGGACCTCACTATTTTACAGACATTATGAATCACATAATAAACAATACCTATTAATGAATTAAGTAACATAAATAAAATATAATAAGTTATTAAACTTCTTATGTACAGTGTTTTGGTAAATTCTGTAACTGGTCCATACTCAAGTTTGATATTATAAATTTTCTTACTGTTATGTAAGAACTTGATCCAACGTACCATTTATTCGTGAACTTGAAAATAAAATATTAATAAATTATTTTAGAACATAGCATGCTCCGCCATGCCCGTGGATGCAACATTTGTTGGTTGAATCTAGAAAACTCAATTTAAACTACAACTCCTATTATAAAATTTTGAAAATATATTAGCTATTGTTTTAAGAATGATTTTCATTGAATTTTGAAGAATTTTGATAATATATATATTTTAACTCCTTATTGATGGCACCGTCACTTACAAGTAAACCTAGGGAAGTGGAAATTTTTAATTTTTTCACAACCTTTGCAAATGAATTTTTTTTGGAGAATATCCAAAAATGGTCAAGTTCAGAGAATGCTTTAAATTTTCTAATTTTAAAAGTCTCCGTCTCAGGATAACATTGCATATGAAAGTGTAGAAGTATAGCTTTGATTTGACACCTTATGAAGTATAAAGATGTTATTGCGTCTAAAATAGAGTATGTGTATATATTTATATATATTTATGTATGCATATATATATTTTTTAAATTTCTAAGAAGACTTTATTTTAGACGCAATAACGTCTTTGTACTTCATGAGGTGTCAAATTGAAGCTATACTTCTACACTTTCGTATGCAATATTATTATTTATCCTGAGACGGTTACTTTTAAAATCAGAAAGTTTTAAAACATTCTCTGAACTTGACCATTTTATAATCGACTTTTTCATTTTTAACCATTTTATCGTGATGTAGAGCCTACGCAAAAAGTTTCCTAAGCTCTAATCAAAAAGTTAGCTTATACTTGTTACTTCTGAATGGATATTCTCCAAAAAAAAATTCATTTGCAAGGGTTTCGAGAAGATTTAAAATTTCCACTTACCTAGGTTTAATTGTTAGTTATTTTTTATTATGATCAATTCAATATTTTAATTAAATTATATCAAAAATTACTTTATAAACTCTTGTATCAATACAAGTTAATTCGAGAAAATTAAGGACACAGTTCGGAGTGATTGAGTGGAATAGCCCGTAAACCAAGCCCAAGCTCTGGCATTTGCGTTGCAGTTTGATAGGCTAGTGCACTCTTTCAGCATGGCTTCTGACTACAGGGGCCCTGCAGTCAACCAGTTACAAAATGAAAGTTCCACTTAAACCCAAGTTAAATAATACGCTAGTACAGCAGTTCAAAATGTTCACCGATCAAAGCTACAAGGAATACTAATCGAATAAGTTGAAGGATACACAAATGACGACTATATAGATGGTTTAGAAAAATTAATCGACCCTAAAGAAATTCGTTACATCTCTAAAATATCAGCAGGACGTGTATGTATATTTTTTAACCGACTTCAAAAAAGAGGAGGTTCTCAATTCGACTGATTTTTTTTTTTTTTTTTTTTTTTTATGTCTGTTACCTCATAACTCCGTCATTTCTTAACCGATTCGAAAAAACTTTTTCTTATCTGATAGAGAATATCTGCAGGAAGGTCCCATACGTGTCCTATAATTATTGGGCCAATATTCGGTTTGTATGACCCAATTATCAAATTAAGAAAAAAACTGAGTGTTTTGTTTTCTCATTTACCTCCCTTATACTTTGCTTACTCTCTCTCTCTCTCTCTCTCTCTCTCTCTCTCTCTCTCTCTCTCTCTCTCTCTCTCTCTCTCTCTCTCTCTCTCTCTCTCTCTCTTTCTCTCTTTCTTACCTGAGCTTGAATATGTATACATGCACACATAACGACACTGTGCTGTTGAGCCTTCTTTCTTTCCTGCTATATATTGCTTGGTGGTGTACTAATGCATGCGTTATGAATTAATAATGAAAGTTTAATGTAATTAGTGGGTCTACCTATATTTGCGTTTTTAGTAAGGGGATTCACTAGAAGATAGAAAATAAAAATTTTTTAACAAAAACAAACAATTTAAAAAATTTTTAATAAATAAAAACCGACTTTAAAAGTATCGAATAAAAACAAAATTTTTTACAAAAAATAAGATTTTAAAAACATTGCACTAAAAAATGACAAATAAAAAATTTTTAACAAAAAAAAACCGACTTCAAAAAATGCACTAAAAAGTAACAAATAATTTATTATCTTTAGAAATCATACAAATAATTGGTAAAATACAATTTTAGAAGTCGGCGTCTAATTCTAAATCTGTGGTGCGTAAGCAGAACGACTTAGTCCATTTTTTCAAAAATAACGTTCACATTCATTGTTCAAAAATAACATTAGTAGTATATGGACTGGTATAGCGAGACATATCGATTTTTTTGCACCTGTCTCTCTCCCCCATTGTTTCGCTCCCCCTGTCTCGACCCCTTGTCTCGCTCCCCTTTACATGTCTGGCAGGTGTGGTGGTGTAGTCGTGAATTGATTTGACCCACTTTCCCCCCACCTGTGTGGGTGAATAAGGTGTCCTCTCTCCCGCACCTGTCTGAGGGTGTTATAGTTTCTATGGTGACCTTGAAACCCTTAATGATTTGCATCTTCTGTCTTTTTTTCTTCACAGCCGTAAGTATAGTATATATGTATGTGTGTATATTTTTAATGTGAGTAACATTATAAAAATTAAATAAATAAGTAATTAAAAATCATATAACATTGTTATGAAAAAATATTAATATGAAAAATATATTTTATAATATTAAAGGTCTGAATGTTATATAGTACTTTTTATCTATTGATTGTTATTTCTTACGTATGAACTTTTGTTGGTCCTAAAAAGGACCGTATGTAAGTATATGAATTTTTTTTTTAAATTAAAATTTTTTGTATCCTTTTCTTTCAGGAATAGAATAAGTGTTTGTTGAGAATTTATCAGAATATTGTTTCCAGGTTGATGATGATTGATTTTCCTTCTTTTTCTTATCGTCACCTTGTACTAAACGTGTTTTGGCGGTGTTGGAACTATTTTGACCCATAGTGTTAAACGCGTGATATACAGATATGATAAGAGACAGATTATTTATTGTAAAAAGTTATTATTTAAATGAATATTTTCATTTGTGTTATTTTTTTTATTATGTTTTTGAGAACGTTCAAATTTTACTGTTTCTTTTTTATAATGTTCCTTATATTTTCCTCTTTTTATAGCACTGTCTGTAGAACGTAATGAAGCGATCTTACCTGTGCATTGCCCCATGTCTGTTTCTGAGCAATCGTTATAAAATAAATGAAGGATTATTGGGAAGGGTGGTTGCTTTTATAGTTAAAAAAAAACAAGTCATTTACACAATTAAAGCAATTTATTAATATTAATATATATTTTTATACAGGAATCATTACATCCCTCAAATCTTTTACAATCATCGGTAAACTAAATGCGGATATTTCAGATAAAACAAATTTTAAATATAAGCTTTTATAATGATCCGTATCATCTACCATATTTTCTGTGACGTAACCTTCTAATTCGGTATTGAGAATAGAATAGTATTGTTTAAATGATTTGTAGTCGTTAAGAATTACTTTTGCGTTGTCCAGTCCTTCTTGTCCAAGTTTATTTTTTAAAAAGTCTAGTATGTGATCAGTAGTACGGTTGACCTTACCGACACGCTCGCTTAAATCGTTGAGAAGAAGATCTACCAAGACACTTTGTTGACGAAGACCTTCGAATGTTGACTGTTGCATGACTATACCTGATGGATGATTGAAAGTCTTTCTCTTTTTGCAGAGCGATTGTCCTGGAGTCTCTTCTTCTTCCTCGGAGACGTGTATCTCGTTTGGGTGAGGTCTTTCGTCAATGCTGATAGATTTGGTGCCATATGATGTGGTGAAATTTAAATCATGATTGGTTAGAAACAATTTAGTCGGTCTTCCGAAATCTTGATAAAAAGAATAAGAATTATGAAAATAAGCTGTAATGGCGTCAAATTGATCTTTGAGAAAATCCCAGCTACGGCGATCAAGAGAGATACTTTTGTGCGAGCCACCTGATGAAACTAGTTTAATAACTTCGTGATAGTATCCGCCGCTATATTCAAGACCGACACAAATTCTCTTTGAGTTTGACTTATTGAGCGCATAGGTAGTAGATAATAAAAGGTTTGGCAATTCCGGTTTTACCGGATCGCGTAATTCACAAGGAGCCATTTTTAGGTGTTGCTCTATCCGAAGTTGATTTTGTACTGAAATTTGAAAAGAACATTTTACCTTACTGCGCATATGAAAAATCAGAATGTAGAGGGCGGTAAATACTTTTATAATAGGGTAGTAACACCTGGTCTGTATATTAGGTGTGCAATACAAAATATATATATACAAATTAAATAAAAAGAAATATTATTAGGGGTGGATAAATTTTATAATAGAATAATAACACCTGGTCTGTAGACCAGGTGTACAATACAAATATATATATATATATATATATATATATATATATATAAGTACAAACTACGTACAAAAAAACTATTATAGGTAGGATGGGAGGGTGGAGTAAAGGTAAGTAAATAATTACAAATTAATTTTTATGCACACAAAAGAAGATTTATTCACATATAAATTTCAAAATTGACATTGATTACAGTTAAATATAAAACACACGTTTGATTACAATATTTTGAAGTAAAATTATGAATATTATTATGTTTATCTTAATATCTTAACCTAGAAGTACATGTTTGATTATAAAGGCCTGAACCTCGAGAACGTTCTCCGGCGAATGTACTCGCCCGCTTACATCTTTTGCGTTTAATTTTATTTAAAATTCTTTTATAAAAATTTTCAGCTATTTTATCATTTTTTTTCGTGTTATTTGAAAAGAAGCTACAAAACGCGCGTAAACTAGCACCGCTACACATATAATATAGAAACATAATGGTATACTGGCCGCAACACGTCGAATCGATGCTTTGCAGTTTCTTGGTGCTCCATCGAAAAACTTTACAGTTTCTTCTGAGTCTTTCAAGATGGTATTTTGAGACTGGTGGGAAACCGTAACTATCGAAATACGTTCCGTATCCATTTTTATCGATATGCATGGCCACCCAATGCGTACCAGGTTTGGTATGATCATCGGTATTACACACAACAGCGACCGGTGTTATCATTACATTCGGAATTCGATCTGCTGCGTATACGCCAATTGTTTTGGCTTTCAGCCCTTCCAGGGCCCTCATTATCTGACTGGTGTTCATTTGTATTATTTTCCTGTGTTAAACTACAATTCTGATCATCATCACTCGCGTATTCTATGGTTTTATCGTCGTCGTCGTCGTCATCGTCTACTTCGTCGATTCCCGTAAAAGTCACACTTGATCCAAATCTTACGATGCTATTTTTCTTGTAAGCAAGTTTTTGAAGAGAGTCATAGAATAGTTCACAACTTCTTTTAGGCAGATTTTGTTGAGATTCTTGAGGGAGTAGTGAATAAAGCCACTCTCTCAACAGATGTGATCTCTGCATGGCACAGTACTCCTTTTTATAGAGGTTTTCTTGGCAAGCGTGAAAACAGCATATTTTCTGGGAAGGAAACTGTCTTTGTAAGTCGGTAAAGCCTGTGGTGGTGTAATCCTCTATATTTATAACGTTACGTGCCATAATAGATTCTATGTATCTAGCCTTTTCAGCACCTCTGACGTAAATTCTTACAGCATTTCTCGCTATGTTGTAAAAATGATACCGTAATTTGCGTAGAATAACGTCACCATCGAACCACTGTAAACCGTGTAGACGTGACGACACGTAATCGTTACTAGTTTTTATATCTTCTGGTAAATTATCAAATTCGTAGGGTGGTGCTATTATCCAATGACCGATTACTTGTTCTTGCAGAGAAACTACTGCCACTTCTTTGGGTAAAAATTTATTATCTTTATCTCTTAAGCCTTGAATATCTATTACGTAATCCATCGTGGTGAAAACGCGAGCTCGTGTGTACTACTACGACTGAGTGTAAGAAGCAACTAGAGCAATGAGAAATGAAACGAATGGTCTTATAATGTTTCTCCCATTATTTTCTCCACCCCTTCCACCTTAGGCATTAAAATCCGTAATAATTTGTCTGTTTGAATCGATTTCTAGCACGTTATCGAATTCGGCGTAAACGATGCAATTTATTGTTTCCCTAAGAGCCTGCTTAAAGCGAACTTCAATGCGCAGAGCACCCGAGCGCACGAGATTCCAATGTGATGAAAAATGAGCCGACAAATCAGGCGTCAAGTCGAATGCAAAGAGACAGTAACCTTCTGGATAAGAGGTTCGGCTAACATCGATACCCTCGTTGAGAAAATGTATACCAGTACCGGAGAATAGCGTGTGATAAGCGTCTACATAGAGTTTATTATTTCCTGTGTATTTTGGCTGTAGGGGTTTGCTTGGTATTTGTACTCCATCGACGTAAAGAGAGAGAAAATTGATAGAATAATGTTGAAAGTTGAAAGGATTCAATTGACGATTACCGTTGAAGGCTCGGTTACTCACAAAACCTATGATGATCCTTTTTTGGCAACTGGCCCAATATAACATTATCAAGAGTATCTCCTAAAATTCCGCTATGTAAAGTGAATGATTTCACTTCCACTCTTGTTATTGGGTATTTTGCAGTAGTTTTGTTCAAAGCATTAGCATGAGCCAATAGTATGGCTGGACTTATTTTAGCTCGACGGACGATTAGCGTCGCTTCTCTGATGCGCACTGAAAATTTTCCGTCATCGGTGAAATCCATCAAACAAAACGCGTCCTTGCTACGAACGAGTCTCACTCGCATCTCAACACCGTTTACCAAAAATTTACCTTGATTAAATACATCGCAATGGAGGTGGCCAATCATATCGACAACTTTACCGCCAGCTGTAAAGTATTGACGATTCCGAGAACCGACATTGGCCCCAACTGTTCCGGTAGCAATTGCTGGTGATGCATCCATACATCCTGCTGTGTCCGCATACCAAAGTGCGGAGGTGAGGTGTGATGTTAAGGCAGGAGAAGCGTAATTTAAGAGCGTTTCTATGTAAGCTCTGTAAGGATAGGCGTTGTTTGGGGGTGAAACTAGCTTTGAATTGAAAAAGATGTCTGTTTGCTCGAACAACGAATATAAAAAATTGTTAATAGGAGCAACTTTTGCATTCTCGGCGTCGGTTCCCACGGGTGTAATTTCCACGCTTACTTGCAGCATTGTATGCGCTAGATCGATGTAATGCTCGGTCGAACCAGGAACCAAAAATTCTAAAGGTGAATCGCTTTCATTGCTGAGAGATGATACAGGTTTGTAGTAGAGAAAAGAACTGCTTTCAATTGAAGTTTGCGTCGGGGGAAGAGTAAAAATATCTAGTTCGCTCTTCGTACCTTCACCACTGCACGCGTGTAGAAAAGCCATTTTTTTTTTTTTTAATGATTTATTTAGGTCCAAAAATGTCAGATACACTTCTCAATACTTTCTTCTTCTTTCGCCTTGATGTTTTCTTTTTCTTGCCTATACCACGCTTATTTGTCTTTCTCTTTGTCTTTCTTTTCTTGCTCGATGCGTTGTGTGCGGGAACACGAGCTCGCGTTGACTGTCGTTTGCGCTTAGCAGTAACAGCTTTATATCCACTACCTTTCATAATATCGGAAATTTTATTAGCTGCTTTTCTTTTTAAATTTCGACCCGACTCTCGAGCACGCGTGTTGAGAGACTCTTTAAAATTCGCTCTCTTATTCGTCACGTCGTCTAGCACGTTCAAGCCTGTTCGGACGGCTTCTTTGCCTACTGCCTTGGCCCCACTGGCAAGATATGGCACAATTTTTCTAAATAATCCTCCGAGAAAGCTACCAATTCCAGAGCCTCTTTGAAACGTTGAACCAGAGTAAACGTTTTTAATACCGCTTCCACCACCACCAGCCTGCTCGTCGTAGTAATGAATATAATAACTCATATCGCTACGTATTTAACGACTACGCTTGAAATGAAGCGTAACCGTCAGCGTTCCATACTCAAATGGTATTTTACGCCCATGCTGATCTCTTATATCGATAACAATATTTCGAAAGGTATGATGTAGTAGAGGTATGTATTGAATCGGTGCAAACTGTTTGACGACGGTTGATCCGAATTTGTACTTTGAATTTTCCAGGGCTACAATGCGTAAAAGTGCCGTTTCCGTATCACCAACTGCATAAGGTTCGCATATGTCTGTGTAAACGTAGAGCTGATCGGGTATGGCCCGTGCTAAACTAGCTGGTCTATTGCCCACATTTATACTTGTTCCTGAGTTGGAAGTGACAAAAGTTCCTGTTTCTCTGTGGACAATATCTTCAAAACCAAAAATACGACGAATTTTTTCGTTGAAAGTCGTGTAGTGCGGCTCTTCGCAAATGCAAATCCTTTTTAAGGTGTAATAACCTTTCTGAAATTCAGTCGGTTCAAGCTTCTGATGTTCACGCGCCTCGTGTACTTTATTTATTTCTTCCGCAAGTTGTTCAATGCTACTGTATACGCCATGAGGGAAATTACAAAACCCATTATTTTTCGAAACTTTGGGCTTAGCACTTCCTAATTTGAAAGTATAATAAGCTTCAGGTTCTTGAATATGCATAATAGTACAGGGTATGTGTATTTCGGCTATACCGACCTGCCAGTTACCGATTAATCTAATTTCACGACATAAATAAGTGGTAAAACAAGTAGTCGTATTGTCGGGAAAATAGCGCATACTACTGTTACTCGGTAGTACTAAATAAAAATCATCTGGATTATCCATTATTTTTAAATTCTTTCAACGTCCGATGCTTTTACCCAAGAATTAAATTTATCCGGATATCCTTTCCACTTTACAAATAGCTGTTTTTTATTTCCGCTTCCTTTGGTCCGAAGAACTCGTTCAATTTTAAAATTTTGATCTTCCAGTAGTCGTTGTGATCCTACAGGAGCCAATTCTTCTGTATAAAAGAAACCGTCAATGTCCTCTCCTTGTAAATCTTGTAACTCGTAGGTATAAAGATTTTGCCTGACAGAAAAGCGTTTAACTTTAAATACTTCCTCGCTATAATTCTTCTCGAATCCTTTCGCAAAGGTTCCCTTAGAGCGACTGATCCTCACGTAGTCACCAACCTCGTATTTACGGTCTTTTATTTGCCTTTGATTTTTTCTTTGCTGAAGAGCGCGCCTCTGTAAATTCGCTCGTGCCTCAGCTGCGTTATATAAATTAACCTCTGAAGGTTTCATCTTTATACCTGAATGTACTGTATTGTTGTATGCATAAACTATCTTTTGTATTACATCGATGTACCTATGTGTATTGCGATGTGTGAAATATCTCCAAACACGTTCTTTGAGAGTTCGATTGAGACGTTCTACCACTGCCGCCTTAATGTCCGGATTTCTTGCCGCTCTAAACTGTATGCCATATTTTTTAAGAGTATTTTGCAAACCTGCACCAACAAATTCTTTACCTTTGTCAGTTTGTAAGTAAACAGGTGTACGACCATTGGCTCGCTTAAGAATCTTCTCTAATGCAGCTGATACAGTATGCGCTGTTTTATCCCTCAGTGGTTCTACCCATGCATACTTACTGAGCACGTCAATGACTACTAGTAAATACGAATAACCGTCATTTTCTTTTTTAAGACTTGTTAGCTGACACAAATCTGCTTCCCAAACGTCATCCACGTTAGTTACGTTATAGTGTAATCTAGGAAATTTTTTTCTTACAGGACGGTGAAGAGTATAAGCATCTTGATTATTCAACCAGTCGTGTATTCGTTTTTGTTCTTTTTCTCTGTTTTTCAATGATTTACCCTTTATATTTACACGTATTAAATTTCGCGCTTCTGCATAACCTGCTTCGTGCGAAGGGTCGTAATACTGATTTTCCAAAGATATTCTCTTCATAGGTTCGCTTTGAGCCACTTTTTCTTAGCAGCATGTCTCGTTACGGGTGGAGTAAATACTGGTGATAACATTTTTCGTTTAGCAGTATTTAAAGGAGACGTTAGCCTATTAGCAATTTTTAGAATTTCCGTGTTTCCGATCAGATCATTAGGCGTTTCTGAACTCCCGATAAACTTTGCAAATTCAAATCTACCAATAGGCGCTTCGTCATCATCCTCGATCTTTTTCTTTTTCTTTTGCAAAACATCGTTAAGCAATTCTGCTATGTTAGACCGTGGTATAAGTTTTCCATCTACGATAACGCTTCCAGTACTATCCCATTTTAATCGATCTGGCTCAAAAGTTCGCCAATGTTTTAGTAAAAGTCGTGCTTTTCTAGCATAAATTTTAGGCACGTTATCGAGTATTTTTTCTTCTGTTAGAGGTGTCAGTGTAGCTTCGATTTCGTCAATATCTCGACCAATTTCACCATCATCCATACGTTCGTTATCTTTGAAAAATAAATAACGCCTCAAAACTTGCAAATAATTTTTACACTTTTCTCGCTCACTGCTAAAACTTTTAGAATGAATAATTTTATACATTTCCGAATCAAGCCGTGTTAAATTATCACCAGGTGTCTGTATAGTTTTTTCAATATTTTCAGTTGTGCTATTTGTCGAAGAATTAATTATAGGCACAGCTCCTTCCTGCTGCTGCTGCTGCTGCTGCTGCGAAAAACCTTGTATTTGTTCCAGAGTTTTTTCGGGGACAATGACCATTTTTCGAGCGCGTTCCATAATTTTTTGTTTTGCCTTGAAAGAAAATTAATTTTTGTTTCCTAAAAATTTGGAAAAAATTGTACTTATCAGTGGAGCCAATAGAAGTGGTAAAAAAGAACCACCACTCTGAATTATAGTACGTTTTTTAGCTTTCCAAGCACCAGCACCACCAGCTGTTTTTCTTCCACTTTTTACTAATTTTCTTAATATAGTTTTGTGTTTTTTTAAACGGTTTTGTTCATGAGTTTTTAATTTTACAACACCTTGCAATACATTGAGTGCACACTCGCAAATACACTTTATGAGATTTTTATCGGCTGTACGAATCAAAGCTGAGCGCTGTTGACTATCAGCGTGGCTCAGAGCATTTAAAAGTGCAACGTGTTTTTTTGAATATAATTTCCCAGGCGTACAGCAGGTGCTAGACTTGATGGAACTTTTTCTCTTTCCTCCTCCTCCTGGTTTTCTTTTGTTTCAGATGGGGCCATTGATGTTGTCTCAGCCATCGCTATTTGAAGACTGCTTCTCCGCTACGGATGCTTCTTTCTTTTTATTTCTTCATGCTCACCTGAATCTCGATGAAAATTTAGGCACGTAAGCATAGTGCAACTTGTCATCGGGAAATATGTCGGTGCGAAAGCGAAACTCATCTGGAGTATCTTGTTTCAAATCCAATAAAAGATAGCTAAATGGCCTACTACAGGCATCGATGTAGGCTTCTTGCAAGAACTTTGGATCCTCAGGGTAAACTTGTCGAGCGAGAAATTGTATTTGCGCGCGATCTCTCGGATTTTTGAACAACACAATATAATTTGAATTCAACGATAAATCGCGCTGATTTGGCCCCCTATGAAAAATATTTTGCGTGATGAAAATTACACTGATATTTTTATGATGACAACCTTTTGTGAATAAATCAAGTACTGTATTATTCGATGATTCGCGCATCAGATCGTCGAGTATGAGTAATTTTCTCTTATCATTGTCATTGGAATAGTCTGTAGCTTGCGGTAAGCCTTCTCGAAATTCGATGCGTTGATTACCACCTACTTTAAACTCGCTACGGTATGCTTCTTGCCACTCGGCGTAATAAAAGAGAATACGATCAAAATTCACATCGCACATTTGTGGCAAATTACAGAGAAATCGCTTTACAAAAACAGTTTTCCCACACATAGTAGGCCCCGAAATTATACACGTAAAGGGATGTTTCCATCGTGTATCCATTTCGAATACTGAATACAGGAGGCATAAGTTTTATACTTTTATGTTAAAACCCCTCTTTTTTTTTTTTTTTTTTTTTTTTTTTTTTTTTCAAGTTAAGTAGTTGTGATGTAGGGAGGGCGGCGGCGGTGGCGGCGGCGGCGGCGGCGCGGGCACACGTGTTTTTTATTAGCTTATTCAACACGTGTGCGGGGATAAGCTTATTTTCCGCGTTAATTAGCTAAATAAGAAAAGTATAAGCTTATCACCGCGCGGGGTGTTAGCGTATTGTTAGCGTTTATGAATTATTGAAAATTGTTTTCTAAAATAAAATAGATTTCATGGAATTTTTCTTATTATTTTTTATCATTCATATTTTGTTCATTCACTCTTGTAACCAAAAGGAAGAGAAAGCGATAAGGAAACATATCGTCTTTTTTTCAAAACAACGCTACAGGTTTTGAATTCTTCTCTTGTTATGACCTCGTGGTAAGGTGTGCGTCGTATAGATTTAAAATTCAATCGTATTTCGTTTT
This sequence comes from Anastatus disparis, assembly GCA_017163975.1. Taxonomy (NCBI): domain Eukaryota; kingdom Metazoa; phylum Arthropoda; class Insecta; order Hymenoptera; family Eupelmidae; genus Anastatus; species Anastatus disparis. The sequence goes on from JAFFSR010000071.1 coordinate 540,679, forward strand.
TATTAGTCTCTTTCTCATTCTCTTCTCTAAGCTTTCTCGCAAATACCTCGTCTATGAGCGTTTTAATACTATCAAAATTTATTTTTAATGAATTTTTGAAATTTAGAGTTATTCCCCTAACCTTGCAACATTCATAAGTATTTCCTGACGGTGTCACAGCACGATAAGCGTAAAACTTTGGTGCTGCAGACATCATGGTATCTATGTAAGTACCAGGACCGTAAGATCTTAATTCATCCGTCATATCACCCAATAAGTTTCCCAAGGCTGGCTCGTATTCATCTGAATCGTCCTTTTTACAAAAATACACGAATCGGTATCACAGTACAGAGTACGTCTATCAAGCTTTTCCATGTGTTTGTACAATTCTAGCCTGGCTTGCGCAGTTGTGAATGCTGCTATTACCACATTTGTATTGGATGATGCTTCAACGGCTTCTTCTCTAAGCTGCCAATGAACGTATAAAATATCGTCGTTTACAGGTAAAATACTTAGAACTTCTTTGTCAGAAGAGGTTAATAATCGCAAGAGATTTTCGCGCGATTTCACGATTTCCGTTTGTTTTAAGTTGCTGCGTTGTCCAAACTTTCCCCAAAAAGAATTTAAACAAAGTTTTGCTACAGCTCTTAGACCAGCATTTTTTTCTATTTTCTCGCGATCTAATCGAATACCTTCGTTTTTTTCATACTCATCCAAGTACCGCAATTTCTCATCGTCGTCATTTACACACCAGGCGGGCCATCCGCTTGCTTCTTGTTTTATTTTCAAAAACGTATTTACGTATCCAGCAAAAAGACCCCCGTTAATACCGTCAAAGCGTGTCATTTCGTATTTCCATATAACGTATATTTTCGTTATACGGTAGCCAAGTTCGACAGCTTTACGTAATTCGTCGGCTACCCAAGTACCCGTAAATTCTCGTTCACCAGCATTTTCGTGATTACAGTCGCTTCCTCGCATTTCTTCGCAACAAGATCGACAAAGAGCAAATAACAAACGACCGTGCATTTTAACGGGTAACAAAGGTAAGTACAGGTTTCGCGGTGGTAAGACTTTACACTTGACCAGTCCCTCAACGCGTTGCAAATCATTATTATTTTCTCCAGTTAGTTCACGACACTCATTTCCAATGTAAATTTTTGGATGTCCAACGGGATATCGTCCACGTTTGCAAACGTAAGGATACAAGGAGCATATATCTGTGTATTTAATTTTTTCACCTTCCTTAATTTTATAATATGGAATTATATTTTCAGTTCTTCCGCCAAAAAATGCTTCTCGAGGATTTAAAGTAATATTACTCATTAAAGGGTGATTACGCGCGTATTCAGCTATTTCCGGATTCTCAAGTTTAATTTTATCGAATTCGCATTCCCATATGCAGCGAACCTCATATCCGCATTTTCGAATTTTATTTATTTTTATCCATGTATTTTCATAAACTTCATTAAACGTACGTCCAAAAGCGATGGGTGTATCTCGATTTTTATCAAAGCATTTGGGACAACCGTGAGTGTAACAACCTTCGTATTCAAAAACTATACCCTTTTCATTCTGATTTTCCGATGAAGGTGGCAAAAATCCATCTACGAGAAAACCTTCAGGTAACCTGAATTCTCTCGCCCTACCAGCATGAATAATTTCACGACCGATTTCTCGTTCACATGCTAATAACCATTCAATTGATTTCTGAGAATGTTTATCACAGCGTCGATAGCCTGCAGGAGGTATAATTCCAATACTCTTAGGTAATAAGAAATTTTTTCTATAAACGAGAGAACATGCACTTGCGATAGTAGTTGCAGATGTAAATGGACAGATTTGTCCTACGTCTAAGAAAATTTTTCTAAAGGCCAAACATGCGCGTCTTAAAATTTCAACATCCATACGACAATATTCTACGATTTCATTTTTAAAATCGAATACGCGTCCGCTCAATGTTTCGGAATCGTACCACGTAAAAAAGGTATCTCTTTCCGTGCACGACATGGAATCAGGCGCGTAAAAATGCGTATTGGGCAATGGACCTACGTAATTTTCGTTCTCAACTTTATTAAACAGATGAGGAAAGTAGCCCTTTTTCGCGCTAGCCGGTAAGCCGAATGTTTCCGTTAATGCGCTTAATTTCATATGGAAATAATTTAAACTATCGATGAATTTTGTTCTTCCGCATTGTAGCAAAATTATATTTTGTCCGTTAAGAATCACCAGGGGTGATGTTTGACTATATTTTTCTACTAACTCTTTCAGCATAAATTGTGCGTCAAAACCACCAGCATTGTGTGCAATGCATATAATTTGCTTAAAATCTGTTCTATCGCGTATATAAATATCTAAAAATTGCTTAATTGGGTTTGTTTGAAAAACATGCTCGCGAATACCACAAGTATCGCATCTTTGAGAATAATCATCATTCTGCAAACAATCATCACACGTTTGCTGTACAACGCAGAGGTTGGGAACGTGCAATCGCGTGCTGGTGTGACTTCTGTACTCTCTATCTTGTTGTGTTTCTAAATCGTAAAATACAAACAGAGTTTTCTTTGTATTTTTTTGAACATTGTCTGCATCGTCATTCGCGGCTAGAGGGCGCATATAACATAACTCGTTAACAGAATGTTTTCCGCGACAAAGCTTACACCAATTAACCCCACATTCGTGCTTGCCCCTATGAACATGAATAACTTTATTACAAACTTGGCAAATTTTAATAAGTTCGCAAATTTTTTTATTTTTCACCTTATAGTTTCCATTTGTTTGGTGATTTTTGTAGCAAGCGTTATTGAAAAAAGTTCTATTGCATTTATTACATTTCAAGATAATACCATTTTCTTTTTCACATGATGGGGATAGAAAACAGTTTGGGCATGTATTTGAACACCTATGTTGGTCAATATATCTGTAACATTTATTACAATATTCACAGAAAAATCTTTTACCCGCTGCTCCGGTTATATTTAAAATAGTATGATAATGACGTTCATCAGAATCATAATATAAATTTATGACACCTTGTAAATTTACATTATTTTTGGATTGGACAATTGATGCGCGACCGTTAAAGAATGGTGGTTCCCCACTTCCGAAATTACTCTTATCATATACTTGTATAGCAATGCCAAGTCTACTATAGTATTTCTGAAATTTATCTATTTCACGAAACCCCCACCCTTCCGTCGGAATATTCAATTCTGCATTTTTTATCAACTGCAAAGCGTACTCTTTTTGCAAAGTTCTGCGGCCATCGCGAATGAACGACCACTGCTTTTTCATATCGTTAGAATCGTTATTTTTATAATTTATATACATCTCTCCAACTACTAATGCTCGCGGCAAACACAAATTGTCTTTATTTTGTATAAAAACTATTGACTTTTTATGCAGTATGTTTATATTTAATTTATTTTTTTGACCGGTACCTCGTGGTAAATTGACATACGTTGCCTCTATAACAAAACTTTCGTCTATCTCAAAATTTTCGTTGCTCTGAGTTAAATTAGATATAAGTTCCCATAAATCGTCGTAATTAAAATCAATAATCGGTCTTAGCGACATTCCGGCCGGACCATGGCTAAAGCGAATACTTTTACACTGATTCCTATTAAGTCATTTTCTTCCCCTAATGATATTAAATATGCATGTATATCCCGCATAATCAATTCTAACCATACAATTGGATTAAAATTTTCCGCAGGGGGTTGCATGCTAAGAATTAATCTTGTTGCATTTAATTGGAATTTTCTGATATAATGATTACCTCTTTGATTAATACGAAATCTTACGCCTGGTGGTCTTATCGAAAATTCTCCCGCACTAGCGCCTCTACCGAGACCTATTTGAATATTACCAGCCTCACTCACACTCGATTCTCTCTCACTGGCATTCTCATACCTGTCTAAATTCCCGCTTGAGTAGGTATGAAAATCCCTCTCAGTGTCGTCACTACGTTCATGACTGTCGTAGCTATTGGAAATAGACTCGGGCTCGATCTCTCCCTCCGATGCATTTTCGTCTCCCCACTCTTCTTCTTCTTCTTCTTCTTCTTCTTCTTCTTCTTCTTCTTCTTCTTCGCTTTCAACACCACCAGCAACAGCAGCAGCAGCATCAGTAGGAGGAGGGGTAGCAGGTAGATGCGTGGAAAGGTTTTCCAGTGCGCTTGATCCTTCTACGAAGGATGATGATGATGCTATGAAAAATTTAGGATGATATTATATAAATAATTCGAAAATTGTTTTAAAATTTTTTCTTTATTTATTTAAAATTTTGATTAAAAAATTTTTTATTTAACAAAATTATTATTATCATTATCATACTTTAACATTAAAAAAACATCATTATTATTATTATTATTATTGGTATTTTTTTTCATTATATATCGAACTTTACGAATGAGACAATGTTTTCAAATTTTTTATTCTTCCGAAGGCCCATTGAAACTATCGTGTATCCGATCTAGTAGATCGGTTAAATCGCTGGTCGAATCTGTATACAATGCTGATGTAAGATCCTCAGACATTGTATGGAACCAACGCAATTCTTGTGCCCGTCGAACGGGTCTAATTCTCTGGGCATAAATTTGCAGAGTCGTTGAATTCAAATTCGATACGCTGTCAGTTCCGTTTTCTTCCCTCCGAATCACTTTAGATTAAAATAAAAAATATTTTAAAAATAATAATAATAAAATAATAATAAAGATAATGTTAATAAAATAAATAAAAGAATAAATATATTAACAATACTATTATAATAACAGCAATACCAATAATAATAATAATAATAATAATAATAATAATAAAGAAAACTTACATTCATTAAGACGCCGATCTAGTACTCCTCCATCGAAAAAGTGATAACTCATACGCGAGCCATTCGCTATGTGAAATTCTCTCTCTCTTAATGGTGCCGTTTGCGTATAAAAACTGTGTAAAGTAGCAAACCGTTCTTCATGGTTTTCCGAACGACCTGGCGCGTTTGCTGCTGACTCCGATGCATTTTCTGGGCCATTATGGTTTAGACTTCTTATAACAGCACTGAATGGCTCGGGATAATTGTTTATCACCGCACGCGTCAATTGACCACCCTGCCTAATTATTTCTGGGTTCGGCTCTTCATCATCAAACTCGAAGTCCTCGGACCCTGATTCGAAATCTCTTCCGAATTCCTCTTGTATCCGTTCTTGCGGGACGATTCGATCGTTGATGACTGTTTCAGCATCGCTGTCTATAATCATCTCATTATCATGTACAATTCGCACACTTTCTTCTTCTTCTTCGTTACGAGTTACTTCATTGTTATCGTAAAACAAACGCCGTCGAACGTTATTTCTAGATGTACTCGGCAAATCGGGATTGTTGACTGATTGTTCAAATAATGTTTCCACATCGCTTGCATTGCTGTCATCACTCTCGCTCTCGCTACTACTACTACTACTAGCTAGTAATATTTCAAGAGCTGTAAAAATGAATCATATATTAATTATATATATACACGCTGCATAATTTTCAATTTCAACTTATAAGCATCAATGATTTATTATTATATACAATAAAAATAATAATTTTAATACATCTTAATGTTTATTAAATGATATTTTAAATTATTTAAAAAATAGCTTTTATTTTCAAAAAGTATTCGCGTGAAAAATTAGTAAAATTAGACAAAATTATTCTAATATGAAAAATGTAAGCTATTGGTTTTGATAATAATAGTGGTTAAGATGATATAATAGGATATATAATTTATAAGTAGCTACCAACATTACAGTTTCACAGATTTGTAATCTTTTTATTCAAAAATTTCTCGAAATATCTTTATAATCGACTCAACATAAATTGAAATCGTAGATTGTAATAAAGAGATATTTTAAAAACTTATGGATTAGAAAAAAAATTTTTTTTTTAAAACTGTAATCACGATATTTTACATTCCTTAAAATATAATATTTTAAGTATTTACAACTCAAAATCGTGTTATATAAAATATAAGACCAAGAAATCATTTAATAGTAATATTTAAAGTTATATACAAAAATGTCTATCATTTTTAAAAAAAAGGAAATGTATAAAAATTTTCATTTTGAAATTGCTACAAAATTATATATATATTCGGTGAGAAGTTTAATAAAATTAGTAATTTAAAATTTTTTTTTTTATACTTACAACGTTTCTCGTTATATTCGTTTATCAGACCCTGGAGTACGTAGGCATCATGTAGATTTTTCGATATTACGTATTCCCCTGCTGCTATTACAGCAAGATCGTTTTCTTTAAAAATCATATTGAACAATCGCGCAATCATGCGCAATGACACACGATAATATACAACCAAATTGTTTTTTCAACTGTAAAATAGACATACGCTGTACTTTCAGGCGCCATGCAGAATCGCATTTACGCTGTATAACGTAAGACAATCTCGCGTTAATTAAATAATCAACAATCCGAAATATGATTTTACGAAATTCAATTTCATCAATATTCCTCATGATTTCTCTCTCAATAAAATCACTTAACACTTAAAATTTATACTTCTATACGCCACTAAGACAAAATACTATCTGTGGCAATAACAGTTTTGCCATTTATTTATATACTGCTTTTCCTGAAAGTGAAGATCGATTTTTAGGGAACAAGGAAAAACAATATTACGCGTCTAAAAAAATATTGTCTACGAACAAGCTGCAAGAAAAATTTTAAAAGAAAATCGGTCATCGGGCAAAAAGGAAAACAATATTATACGTATAGAAATGGTCGAAATACATAACGGATGTTTACCTGTTGCCTTGCGACTCCAAAAATATCTTTTCCGAAAGGCAACTACTATAAAAAAACATCTGGTTGGTAGTGTCAGTGCAAAAAAAAAACATCTAAACATGATGCCTACTAATCTACTCATCGCTATACCACCGGACGTCCCCTTTTTTTTTGTCCCTTTAACACCCCTGCAGAGTATACATGTCGATTACTTTCTTCTATCTTTTCTTAAGTGCATTCTCTTGCAGTAAAACCTATTAAATGTTTTTTCTTTAATTTTTTCTTTGTACCTTTCACTTGGACCAGATGATTTTGTTCTAAAATTTTCTATATCAGATGAAATGTCCACAACGTTTTCTCGATTTCTATGTCCATCTTACAAAACTAGAAGAAAACTACCTTTTTGCGCTTTGACTTCTTCAAATATTTTCATTTTATTTTAGAGAACCGAGTTATACACAACGTTTTCTTTTATTTTCCCGTGGTATTATAAAAATTAAAAAGTTACAGTTTAAAAAACAATTTTTTTAAAAAATGAATTTTGAAATACAAATATCTGCGGATATGTCGTGGTTAGATCAACTAATTGAAGAAAGAGTGGATGAAGCAGAAGTGCAACGAGATAAAAATCAATTAGAAATGAGTATCGTAAAAGAAAATACAGCCGCATTAAATAATCAAAGAGAATGCGCAAAAAGTGTAATGTCGTGGTTAGATCAACTAATTGAAGAAAGAGTGGATGAAGCAGAAGTGCAACGAGCAAAAAATCAATTAGAAATGAGTATCGAAAAAGAAAATACAGCCGCGTTAAATAATCAAAGAAAATGCGCAGAAAGTGTTAGTGTCAGTGCTGAAAAAAATAAAAATGACGAGAGAGCAGAGATAGAGGTAATACATGAAATACCTCAATCAACAGCTGGACGAAAGAGTGCGTACAGGAAACGCAAGCCAAACGAAGTGGTCGTTCTCTTATCAGAAGATAGAAAACAAAGAGCAGCTCTCAATGATGAGGTTTTTCATAAATTTTCAAATGAACGAGAAATAACGCTGATGACCCCGTTCGTTAATATGCAAAAATTGGGTTCAGTGGGAATCAACATATCTCGGTGTAAAAGAGATTTGGAATTTGCAGCTTACAAGACAAATTTACACCAAGTGTATGCAGATAAAATACTCGTGTTTTACTGGGCACGACTGATCCTCAGTATAAACGCTGTAATTATGAAAACGCCTGTGTTTAAATTATCAAGTGAAGAATTTTTCAACTATGTGACCCCGTGCCGAAACCAGCGAATTATGATAATTACAACGAGAACATCGGACAAGGAGATCTATACGAAAAAATATTGGAATTAACAAAGCTCGAATCGAGGATCATAGGATAGTGAGTAAAACTTTTTTTAATATATATTCATATATTATTTTTTAAAAATTATTTTATTAAAAAAATAAAATATTTTGATAATTTTTTATCAATAATCATAATGTAACAGTTAACATATTTTTGTTTTTTAAATAATTAATTTTCAAATAGTTTTTTTCTTAAAATAATAATAATTCTTTTCCTGTTTTATTTTATTTAAAAAATTTTATTTTTAAAATAATAAAAATTTTAAATTGAAATTATATTTCATTTCTTTTTTTTTTACTTTTCAGCGCTGAAATACACTGCTCTCCGATGATGGGCAAGGCGCTGAGGCAGAATGTGATAAATTACGCCTGGCGCGTGAAATCGGTCCAAATCGCCCGGAAAGAACCTTGCACAATACAATCAGATAAAGACCTTCTCGCTTTTCCATACGGCGAAGAAGGCTTTCTGAATATCATCTCACAACAAGACTATTCAAACATAATGAATAGAAAGGGATTGAGGAAAACTCTACTTGACAGAAAGAAACCATATCCGTCAACGTCAAAAGAAGTATATAAAGATATAGAATAAAATGTACTTAAATCAAAAACCGAAAAAAAGCCTTATTGTCAATAAAATAAAGTACGACTACATATGTATGTTAAGGTAATCAATAAAAATTAAAACGTATTTACTTTTATTCTATTCTATTTTTTTTACCCATTTCCTTAATTTTTAATAATATATATTTTAATAAATATATTTATAATATTTGAGAACTTATTTTAAAATTTAATTATTTTTAACTACTATTAATTTTCTCTTAATCATTCATTTAATCTATTATAATTAAATGTTAAATGTTTTTTATTAATTATTTATTTAATTCATAGAATTTTTATAATTTTACTCACATTAAAAAATATATACATACACACATATATACTTACGTCTGTGAAGAAAAAAGACAGAAGATACAAATCATTTCAAGGTCACCATAGAAGCTATATCACCCTCAGACAGGTGCGGGAGAGAGAACACCTTATTCACCAGAACACCCAGACAGGTAAGCGAGGGAAATGTGGGTCAAATCAATTCACCATTATACAACCCCTTTATACCTGCCAGACATGTAAAGGGGAGCGAGACAAGGGGTCGAGACAGGGGGAGCGAAACAATGGGGGAGAGAGACAGGTGCAAAAAAATCGATATGTCTCGCTATACCAGTCCATATACTACTAACATTTACATTCATTGTTAAAAAATAACGTTTACATCCATTGAGGAATTAGACGCCGATTTCTAAAATTGTATTTTACCAATTATTTGTATGATTATTTATCAATAGAGGTTAACGACAGTATAAATGATTTATTTAATAAAGAAATATTTAACAACTTTTAACTGTCATGATAATTCTTTTATTATTACTTCATAAGACTACGTTTCAGTCATATTTTTTGATGACCCTTTTCAAGTACAAAATTTTCTTAAATTACATAACAATGTATAAACATTTTCCACCTGGAACATAACATATATATCTATATAAAACTTCCATTCATTAAAATTACAAAAACAATTTATCATCAAAATATCATATAATATTCTATGTACCCTTCAAAAATTTTTTTAAAAGAACAATGAAACATTATAAACTCAACTAAACAACTCAATAATAAATATATCTCTACAAATTATTAATAATAGAGACCATCAATTAGCATGGTTTCAGTCTAAAGTATATACAAGTTGCAAAAACATATGATCAGATTAAAAGCAGAGAAATCGTTCACAACAGCAACTAGACAGAACACTATAAGGAGGATCACACAACATGAACTAGCAAGTTAAAAGATATCCATGTGGTAAGGCGCTGTTGTTGGATGTACATTTAGCACATGCGTATGCCAATTTTTGAATAAAATGTATCAACTATGAAAAGAATATTAATTACAAAAAACTTATAATGAATAATTTACACAATCAATCGTAATGAAATAAATAAATACTACTAAAAATATATACCTCATCATATCTTAAACTTAGGAAAATTATTAACTACGATTTACAGTCCACACATTATTATCAATATAATCCTTAAAAACAGTCAACAACTTTTGTGTGTCAAACATTCTGTTGATATTGTGCTTGTGAATGTGTATGTTGATCATTTCAGAGACCAATCTTTTATAATAATTACCCTCATTATCAAGTATTTTAACCTTGTCAATGTCAAAATACATAAAAAAAAGTTATAATTATTTTTTCATTAGATTTTGAAAATTGTTAAAAATTGTTTTTGATTATTGAAAGTAAGTAGATAGGTAAGGATATAATCGATTCAAAAAGAATTTTTATTTTTATTTTTACATAAAAACTTCTATATAAAAATATAAGTCTTATTTTACAATTATAAAAGAAGTTTTATTTTGTATTTACAATGTCAACGCTAAAATATAATACGATTTACTTATCAACTCTTAATTAATGCAGCGATTAAGAGCACCTTTAAAAATTGAGCTTAAATAATAATCATCATTACATTTTGTTATTATACAAGGCCGGTGTAGCATGGTATACTTAAGACATTGAATTTCGCCATGGAAGAGTGAACATTTTTTTAAATTTATGACTTCTTTCACATCAGTGTCATTAACAAATGAAACCGGTACAAGTTTTAATAATTTAAAAAAAATATAAACATCACAGTTATCGTCGTATTTAATCAAATATATAGAACTAATGATTCCGAATCTACTATCTTTCGTTTGAAAAATAGAATCATTGGTTTTTTTCCCTTTTGAATAATAACAAGATGTGTATCTACAACTTTGATATATAATTTTATTGTAGTTTTTACATTCAGTAATTTTATTAATATGTATAAAGAAACGAAGGCACGAAATTTCTTTTTTGGTTAGAATGTGACGTTTTGCACATCCTACTAGTGTACAATCACCTATTTTTACTACTTTCTTTAATCTTTTACTGTTCAGTTGATCAACAAAATCTTTCGTTTCTTGAGAAATAAAGCTTTCCGTTTCTAATTGTGGAATTTGTTGATAAGTTAATAGTTTAATAACTATTTCTTTAGCGATGTGGTAATTACTTTTCTTCATTTCAAGTAAATTTTTATTATGGCTTTCGAAGGGAAAAGTATTGATTGCCCATAGTGGTCCCCAATTCTCGACAGTATCAGTTAAATGTAACAGTAAATGTACATTGTAGTACATATACTTATCTCCGAAAAATATACTAAAATAAAAAACAAATTCTATTAATAAAATTTTTGAAATCTTTAGTTCATGTGGTGATATGCTATCTTGTAGAAGAGTATTTAAAGCTGAGATAAACATTGCAAGATGATTTAGATATTTTCTAGGTAGAAGCCCTTTTAGGCTTGGTAAAGCACCGAATAAAATCCAAATGAGTCAATCAGAAGCTGATAAAAAATAATAAAAAATAAAAACTAATAATAACTTTTATTCTAGGTTTGGTTTAGCGTATGATTTCCAAATTGAAAAAGCTAATAAAAAATAATAAAAAATAATAAGTAATTAAAACAAAAAATAAAAAATAATAACTATTTTAAACTTTTATTACAGTCCAAAATCTAGACATTTTAAATTGTTAATATCAGTTATTATTTTTTATCATTTTTTATTTAAGAATGTGATTTCCGCCTGGGTAGTTGTTACCAATAAGCATCCTTCTAATGATATTGAAATTCTCAGCATGAAACTTTGTATTTGATAGCTTGAGTACTAATAATAGTAATAGTAATAATGATAATAAAAAACTTTATAATAACACCACCAATAAATGTGTTCTCTCAAAATGTTATGGACTGATAAAGCTACACAAAATTGATAAGTCTATGAGAATTATTGTTTCCACCATTGGCTCACCCACTTATCAAATTGCAAAAATTTTTGCAAGGTTTATGTCTAAATATATTCTTCACAACGGTCATACTCTAAAAAATAGTTATGAATTGATTGGTGATTTAAAAAACTTGAAAATACCAGAAAATTGTTCACTCTTTAGTATTGATGTTGTTGCTTTATATAACAATGTCCATATGTCTGCTATTTCGGCCTCAATTGAGAGAAGATGGTCTCACTTATATAAGCACACTGATTTATCACTCCGGGAATTTCTTGATGTAATAAGTTTTATAATGAACAATAATTATTTCACTTTTGATGGTAAATTTTACAAACAAATATTTGGTTGTGCTATGGGAAGTCCATTGAGTCCTATTCTTGCTGAGATTGTCATGCAGAGTTTCAATACAAAGTTTCATGCTAAGAATTTCAATATCATTAGAAGGATGCTTATTGGTAACAACTACCCAATTGAATTTTCTAAACACACATATTGAAAAGAGAATTAAGCAGAGTAGGTACAATCACCACAATCTAAATGTAAGGGATCTTTCAGAGTCCAACAATATAATTGTATTTCCTTATTCAAAATCCCATGAATTTACTTTTAAAAACATATGCAAAATGTTTAATTTTAAATTAATTTTTAGTCTTGATAATAAAATTAAATGCAATTCACAATTAGGCAAAGATCCCAAGCGGAAATAATCTGCCGTTAATAACTAATAATAATTATATACAACGAAAAATAATTTAAAAAAAAAGTTATTATTTTTTATTATTTGTTATAAAAGTGTAGATTTTGGACTGTAATAACTGTTTATAATAGTTATTAATAATTATTTTACATTTATAATAGTTGATAAAAGTTATTATCAGTTATTATTTTTTATTATCTTTTTCAGCATGGTAAGTATATGCATAAAGTAAACCGTAAGTAAAAATTATTATCGGTTATTATTTTTTTTTTTTTTCAATCTAAGAGTTACTAATAATTATTTTCTATTTATAAAAGTTAATAGAGGTTATTATTAGTTATTATTTTTTATCATCTTTTTCGGTATGGAAGGTATACATATAAAGCAAACGTTGAATAAAAGTTATTATCAGTTATTATTTTTTTTTATCTTTTTTGGTATGGAAGGTATATATACATATAAAGCCAACGTTAAATAAAAGTTATTAAGGCGACTACGGAAGTTCGGTTCGATTTAATTTTGTAATTTACAAATTACTCTTTCAGTTTCTAAAATTTTTTGAATTTTTTAATTTTCCACCATTTATTATAATCAGTAGAATGGTGGAAAATTAAAAAATCTGAAAAATTTTACATATTGAAAGAGTAATTTGTAAACTCAAAAATAAAACCTAACCTAAAATCCGAAGTCACCTTAATATTATTTTTTAGTAATTTTTATTAATTTTTTTATTAATTTTTTTAATTTTAAAGGTGTTCACTTGAAGGAAACGATAAAAAAAAGTTATAATTATTTTTTCATTAGATTTTAAAAATTGTTAAAAATTGTTTTTGATTATTGAAAGTAAGTAGATAGGTAAGGATATAATTGATTCAAAAATAATTTTTATTTTTATTTTTACATAAAAACTTTTATATAAAAATATAAGTCTTATTTTACAATTATAAAAGAAGTTTTATTTTGTATTTACAATGTCAACGCTAAAATATAATACGATTTACTTATCAACTCTTAATTCATGCAGCGATTAAGAGCACCTTTAAAAATTGAGCTTAAATAATAATCATCATTACATTTTGTTATTATACAAGGCCGGTGTAGCATGGTATACTTAAGACATTGAATTTCGCCATGGAAGAGTGAACATTTTTTTAAATTTATGACTTCTTTCACATCAGTGTCATTAACAAATGAAACCGGTACAAGTTTTAATAATTTAAAAAAAATATAAACATCACAGTTATCGTCGTATTTAATCAAATATATAGAACTAATGATTCCGAATCTACTATCTTTCGTTTGAAAAATAGAATCATTGGTTTTTTTCCCTTTTGAATAATAACAAGATGTGTATCTACAACTTTGATATATAATTTTATTGTAGTTTTTACATTCAGTAATTTTATTAATATGTGTAAAGAAACGAAGGCACGAAATTTCTTTTTTGGTTAGAATGTGACGTTTTGCACATCCTACTAGTGTACAATCACCTATTTTTACTACTTTCTTTAATCTTTTACTGTTCAGTTGATCAACAAAATCTTTCGTTTCTTGAGAAATAAAGCTTTCCGTTTCTAATTGTGGAATTTGTTGATAAGTTAATAGTTTAATAACTATTTCTTTAGCGATGTGGTAATTACTTTTCTTCATTTCAAGTAAATTTTTATTATGGCTTTCAAAGGGAAAAGTATTGATTGCCCATAGTGGTCCCCAATTCTCGACAGTATCAGTTAAATGTAACAGTAAATGTACATTGTAGTACATATACTTATCTCCGAAAAATATACTAAAATAAAAAACAAATTCTATTAATAAAATTTTTGAAATCTTTAGTTCATGTGGTGATATGCTATCTTGTAGAAGAGTATTTAAAGCTGAGATAAACATTGCAAGATGATTTAGATATTTTCTAGGTAGAAGCCCTTTTAGGCTTGGTAAAGCACCGAATAAAATCCAAATGAGCCAATCAGAAGCTGATAAAAAATAATAAAAAATAAAAACTAATAATAACTTTTATTCTAGGTTTGGTTTAGCGTATGGTTTTCAAATTGAAAAAGCTAATAAAAAATAATAAAAAATAAAAACTAATAATAACTATTGTTTCATAAGAAAGTAATAAAAAATAATAACTAATAATAACTTTTATTTTAGGTTTGGTTTATGCGTATGATTTCCAAATTGAAAAAGCTAATAAAAAATAATAAAAAATAATAAGAAATTAAAACAAAAAATAAAAAATAATAACTATTTCAAACTTTTATTACAGTCCAAAATCTAGACATTTTAAATTGTTAATATCAGTTATTATTTTTTATCATTTTTTATTTTAGAATGTGATTTCCGCCTGGGATATTACAAAAAAATCATTAAAAAATAACGTTGTATACAAGATTGATTGTACTGATTGTAATGATTGCTACATTGGACAGACCAGTCGTTCTCTTGAAACTCGAGTTAAGGAACATAGGTCTGATTGCTTACATAAGCGTGAAAGATCGGCCCTTTACTCTCATGAGCTAAACACTGGTCATAGTATGAATTTTGACATTGATAAGGTTAAAATACTTGATAATGAGGGTAATTATTATAAAAGATTGGTCTCTGAAATGATCAACATACACATTCACAAGCACAATATCAACAGAATGTTTGACACACAAAAGTTGTTGACTGTTTTTAAGGATTATATTGATAATAATGTGTGGACTGTAAATCGTAGTTAATAATTTTCCTAAGTTTAAGATATGATGAGGTATATATTTTTAGTAGTATTCATTTATTTCATTACGATTGATTGTGTAAATTATTCATTATAAGTTTTTTGTAATTAATATTCTTTTCATAGTTGATACATTTTATTCAAAAATTGGCATACGCATGTGCTAAATGTACATCCAACAACAGCGCCTTACCACATGGATATCTTTTAACTTGCTAGTTCATGTTGTGTGATCCTCCTTATAGTGTTCTGTCTAGTTGCTGTTGTGAACGATTTCTCTGCTTTTAATCTGATCATATGTTTTTGCAACTTGTATATACTTTAGACTGAAACCATGCTAATTGATGGTCTCTATTATTAATAATTTGTAGAGATATATTTATTATTGAGTTGTTTAGTTGAGTTTATAATGTTTCATTGTTCTTTTAAAAAAATTTTTGAAGGGTACATAGAATATTATATGATATTTTGATGATAAATTGTTTTTGTAATTTTAATGAATGGAAGTTTTATATAGATATATATGTTATGTTTCAGGTGGAAAATGTTTATACATTGTTATGTAATTTAAGAAAATTTTGTACTTGAAAAGGGTCATCAAAAAATATGACTGAAACGTAGTCTTATGAAGTAATAATAAAAGAATTATCATGACAGTTAAAAGTTGTTAAATATTTCTTTATTATTTGTATGATTTCTAAAGATAATAAATTATTTGTTACTTTTTAGTGCATTTTTTGAAGTCGGTTTTTTTTTTTTTTTAAATTTTTTATGTCAAGTGAAGAGTGGGCTGAAAAATCAATCAATAAAAAACTGAACGTTAAAGACATGATCTTGAATATCAGGCCATATATCGAGAGAAATGAAAGGGTAGTCATCTCAAATGTTAACCCAATTGTCCTAGACGAAATAGTGCTGACTGCTCCAAAAAATAAAGGCTTAAAATCCGTATCAAGCATACATGATTTAAAAGCAAGCCTAGCAAAATCAGGCAGAGCGCATATTCTATTTTTCCGTCACCAAATTTACATAAAGGAAGAAGAAATTCATTTACTACTTGAATTAATGGAAATTATTTACGAAGAATCTAGATTTTGGATTTCTTTTAGTACGGACTCGACACGCTGTTTCATTTGTAAACAAAGCGGCCACATAGCAAAACTATGCCCAGTAAATTCCAGTCTTTTTACACAAAGTATCAACACAGAAATAATTAAGGACAACATTACACCAGAATTTTCACAAGAAATTGTCAACTCAAATAACCTCAACTTAGAACAACTAACAAATACAGGCAAAACACTAAAAAGGCCCCCAACGACATCATCTACGGAAAGCACCGAATCGACCATCAGTGAACAAGAAAATCATACTACTACTACAATCGATGAAAACCCAGAAAAGAATTCAACAAACATCGAAAAGAAAACGTTCAAAGCAATCACACACAATCAAAAAGACTACGAAGTGACGGTACACAAGACAAAATCGCAAACAAAACAAATATAAGAAACATAGTGATACCTGCCATCAACGTCCTACAAGATTCGAATACAATTCTTACACTAGACGGCAAAAAATTTTTAGAACTCAGACTAAATTTTTAACAATACTTATCTTGCAGACAAAATTAATGTAACTATAGAAGATGATTCGTGGAGCTCTGACCACTATCCTGTAAACATAGAAATTAATATAGAAAAATCTAACGATTGGCTTATTTATATTAAATATCGCTCAGAAGTGCGTAAAATTGTTAAGAAAAAGAGAAAAGATTATTATATTAAATTTACAGGAAAAATTGACATAAATATCAATCAAAGCCACGTTTGAAAAAAAAGTTAAATTCTGAAAAATAAATGGACAATAATGAAGCCTAGTCTCACTTCCCAAAACCACCAAAAACCAGAAAAAAATTAATGGTGCACTTGACAAAATGAGCCCTCCTTGGTTCAAGACAAATCCCATGTGGACACCTAATTGTAAAATGAATGAATTCTTAAGTGGAGGCCGATCTATGTGTCTTTGTCTAAGCGTTTCTCATCATTTATATAAACACCATCCGTTGTAGCGAGAAAAAAATAGTAGCCTCCGTTAGATATTAGTATAATAAGTAAATTATGTAATAACATGAAATGATCGCGCAGTTTTTAAATAATATGAGACTTACTAACAAACTAGAATATAGCCTATCTTTTTTGGTAGGTCTCATATTATTCAAAAACTACGCGATAAAATAATTTGATTGTTATTACAAAATTTACTTATTATACTAATATCTAGCGGAGGCTACTATTTTTTTCTCGCTACAACGGATGGTGTTTATATAAATGATGAAAACGCTGTTAGACAAAGACAGATAGTTCGACCCTCTGTTAAGTTCTCCATTTAGTTTCGCAGAATTTAATGCGGTAAATAATAGCAAAAGCATACGATCAAGTCCGGGTATTGATAAAATTGATTACAAAATTATTCAATGTTTACCTTTGACATATAAATTAATTCTTTTAGATACTTTCAATGAAATGTTTTCCACTAACTCCTATCCTAAAGATTGAAAAAACTCCTATATTTATTTTATAAATAAAAGCGACAATTAAAGTGTTAGATCGATTTGCTTAACATCCTGTCTTTGTAAAGTGTTCGAGTCTTTAATTAAAAATAAACTACAATAATAGATAGACATAAATAACATTTTACCGAATTCTTAAACCAGCTTTAGAAAGAGGCAATGTACGATCGGCAATCTTGTAAATCTAACACTTTATATAAACCAAGCTTTTATTAACAATAAAGACGGATTTGCCACCTTTTTGGATGTCAGCGCCGCATTCGATAATCTTAACATCAAAATATTATTAAAATAATTAACAGAAATTAATTGTCCTTCAAACTTGATACAATTCATTAAATTTTTACTAACAGACAGAACCATCTTTTACGGCTCTATGGAAGCATCGGGGAGATTAGTAAATAAAGAAGTACCCCAAGGGGGATATTAAACCCGTTACTGTACTGTATATATGTATCTAATATCATGGCAAACCTTCCGAAATCGATTGTAGTATCGCAATTCTTTGACGAAATCAGGCTGCATTGTAGCAAGCAAAATCATGATCCAAACAAAGACACTATCAACATCGATATTGTTGAATTTGAAGCTAGCATATCAGTTAAATTCTTCGGCATAATATTTAATAATAAATTGACATTTAAATAACACACCTCACATCGTCGGTTCTAACGAAGAGTAGCACATTTCACAAAAAAGTCGTGAAAAGTGCTAGTCTTCGCGGCGAGCTCGTCAAACCTCCTTTAATTAACATTAGAGCATTTTAAAATGTGTTAGTCTTCGCGGTGAGAAATTACAGGTGCTGCTCTTCGTTAGAGCCGACGATATGTAAGTAATAAATGCCTGAAATCATTGAATATCATAAAATTTATGAGGATCACCTGTTGTGGAGCAAAAGCGGACACTCTTATATTGTTATATAAGAGTTTTGTGCGCCCTATTATAGATTACGGCTCTTTTATTTATTTCTCAAGTCAAAAAGATCTTTGGTACAAACTAGAGCAAATACAACACACAGCTATAAGATATTTCTTAGGTTACAGAAGATCTACACCTACTAACATATTAATGGTAGAATCTAAACTAACAACTATAAAAGAACGAACAATACTCTTATGCAAATGCTATTTGTGTAAAATAATGTCTCACACTGAACTTCCAGTTCACAAAAACATCACTTGCTCGAAAAAAAAAAATTTTAACTAAAAAATTTAAAAATAATAAAAGGCTTCTTTTTGAAATAATAAAGAATTTACATGGGAAAGATATTTTTATGGATGGAGAAATATTTTAGTCAGGAAACATTACAACATGTATAATTATAACTTCGAAATTAACAAATGCGACGCTGATCACGGTGGTCCTTGATTAATTTTAACCGTGAAGTCATTGCACCTCGGATTTTTGTGTTGGATATGATTCTAAACATATTTAGGATTAAATTCCAACAAAAACCAAAATCGAAGCACTTTTTTATTTCATTTAATTTTTTTAATTTTTTTAAAATTTTTTAATTTTTTTATTGATAATTTATGAAACTAATTTCTAGAACGGCGTTTTCGAATAAAATTATGAATTATTTACATAGCAAACATAATATATTTAGAAAAATTTTTAACTATGTAACCATGTAAGTGTAACATTAAAATTAAGATCTTTTTTTATAAAACATGATAGTGATAAAAACTATAACGAATGATGCGTTTTTAAAGTGATTGTAATTAGAAAATACAGTGTATTAATATTCTATAAAAACACGATACGAAAAGAAAATATATAAAGCAACGTAGTTCCAGTTGAGATGAAAATTGTTTGTAAACATAGCATAATCATCGCTTCTATTCACGAACGTTTTGTTGAATTTTTGAAAATTCCAATGTTATTAATGTTTATGAATGAAGTCAGTCGTTTTGTAGTAGTGAATTAAACACCACGTTACCAAATATTATTAAAAACCACGCGCGTACTCATGAGGAAAATCGTTATGTTATCTGTTTGCTTTGTTTTAATAAAAAGGAATTGATAGTTAACGTAACCCCGGCCTTAAACTTAAAATAACTGAGCTATTTACAACTTATGAACAAAATGAGTGTCTTCCGAAAGTAGTGTGTTTATTTCGCAAAAGAAATCTGTACAGTGTATTTACATATTTTAAAAGAACTTAAAAAAGAAGGCAATAATTGGGCAGTATACTGTAGTGTTCAACGTGAAATAACTTACGGAATTCCTTCTTTTAAAGGAAGCAGTTGCAAAATATTACAAAATAATATCGATTTCTTGCGATCCAATGTTAACTTAAATTGTTTAAAATATGTTGAGGTTTTTGAAAAGCTTAACGCGGTTGTCAACTCTTGCTTTACTGTTTCTTTAAATCCAGAATTTATTGAATTTATTGATGCGTTTAAAGATGCTTATCTATCTTTAGGTATGTCAGCAACACCAAAAGTACATGTAGTTTTTTTACATGTGAAAGACTTTCGTATTGAACATAATCGAGGCCTAGGTTTTTACAGTGAACAGGCTATGGAAGCGGTCCATCATGATTTTTCTGTTTTAATTAAATAATTCTAATTATGCAGATAAATTATTAAGAGCAGTCTGTGAATATAATTCAATGCATGCAACTTAAGTAAAAACTGTGTATATGTCATTTTTGAGTATATATATATGTATATATATATATATATATATATATATATATATATATATATTTCAATCGTAAAATTAAAGGTGTATATTTATGTGCTATTTGATTCATGAATAAGTATTTAGGTATTTGTTGTACTTATATCTTGCAATAGTTTTCATTACGATAATATGTCGGAGAAAAATAATTTCAACCTTTTATAAAAAGTTTAAGGGGATCAGGTACTATTGAAACCTGAAAAATTCAAATATGAATAATTAAAAATTTATTGCTTTTATTCAAAAGGAAAAATTTTTTTAAAAAAATACTTATGTTTCAGAAGACTTTTTATTTCTGAAACTTTTATCTATTTTAAAAATTTAACTTATGGTCCCCGTTCACATTCTGGTACTAAAAACAGATTGGTCGGAAGATTTTTTCATGAGTTTTCATCTGATTTTGATGAAGTTTGGTGGAGATTTCCAAAATCATCTTAGAATCCACATGGGCGAGAGACATTCGTAAAAAATTCAAATAATAAAAAAATTCTCTATAAAAAATAAATTTTTTTTTAAATTTGATTATTTATTTTTATAAATAATAAGTAAATAAACTGATTAGCACATATATATTTATAATTTGAGTAGATAGGCAGTAGCGGTTCTGGCCCACTGCAAAACTGGCCCACCCTCACCCCTCTGCATTTCTAGCCCAACTTCCCCGCCCCCTCTGCAATACTGGCCCACCTCTGCAATACTGGCCCATCTCTGCAATACTGGCCTACCTCTGCAATACTGGCGCACCACTGCATTTCTATGCAATTGCACGAGCGCCCATAAGGTAGGGAATATGGCGGAATGTGGATATTTTTTTATTTAAATATTTAAATAAATTAATTTTTAATAAATTATAGAGCGCTATATCCATATCTACTATCTTGAATATTGAATATTATAATTTTTTATATTTAATATTTGATGATTCTGTTTTCGATGATGATTGATTCATACTGGAATATTTTTTATCTACATATTTTTTCCAGTTTACATCTTTCTTTCGTCTGTTACGAAGAAGCAGTGTATACTCTGAACAATTTTGAGCTGAATTTTGATCTGAGGAATTTTGATCAGAGGAGTTATATCCTCCCATGCTTGTTGAAGCCTGTCCCATTTTGGAATAAATCTAAAAACAAAAAGTATCTGTTATTTATAATTAATCACACTCCATTTTCTCGGAAATGCTCTCAGTGAGGAATTTTTTCATAAGTCTTACGTTGTGAAGCGCACAACTAGCTCTGTATGCTTCATTATGATGCGGGCAAACCGTGACAAGTTTGATCTTGTCTAGCGGTGGAAAACATATTTTTGCTACATCATGAACTCTGAACTTGAAGCGTTCTAACCATGCTTTCTTGATGGAACCCATAACCAAGACTTTACTAGCATCGTGTAATGCCTCTCTGATTAATTTTACTACATCTGTGTATGGAATATTTCCTGAACCCCAAGATAGTCCATGGTAATACTCTTCTAACCATATGTTTTCTCTCTTATATTCATCCGATAGTCGACGCCAAGGATAAGGCTTCTCGAATAAGAGTACAACAGGGTCAAAATCATCTTTGAGAGGAACTATAGCCGATTCTTTGAGAACGTAGTCATTGCCTGGCTGTTTGAAGCCTTGCATATCTACCAAGTACTCCATCCTGAGTGAAAGACTCTTACTGTTGTGGGAAGTAGTGGATACTCGTACAAATCCCAACTACGAAAACTCATATCGATCGGTTTTTTTTCTCAACATGATTTAATAGTTGAATTTTGTACGAGCTTGATACTATTACGTAAGGCATAAGCCACTTTATTCTATTCAATTCAATCTTGAAATTCTCAAACGCGTTAGGATGAGCAGGGTCTGGTGCTGTCTGTAAGACAGTGTTCAAGTCGTTTCTCGATCTTGTGAGAATGAGCTCGTGTTCCGCATTGATTACGATTTTACGATAATCTTCAGCGAAGCCGAGAATCATAGCGAGAGGAATTGATACGTCAAAGTAACCTACATTGTAAGTCAACTGCTGCGTTTCTTCGACATCAAGCCATCCTGCGTTCTCAATAATTAAGTTTTGACTGGGATTGAGCGAAACCCAACCTTTCATTAGAGTAGTCAAACCTACATTCTTACACTTATCGATTTCTACTGCGTTGATCTCGTAGCGTATTTCCTTAAACATATGACAGATGGCATTGTTGACTAATTTAGTATTAGTTACAGCAGCTCCATCAGCTTTTACTAGTCCACCACAAATATGTAGCTAACTGCGTGATGGTAGATGTCACAAATCTTGATGTTGAATAGCAATACGAATCTCATCGCTGTTGTTGAAGTTGGATGCTGAGTATGGTTGATGAGCATGTACCTCGTAATGCTCAATTGATTCGTCATACTTTACAGCTGTCTTTATGCTTAGTATTTCTTCCATTTTTCTGTAAACAACAAAAGAACAAACAAGTTATTTTCCACCAGGGACGACTCGAAGGCCAAGACTCCTTAGAAACTGTATGTTTTGCCGTGTTAACGCTTCGTCTGCTCTTGGCCGACTGATCGTTGGTTTCCATTTTGATCTGCTTTTATAGCCTTTTCCAACTTTGGAATTAAATACAATGCGCATTACGCTTGTTTAAGATGTAATCTGATGCTAATAATTTCTCCTCGAAAATTAACAAGTTGTCCGTCTTGATCGACTATGTGCACTTGAATGTGATCTATGCTCTTGACGACGACTAGAAGGTAAATGACCGGTGAAGGAACTTCGATGATCTTATATCCTGGCGGTACTGCTGGGAAGAACTCGTGTATCGTGTGCACTCGTTGACCGTTTATATACCCACCGTAGGTGATGTCACACTCTATTCGTAGAGCGTTGACCTTCAAGATGGCTACTGGTAAATCCGAACTGTGAGTGACGTCTGCTTCGAGAAGACGTTTAGCGAACCCCAATAAAGGTCCTATGGTATTTTTTGCTCGAAAATCAATCGGTCGATTGCACTTTATTTCGCTACGAAGAGTATTATTGTTAGGTTTTATACTGATTGAGATATTCTTGTGTGTCAATGTCTCGCTAAGATAATTCTCTATGTCCTCGATCTCGTAACTACCTGTCGGTAAAATAATTTCTTTTTTACCAATATTGAATAGATTGTTACCCTCATTAATGTTAGGTATTGAATTGAAGGTCATGAAGGCAACTAAACCAAGAACATAATTCTTATCGGGAGAAAGTTCAATAGGAGGAAAATATTGTGCTTCGAGTATGGATGATGTATCCGAAAGACTTGACGTCAAAGATTCTTCCATGACGACTGTTAAACTTATAACAAGTTAATATTCACATGCTTCTTGCTTTATATACCAAGAGTTCTGCACAAGAACTTTAGACAAAGATGACAGCAATTAAATGTATTGAAGTCTTGGTATCTTTGAGGATTGTACTTGATTTAATCAACACCCAAGTACAACATCAAATCTAAAGGTGGCTGAAGATCTCCAAAACTATCGAAATGGACTACGCTATTTCCTCGTTTTTTATAAGCTACCCAATGAGTTCGTGGTCCATCTGCATCATCAAGATTAACGATGGCCGATTCACAATAACGAGAACCACTTTTTGGTAATGCATTTCGCATAAAAACTCCTCGGAAGTTAGGAATTCTAAAAATTTTGGCATACTTGATGATATCAGCGTCAGTGAGAGCTCTCTTAGGCAATCTTACTTCGTCGATTTTTTTTTTTTACTCTTTACCATGATAAGGTTTTAGACGAAGCCCGAGTCCACTCTTACTTGGCTGCAAATAAACCCTTTTACCGAGAGCTATTTCTTCCATTTTCTTATTATGTCTCTTAATCTCCTCCAATTGTGAATTGGCAGATTTAGAATCATTAACTGCCTTAGCTATTCCAGCAGCGCCAACTGCAATGCCACCAACTGCACTTAAACCGGCAAATAATGGTATGAAAAATGGTAAAAATCCTCCAACTTTCTTTGGAATCGGTAGTTTGCGTGGAATCTTAACGTTTTCCTTACCACCTGCTGCTTTAACGGCACTACGTGCACCTTTCAATGCTGATAAAATAACTTTACGAGCACAATTGCTGGGAACTATTGATTTCGAGGCAGCTTTTACTACATTTTTTAATGTAATGGCTGTTCCCTTCTTCTTTCTCATACCCATACCGAATGTAGACTTTAACTTCATTGCTTTACTAACAGCAAAAGCAGCTGCTTTCTCCTATGGTTGTGTCCTTTGATTTTACTCTCTGTCAAGCTTTCTTTGCCAACACTTTGTCTGCAATGTTTCTTGCTTCGATGTTTTCACGGTTTTGTGAATAAGTTATATCGTGCTCCTTACAAGCCTTGCCAAGAAGATTGATTCCTGGGTCACCTCGAGCTAATCGTTTAGCTAATTTTGTACCTGGTCCGCAGTACTGATATCCTGGAATATGAAGTTCGAACGGAAGACTGTTGATGACTTTATTGAGAAAACCTTGGCCACGTTGACATTGTTGTTGTTGATAATGTACGATCATCACCCTATGAAGATTAAGTGAAGACTGATGCTTGTAAGAGCATCACTCTTGTTGAGATCTGATTGCATCAACATGAATTTCAAAGAACATCCGGTTAAACTTCCAATCGTAAATTTTGACATGATAGTCGAGCAGGAAAAAAAGACAAGGAGGCATGGAGACTTACTTTCGGATAGTATTCAAGCCATATTTTGTGGACCATCTAACTGCGGTAAAACTAATAGCCTACTCGCAATGATTACACATCCTAATGGAATAAGATTCGAGAACGTATATGTCTACTCGAAGTCTTTAAATCAACCAAAGTATAAGTATTTGAAGGAACTCCTCGAACCAATAGACGGTATACAATATTTTCCATTCAGTGAACACAAATCAGTAGTATCACCTGACGATGCCTTACCTAATTCCATAATGGTATTTGATGATATAGCTTGCGAGAAACAGGATAATGTGAGAGCATTTTTCTGCATGGGAAGGCACAAGAATGTTGATTGCTTCTATCTCTGTCAATCTTATGCTCATATACCAAAACATCTTGTGAGAGACAATGTAAATCTGTTGATAATTTTCCGTCAAGATGATGTTAACTTAAGACATTTGTACGATGATCACGTAAATTCAGATATGTCTTATGCTCAATTCAAAAGTCAATGTTCACGATGTTGGACAGATGATAAGTATGGTTTCTTGATGATGGATGAAGATCGTTTAATCAATGCTGGCAGGTATAGAAAGGGCTTTGACTGTTTCGCTATAAATATAGCACACTCTTAGTGTAGTCATAACATTCCATGATTGAACGTCAAATCAACAGCATGGCCGACATTTGCCAAAAAAAAAGATATATTGCATCAACTTATCAAAGTGAGAAATGCAGTCAAACGTAAATACAATCTATTGAAATATGAAAAGGATAATTTCGAGAAAGCTATCGGAGAAACTTTCAAACCAATAGTTGACCCTCTACAAAAACTTGTCAAGACGTCTGAAAAAAATTTTAAAACCAAGGAACAAGCTACTGATGCCATGAGTGTAAATAATATTAGTATTGCAGAAAAGTCTTACGAGTCTGATGAATCATCTTTGAATGAAACTGTTCGACCACATACGGATACAGAATTTGAATCAGCTCTCAGTGATGATGAAAATAGCGGAACGGACAATAACAAGTATATTTTCAAACTCATGAAAAATCAAACTGAGGATTTAGATAAAATTTATGGTGTTCGTAAAGAAGATGACAAAGACGGTGACTCACCTATTTACTTTGAAAATAGATATGTAAAAGTTAAAAATGTGAAAAATCCTAGATCTGATGGTTTGCTAGAGTTGATATTGGTAAAACAGCCTGATCAGCAAAACGTGAGTTCAACTAATATGGAGAGCTATCGACGAATTCTCGAAGCTACTAGTGCTCACAAGAGACGTTATAGAAGCGATGATAAGATTCGTGCTCACAGAAGTAAGAAATTTGATAACATCATTGCTCCTATGTTTAAACGTGGTGGTGGACTATTACCTCGATACAAAGTTGCTAGAAGGAATTTGTTAATGGATTACGTATATTGGGATGATCCTAATGAACTTGTCGATCGGTTACGATTACTCATAGCCGAAAGAGAAGCTGGAAACCCTAGTCATACAAACGAGATTCATTCAATCATTGAAGAACTGCGAGAAGCTGGCTATATATACTAAGACACAAGTGAATACTTGAACATTATCAAGATGAGTGTCGACGTATTCGGACGTAATCTTAAACAAAACGAGGGTGGTCGTGGTCCTCCAGGTGTTGGATATAAAATCACATCTGATGGTCAGTATGACTTGGAAAATAAAAGGCTTTGCAATCTCGCATCACCTAATCAACTCAATGAAGCTGTAAATCTAGATACTCTACAACGTTTCGTACGTTTAGAAGTTCAAAGATTGTTAGATTCAATATCTAGTTCGAGAAATGATTTTAATAATCTAAATAAAATTGTAGAGATGCATAGAGATGAACTCGATAAGAAATTTGTAGAAAGACAGACGGAAATCAAGACTATAAAAGAGGCATTATCATTGTTAGTGCAAAACAGTCAATCGATAATCATCGATGGAACCACGTCAAAGAGTAGTAGAAGAGCTTCACAAGCCAGCACGTCGTAATTATCCACGTCGAAAGTTTGACATGCGAGGTTTGGATGAGACATGGCAAATAGATCTAGTAGAAATGCAACCTTATTCTAAAGAGAATAAAGGTTTTAAATATATGCTTACCGTAATAGATGTATTTTCAAAGTATGCGTGGGCAGTCCCTGTTGAACGAAAAACTGGACAAGATGTCGCTGATGCTATGAAATCTATTTTACGTAAAGGTTGAGTACCAAAGAATTTACAAACAGATAAAGGCAAAGAGTTCTATAATACGTATTTTCAAAGTCTCATGGAAAAATACAAGATTAATTTATACTCTACGTACAGCAATCTTAAAGCATCCATTTGTGAACGTTTCAATCGTACACTGAAAAATAAGATGTGGGTAGAGTTTTGTTTACGTGGAAACTATAAATGGCTTGATATTTTACCTAAGCTAATAATAGCTTACAATAATAGAAAACATCGAATTATCGGTATAAAACCCAACTAACTAGGAGAGTGTCACACCTCCGGATCACGGATTTTGCTCAAACTTCGGGATAAGTTTTCAAATGATAGAATATAGAAAAAGCTAAAGTTATAGTCACAAACACTCAATATTTCCCTAGTTACAGTCAATTAAAGAAAATCACTAAAAAAGTTACTAGATTTTTAAACGCATATAGTTCTTTAGCATTGATAGCTAGAAGCTTGAAACTTTTTTGAAATGAAAACTAAGCTTAAATCTTTTTGAAATAGTAATTATAGCATGTCAAAACATTATTTTTTCCCAAAGTTATAGCGTAATAAACATTGGACCTGATTTTTCTTTTTAAAAGATTAATTAATAACAAAAGCTGAAATTGGGTCTAATGTTTATTACGCTCTAATTTTGCGAAAAAATAATATTTTGATATGCTATAACTACTGTTTCGAAAGGATTTGAGCTCAGCTTTAGTTTAGAAAAAGTTTCAAGCTTCTAGCTATCAATGCTAAAGAACTATATGCATTTAAAAATCTAGTCACTTTTTTAGTGATTTCCTTTAATTGCCTGTAACTAGGGAAATATTGAGTATTTGTGACTACAACTTTAGCTTTTTCCATATTTTATCATCTGAAAACTTATCCCGAAGTTTGAGCAAAATCCGTGATCCGGAGGTGTGACACTCTCCTAGTAAGTTACAGCTACTAACGAAGCAGAAGTTCTCAAACGTTTTAATAAAAAAATTATTCCAAGTAAAAAGCCAAAGTTCAAAGTTGGTGATAAGGTTAGAGTTAGTAACGTGAAGCAATTATTTGAGAAAGGATATACACCTAACTGGTCCACAGAGATATTTACAATAACTAAAGTGGCAGCAACTAATCCAGTAACTTACCATCTTAAAGATTATTGCGATCAGCCTATCACTGGCAGCTTCTATGAGCAGAAACTCCAGAAAGCAACGTATCCAGATGTGTAGCTTGTAGAAAAAGTCCTGAAGAAACGTGGTAATCAAGTCTATGTAAAATGGCTTGGTTTTGATACTTCTCACAATAGCTGGATGAATAAGTTTGATAATTAAAAATAAATAAAGAGAAAGTGGTAAGGCCCCCACCTTCGCCTATACCTGTGAGGAACAACCAACGAAATCATCATTTGCTAGCCTTATATAATGAACGAATTCACTATATAGGACTAACCCATGACTCGTTTTCTCCTCCATGAACTTTCTCTTTATTTTTTTTTTATTTACAATTAACAAAATTTAAACTTATTATTTCCATGGTACAATATAAATAAGGCGTATTTTTTAGCCTTAGCTGCTAACTCATTAAACAATTCATCGTTGTTCTCCAGCGCCTTAGACACTCGATCCGGTAAGAAGACTTGGAATTCTTCTTTGATGGTGATTACTACTCTCAAACCAAATTTAGTGCCGACTTGTCTTAGACTAGTGACCATATATGTTTGACCCTTCTCCAGCTCTGACAAGTTCTTCTTCGGAAGGAAGGTGTTGGAGCAAATCCTATTGAGCATTGCAAAGTCCATTCTGAAAAAGAGAAAAGTATTTCATTGTATTATAATAAATATACAAGACTTTATTATAATACTTACATAATATGTTGCTCTTCAAACTCTTGGTCTTTTGTTGGGAGGCTCTCCGTACTCTGGCTCATCGAGCGATTGAATGAGCTCTGGTCGCTGCCACTGCTCTTTATGAAGGGCTTCTCCCCTCTCTAGAGCTACCCCCACCACGTCTTCTCCCCACTCCTCCATGATCTCAAGAGCTTCCTGCTTGCTTAGTTCGGAGTAGTGACCCCAAGGTAGCGTGTCGGTCGTGTTGGGGAGCAGACGACGTTTATCATCATGAGGACTGAGTGCCACCTTGCTCTCCGTAACTGTCTGCACGCGATGCTCCTTTGATCTAAAATAATTTTGATGGCATCGCATCGTCGATCCATCAAATAGACAGTTACGGTAATCCTCGAAGCCTATGCGAGTCTTGACAACTACAGTCTTGACTCTCTTGGCTTTCTTGATTGGCTTCTTGTTTTGAATGCAGACAGCATACATCTTACTACGAAGACCGATAAATTCGGTCATGATATCGCCTCCGCATTCGTCCTTCATAAGTCCTACGACTTTTTTATTAGCCAGAGGAAGTCCGTTGTTCGTAGGATAATCAGAAGCATCGAACTTTTCGATGTCTTTCTTCATTCTATCGTAGATGTTCTCATCTTTGATCTCATAGATAAGACTGCCCGTATCGGTGTAGAGCAACTTGCATCTGCTGCCGATCTCCTTCTTCATATACTCATGGTGGAAGTCGTAGATCAAGGTCTCAGAGATATCTAATACGCTAAGACCCACGTAGATTGGCTTCTTTATAGTAATCTCGTTCCTAGCTCGCTGAATCGCTACGAGATTCTCGTCGAGTATGGATCTGCTGTGGAAGTTGGGACTTGCGATTAAGGCCTCTGTACCATATCGTCCACTCCATTTGTTGATGAGCTTAACATCCACTCTTTTGCGCTCGTTCTCCATGGTCTTGCCATATACAGCATTGATCATGAGTTTAAAGAATAGTTTTTCAAACTCATTCTTCGATTGCTGCCTTTTTTCTATATTTACATCCACGTACGTCTTCAACCATGGACCTTGTTCGAACTGCACCATCCTGTATATTTTTTTGATGATCAGTCCATTCTCTACTGCTTGTTGGAGCGCTCTGTAGTGGATCACATGACGTTGTTTGTCATGGAGAGTCGTCAACAATTTTTTCTGGTTGCTATCAGATGACGCTTGGTGCTCAGGACACAGAGGCAGATCCTTGTGAGCATCGTGAATTTCTACAGGATATTGTAGATCCACCTCGAAAATAAATCCAATATCTGAATCATGCGGGATCTCTGAGATGACTTCGAGATGCTCGTTGATGTAATCGGTGTTGCCAAACTTGAAATCTCCATATGGTAGATGCTGAGTCATCGCCCATCCATATAGGTTGTTAGCGTCGAAGTACATGATGTACTTATCTTCCTCAGCTATATTATAGTCCTCCATATACTGGTTGTTAACTTTGGCGTAACGGTTGGAGCATTGGCTGATTCCTCCTCTGATGCCTCTTTCCACAAACATGAGCATATCAATGTCCGTCAAAAGCTCCAGCTTGATGTTGGTATGTTTCAACATGGCGTCCCATGTCAAGCCTGGAGTCGTATAATAATGCGCCAGATCCAATCCGTACGCGTCCATGCAAGTTGCTCTGAAATTTTTAAAGACGTCAGCCAATAAGAGTACATCCGTTTTCAAATAGACGTCTGAACACTCTCTAAGCGTCTTAATCTTGAGCTTTTCCCAAACGTTTATAACGTGCTCGTAATCTCCCACGTTGATATCGCTCTTGTTCAGTTTATTATAGAACTCTTCTTCAGACGGGAGCTCCTTGTCTTCCGACTTTTCCAAACAACTTATATAATCGTAAGGGAAGACTCCTTTTCTCCCCAAAAGCTTGATCTATTCATCTGTATACTTGGATTCGTGGAAGGTCTGCGTTGTTATATTAAATTTATCCAAGTACGAGGCCAACTTCTCCAAAGACGATGCCGTGAATCTGAAGGAGTCTAAAAAACGGAAACTCACATCGCTTCCTTCTACATATTTGGTGAAGGAAATGTAACGCTCCTTATTCTCAGGAGTCAATTGAACTCGTCCTTTGAAGTTGTCAGCTGTAGCGAGATCCTTGATGATAAAGTGTGAATCATAGCCAGTCAAATTGTGGAATATTACTGGGATGAATCGTGCGTCTTTGAAGTTGATGTTGCATCCCTCGTGAGCAGTTTCTCTGAATTTCCCATTAAGATAGCAGTGATCCCAAACTTTGATAGCAGCGGAAGCAAAAGATTTGCTGCAGATGTGGCAAGATCTCGCTGCTTTAAACTCAGCTTCCTCTTTTCTTGATAGATCCATGGACTTAGGATTAGTATACAATGAATTTAATTCATCTGCTAATCTCCCAAGTTTCTCCACGAACCACTAAGCAGGAGTCTTTGCATCTTCTTCTTCTTGCCTGTAGCTGAAGTAGCCGGACCTTTTATCATCAAAGCTGCACGTTACATAGTAGCCGATGCTGTAGGCCTGATGTTGTTGGTAGACTTTAACATCGTCCTCCACAGGTTTTAACAAGCACTCGAAATCGGCATAGACGGTGAATGGGACTTTGGTCTTGTTCTTGTAGTTGCGGAAGGAAAGCATATTATCTACCTCCGAAGGCAATCGAATCCTGCATTTGTTTATTTGCTGGCAGTCCACTTCGTGATTCTCTTCGTTATTAAAGAAATGTAGACATCTATCGCAGATGTAATGACGATGCTCGTATTTTGTTACTTGTTTCCTCACGAATCGTGACAAGTTCATGATCCACACATAATGGAATTTGGTTGGTGAATCCTCGTCGTTGCTGCCGGCTTCTTCATCATCATCAACGTAGATGTCTTGAATGAGTAATAGATTGACGTGACGTTCCTTTTTGAGAGAGGTGACATGACATGGATGCACTGATTAATTGATGCCAGACTTTTTTAATATATACATGTTGATGGAGACGTTGTTCTGATTTTCAAATTTAGCCACCTGTTTTACTGGAGTTGGAAAATCTATTTCTTTAAAGTCGAACACGCCTTCGTAATCTGTGTATTTGCTTACACGCAGTGGATGCCGATCAGCTGGATAAAGCGCAGATAAGATTGCCCACTTGAAACATTGCTCGTCATTGTTCTGCACGTTTACACATGGTGAGGCTCAATATCTCTCGCAGGCTCCATCCAGATCCTTTCTGCTCAAATTCCTCCATTTCCGAAAGAATGGGTAGCTTTACGTTGCTGTCAAACCATTGGATGATGTTGGTGGTCTGGAAGATGGCAGCATTCTCCGTTTTAAAATATTTAACTTCGGTGACTATCGAATCATCCTTCTGAACCATATATTCTGCCGACAGCTCAGCGTTGACTCTGATTGCTGCATATTCCTTGAGAGCATCGGTAATCTTTGACTCGAAAACTGCTCACGCATCAGCCAAGAATGTGATGATATCCAGATGGCCTAGGTTGGAAATCACACCAGATCGTATGCGAGTCTCGAACGCTGATTGGAAGTCATCTCATTGAACGCTCTTTTGATTGTTGACAGGTTGCAACTCGTACACGCCCGCCTGTTTTCAGAAGACTTTGCAGCTTGGATTGGATGGTGAGCAGATGAACCATAGAAGTCTGGCACTTTTTCTTCTGATGATTGGATAAATGAGAAGTCATCAAAGCACGTAAGCCATCAATGTCAGCGGTACACAGACTTCTCCGAGATTCCAAGTCGTTGATATCAGCTTGGCCATTTCTCTGATACTCCAACGAATCTTGAAGCAGCTTGACAGTTTGTGCAAAATATTCAGGGGATCGCATCTTATCCTTGTAGATTCATTAATTGGTTGTGGAGATCCCTCTCACATTGTGCTCTTTGAGACTTTTTCTTTGTTGAACTGCTCTGTTCGATGATCAAAACGTCTGTAAAAAAATAAATAATTAGCTCTTGCAATATGTACTTAAAAAATAATAGCTCATATAATATTAACCTTCTATGAAGATCTATCTGGAAATTTTTCTATCTTCGTAATACACTTTGTTGATGATCTGGAGATCTTTGAAAATAAACTCTTTGTGGACTTATCGGAGGACTTCCTACTCGATTAGCTCGAGGCACAAGAATGATTTTCAGGTCGCGGAGCTCCTCCATTTTTACCCATTTTTGGAAGCGTGGGGGAGGTTCAGATAGTGCTAGAAGTTGGAAGAGAGGGGATATGATGTTAGTGGGAGTTTAGAGAGAAGTTATTATTGGTGAAGCTCAAAGAGAGGGGACACGATGGAGGTGGTAGCTTACAGAGAAGAGATGCGATGGAGGTGGTAGCTTACAGAGAGAAGGGATGCGACGGAGGTGGTAGCTTGCAGAGAGAAGGGATGCGATGGAGGTGGAAACCTTAAGAGAAGAGATAAGAGTATAAAAGAAAGCTCACGAGCTCTGTCGAATCATTTTTCAGTTTAGAGAGCTAGCAGCAACATCAAGGAGAGAGCAAAGATGATGGAATACGTATTAGACGTACAAGGCTTCAGAAGATCCTCAAACCTATTTGTTGTTAAAGTTATTAATAATTATTAACAATAATTAATAATTATTTATTATAAAAAAAATTTTTTTTTTGCTAAAAAAATTTTAAAATAAAAATTTTTATTTAAAAAATTAATAAAAATAATATTACATTAATTTCTTGAAAAATTGATTTATTTAAATATTGAAATAAAAAAATATCCACATCCCGGTATATTCCCTGCCTTATCGGCGCTCGTGAAATTGCATAGAAATGCAGTGGTGCGCCAGTATTGCAGAGGTGGGCCAGTATTGCAAAGGGGGCGGGGAAGGTAGGCTAGAAATGCCGAGGGGAGGGGCTGTGCCAGTTTTGCAGTGGGCCAGAACCGCTATTGCCTATCTACTAATTTGCTATGCTCATATGAATTCTAATATAATTTTAAAGATCTCCGCCAAATTTCATAAAGATCAAATAAAAACTCATGGAAAAACCTTATGACAATCTGTTTTTGGTACCAGAATGTGAACGGAGACCATCGTTTGAATTTTTAAGATAGATAAATGTTTCGGAAATAAAAAGTCTTCTGAAACATAAGTATTTTTTCGAAAAATTTTTTTCTTTTGGATAAAAGTAATAAATTTTTAACTATTCATATTCAAATTTTTTAAGTTTTAATAGTACCTGGTCCCTTTAAACAACCAAAGTAAAGAAAAATATATTTTTATAGATGGACCAGGTGAAAGTAAAAAAAGTTATTTACTCAACGTTTTAATAGCTTATTTTAAATATCACACTATACATTATTTATGTGTAGCTTGGACAGGTATTGCAGCGAATTAATTAGTCGATGGCAAAATCGTGCATACAAGATTTAAACAACCGTTAAATATAACAGATTTTACAACTTGTAATGTTAAGCCTAATTCTGCAGAAGGCAAACAATTAAAAAGAACACAAATAATTATTTAAGATGGAATATCCATGACTTCAAAATTTGCTTTTGAAGCAGTTGATCGTCTTTGTCAAGATTTATGCGATTTGAACCAACCCTTCGGTGGTAAAACTGTAATTGTATCAGAAGATTTCAGGCAGACATTACCAATTGTACGATATGGGAGCAGTATAAACATGATTGAAAATCCAGTTACATTTAGTTCATTATGGCAGAATTCAAAGCCCACAATATAGAGCTAAAGTAAATATAAGAATCAAATGAATATTGGGCTTAAAAAAATATGGAGACTAGGAAAATATAATGATTAAAAAAAATATTAGGCCCAGAAAATATAAGTATCAAAAAAATATTTAGTTAAAAAAAATATGGAGTCAAGAATACATAAGAATCAAAAAAACATAAACTTCAAAAAAATATTAGGCCGTATAAATATATAGCCTTCCAGGAAATATAAAAATCAAAAAAGTATAGAGCTCAAATAAAATAAGAATAAAAAAAATATTGAAATAAAAAAAATAAAAAAATTAGACAAATATTGGACCCAAAAAATATGAGGTTCAATTAATATTTAATTAATATTGAATTATAGCTAAGTCTATGAATTTTTAATATATGCGGAGTCGCTGAAACTATAAGAAATTTTACTAAATATTACACAGCGAACTCCGATTGTGCTAGCTAATCAATCCTATTGATAAACGACAAAGTCTTAGGTGATATACTTGTCGCTCGCTGCACACACTGCGTCTCTCTCTCTCTTACCTGATCGAGAGACGCGTTGACGGTAGCACAGTTTTCTTTCGTGAGGCAGGTTCCAAAATACGTTATATTAAAATATATGATATTACGTAACTAAATAATTTATAACTGCTCATAAGGACCGCGGAGACGTCGGAGTAAGCAACGGGAAATATATTTTTTATGTTATACATAATCAGGCAATATAAATTAATTGAAAGCACGATTTAATAGAAAAAAGGATTAATTTATTATAAGAAAAATATAGATATAAAGATAAAGTATGAATTAAACGAAAATGAAATTGAACAATATAAGAAAAGTAATGTATGCGTCAAATGAGAGAGTGAGCAAAGGAAGGACGCGTCGCGAACTAAATAGCACTCGCTTATGACGGCGATCGGTTATACAACCGATAATACAATATACCCGAGCAAGTATCTTTCGAGGAAGAGACACTTGGATATCCTAAGTATGCTTATACTCACAGTAACGCACTGGCCAGCTTACACTAATTACCTACGTGCACGTACACACCGCTCGCCCGTTACCGTAGCTTCTCCCCTGTACGTGAGCAATACGTAGATGCTCTATAGTAAGGCGGTGGAAGACGTCTCTTCCCAATCCTTGAATTCCGCTGAGCTCTGCCAACGTATTTGCTGGCACTTAATGGCTGACCGCTAAGACGCGCGAAAAGCAGTCAAGCAAAACTCTACAGAAAGAATTTCTGAGAGTTGTAACTAGCGAATATAATACGATACGCTAGTCGAAATAAACTAACGACTTTTATCTAAGACAACGTTACGCGCTATCAATTGCGAACTTAGTCTAACGTATTATAAGACCACGTGGCGAAATTCTCTAATGAGCACAGCGTGGCCTAGGTTTCGTGTTAACGCAACGGTAGCCGGAAACTCTATGAAGCGCCTCACGGCCAGCGAGCTTCTCTCTCGCGTGCCGGTCGTCAAGATACGCACTTCTTTACTCGTCTTAGACGAGATATATGACCGAGCGTTTATCCTATTTTAATACCTAAGCGCGCAAGATTCAAACACGGCAGAATACCGTTACAATATAAGAATCGAACAAATATTGGGCCCAAAAAAATTAACACCCAAGAAAATATGGGGCCCAAAGAAGATAGGACTTAAAAAAAAGTAGGGCCCGAAAAAAATAAGGCTCAGAAAAATATACAGCTGAATAAAATATAAGATTAAAAAAAATTATAGAATCCAAGAAAATATAAATTAAAAAAAATATTAGGCTAAAAAAAATATAGAGCACAGGAATATATAAGAATTGAATAAATATTAGGCCAAAAAAAATATTAGGCCCAAAAAAATATAGAAAATATAAATTTAAAAAAAAATATTGGGCCCAAGACAATATAAATTTCAAAAAAATATTGGGCCAAAAAATATAGGGCCCAAGAAAATATAAGGCCCAAAAAAATATAAAGCCCAAAAAAATATAGAGCCTAAGAAAATATAAGGCCAAAAAAAATGTAAGGCCCAAAGAAAATAGGACTCAAAAAAATGTAGGGCCTGAAAAATATAAGGCCCAGAAAAATAGAGCTAAATAAAATATAGGACCCAAAAAAATTATAAAACTCAAGAAAATATAAATTTTAAAAAAATATTGGGCCCAAAAAAATATAGAGCCCAAAAAAATTTAAGGTTCAAAAAAATATAGGGCCCGAAAAAATATTAAGCCCAAAAAAATATAAAGCCTAAAAAAATATAGAGCCTAAGAAAATATAAGGCCAAAAAAAATGTTAGGCCCAAAGGAAATAGGACTCAAAAAAATGTAGGGCCTGAAAAATATAAGGCCCAGAAAAATAGAGCTAAATAAAATATAGGACCCAAAAAAATTATAAAACTCAAGAAAATATAAATTTTAAAAAAATATTGGGCCCAAAAAAATATAGAGCCCAAAAAAATTTAAGGTTCAAAAAAATATAGGGCCCGAAAAAATATTAAGCCCAAAAAAATATATTATTCCAAAAAATATTGGGCCCAAAAAAATATAGAGCCCAAAAAAATATAAGAAGCGAAAAAATATTAGGCTTAAAAGAATATTAGGCCCAAAAAAATACTGAGCCCAAGAAAATATTGGGCCTAAAAAAATATAGGGCCCAAGAAAATATAAGGCCCAAAAAATATATACTAAAAAAATATTGGACTGAAAAATATAAGATCCAAAAAATAAAGATTCTAAGAAAATATAAGGTTAAAAAAAGGTCCAAAAAAATGGGCATTGAATAAAAATATAGAGCGCAAAATAATATAAGACCCAAAAAAATATAACCAAAAAAGAAGCTTATGACTAATGAGTTCTAATTATATAGGGTTCAATTAAAAATTGTTACTCTTATTACCAAAAGATTAGACACATTAAAAAAATGCGGAGAACCGGAGAAACGGAAAAAAAGTTGTTTCACTTTAATATAATATAGGATGATTGCTGTTTGCTTTGTCGTTTGTTGTTTTATTTAGGACCTGTAATGCATACAAAGTAAAGAATATTAAAATAAAATTTAAATAAACGATTATATATGTTGTTAAGTTTTATTAGTCTTATCAGTTGTATTAGCTTTGACAGTTGTTGATGCAGTTTAAATGTTAACGGTTTTTGTGAATACGTTAGCTATCTGATGTTTAAAAGGAACCCAGCTGACATTTATTAAACCTCTTTCTATACAGTGTTCCTTTATTTCTGTCGTATGCCTCAACTTTCTTCTGCCACCTGTTTCTACACTTGACTCAGCTGCTTTGTTATCACACCATAATAGAATTGGTGCTAATTCTTGCTTTAACAATCTTTTAGAATTCAATATAAGGATATCAACTCTTAAGCATATTCGCTTATAGCAACATATTTCTGTCTTCGAGTTCTTCAGGATATTGTGTCTTCGAAAAACTTGATCACATAGCTACTGGTCGTAAGAGAATCTTTGAAGTTGTCAAAACTTGCATCTGAAAATCCTTGTAAACAGTCGTTCTGTCCTTTGTATCTAAGATTAGAGTATTTTCTTCCTTTTTAAGTATTCAAATACTCTTTCAACCTTCTGCCAGTCATTTTTAGTAAAGTTGATTTGGTGTCTGCTTAGAATAGTTACCTCATATGCAATTTCCAGCCTGCTTGCATTGGCAAGATATAATAATGTGCAAACTACTTCACGATAGGCTTGATTACATTTACTTTCTGTCATTAGTTTCTCATTTACTTTCTTCTTTTCTTCACGCTGTCTTCTCTTACTATTGGTCCTTTCCGATTGATTACCATAGGTGTTTGTTGGGTTAGTAATTGATCAAAATCAAACTTCTTTAGCATTTTGTTTATGAATTCTTGTTGCATAATGCTAAGTATCCTTTTCATTCTGTCTCGTTTTATTTTCGAGCTTAAGAAACTTTTAGATTCATCGATTTCTGTCATTTCAAATATTTTTTTTTCCTTTAAATTTGTTTTCATTTTTTCAAGCATCTGTATATTGTTGCAAAGTAACAGAATATCATCTACATACAATATCAAGATAAAAAATCCGTCATTTTCTTATTGAGTAAATAGACAAGACTCATTTTTAAATGAATTAAGTCTATTTTTTTTACCGCTTCATTAAATCTTTCATTTCAACATTTTGGACTGACTCTCATATCGTTTAAAGCATTTTCCAATATACACATCTTATTTTGTTCGATCCTTTCATAAGCAGTCATCCCTTCGAGTATTTACATATATATCACTGTTTCAATATCCATTTAGAAAAGCTGTCTTCACGTCCATTTGACATATTTCTAAATCCAATTTGTTTGGCATTGCCAGTAATCGTGAAACCAGTGCATATGTTTCTTGCATATCATACTCATTTCTGTCTTTAAAACTACGAATTACTAGTCTGGCTTTATATCTTATTTTACTGTATTCTTTCTATTAAATACCCATCTTAAATGTTTAATGTTTGATTTTTTTCTGTCATTCATTATAATTGATCTGTCAACTAATTTTCATACATTATTCTTATACATAGATTATAATTCTTTATCAATAGTTTTGGTCAATTTTTTGTTTATCCTTTGACTTTATAGCTTCAAAGTGTGTACTCAGGTCATTATTTATTTCTGCTAATGAAACATGAATTTCTTAATTTATCTTATTTTCTGTACTTGTTTGTTTCCATTGGTAGTTCAATATGTCATTTTGTTTTCTCTCCCTCCGATCCTTGCACTTCATATTCAGTATTTTTCTTAACTTTTGTCGGTCGTCCTAATAATTTTTTTTTTCTCCCTCCGATCCTTGTTACTTTTTATCAGTCTTATTTTTTTCGTTTCTTGGCCGTCCAACTGGTCTTTTGACTTTCTCTCCCACCGGTTTTTGTATTCGTGTTTCATTTTCTCTAATACAAAATTCACAAACCAAGTATCTTTATCTGTTTATCAATTTGTTTTCAGTCTCTTATATCAGTTGTTGCATATCTGTCCTTGTAGACTAATTTTTCGTTAAATCGTACATCTCTGCTTTCGTATAGTTTACATAAAACCCATTGTGACTGAATGTATTCTTTGCAAAGGTTCAATTGTTCTATGCTTGACTGTCTTGAATGGTAATTCGATAAGCTTTGCAATTACACACACTTTACAGTCTTTTAACGTATCATCAAATACAGCCTGTTTTAAAATTTTGATATTAGGAAATTTTAATTGTAATTTTTAACTAAATAAATAATCAACTGATGCATGACCCATTTGAACATGCCACAACATAGCGTAGTTGTTTGTATTTATTTTCTCTGGCGCTTTTGTATTTTCAATCTCACATTGAGATTCTTCACTGACTTCAATCTCATGTGATTTATAAATATTTCTGTCTGCAATTTAAAAATTTTTCTTCTCTGAGTGTCTGATTTTTTTCCTTTTCATCAAATTGATTATTTTCTTCAATATTCTGTTCTTCATTCATTCTACTTGTCGTTACATATACTAGAACCTGTCTTTGTTTTAAATTATTTTCTGTCGCATCTGATTCAAATTCAATCAACCAATATGGCTGATTATATATTGGTAAGGATAGAAAATTTTCATTGAAGTTTTCCGTGCAGGTTACTCAATCTAAAATAATAAATTTCCGATCAGTCGTATTTGTTTGCACGCTTCCTTCTATCTTAGATTTAAGATTTGCACTGCTGTCTTTATTTGCATATTGGATTCCGTCCAGTTATTTAATAAATGTCTTGAAAATCAACTTTGAATTTGTTAAACGTTTTGTCGCATCACTGTCAGCACTCGGTTCATTAGTCTTCTCTTTTCTAGATATTAATTAGTAAAAATTGCCTCCTTTTTTATATTTTCCTCTGTTGTATCTTACATAATTTTCTTGTCTCCTCTTATTGACGGATTTTGCTCGTTTCTGATTGTCATTATTAATCAGATTAGCTATCTTACGTTTGAATACTGTCCGACTTGTACTTTCTTTACTTTTATTATTATAATATTTTGATTCATACATTTTTCTGTCTTTCTGTCTTAAGTGTCCCTGACGATTTGGACACGTTGAGATCATATGGTCACGGATAAATCTCTGACAAAAAAAAACACTTCCTTATGCTAGTTGCCTGTCGTGGGCAGTCGCTGACACAGTGCCCATAACTGTCGCATTCAAAACATCACACTTCCTGTATCGCCTCTGATTTGGCCGTCATAGCAGTCGTTGGATGTATGTCTGTCGTTTGATGGCTTTCAACCTGCATAATAAGTATCTTTAGTTTATCATAAGATAACCCTTTTACCATAACACTTTCTTTCATAAAATTTATCCCTTCTACTTGATGTACTTTGCTTATGATACCATTATAGAAGAAACTCTTTCGTCTTTTTCAGACAATGATTCAACTTTTAGCATCTTTTTATAACTTTTTACTATTTCTTTAAATCTGTCTATAAAAACAACTGCCTTTTCTTTTGCTTGATTATACTGTATGTTGTACTTTTTTTATACTAGATGGAGTTACATTTACCTTACTTCATTTAATTTCCTTAATTCTGTTCAACAATTCAATTGGATCTTTGAATTTCATAACTCTAGCACGATAGTCTTTATCTATTGTATTTATTAAAATATCACGAACACTATATCTATGTTTTTCCTTTATACTTTCAGATTAACTTTCATTTGCTACTATAGTACTATCTACAACATACAATAAGTCCAGCGAACTTAATTCAGACATAAAATAATACAAAGAGTTTTCAAATTTAATTTAAGTCGTTATTTTATAATAGCGTTTTACTGGTCTGTCTTTTCCAATCAGTCCGGTTTTGATAACTTCTGTCAACTGTTTAAAAACGTCTAAAATCCTGTTCGTTTCCTCTATTAAGCCTTTTATCAAACTTTATTTGTATTAAAAGCGATATTTTTAATTTATTTACCAGTCCTAAGTGTTCGTCCAAGACTGTCGAGTTCCCGAAACCTTCTGCGTTAAGTGTATGATTTTCAAAATAATTGTTTACCTTATATGTCGTTTTGCTGTTTTTAGATTTATTTGTCCTTTCTGCCTCGTTACCTGTAGTCATCCTTCTTTCCCTGTTCAAATTTCTTCCTCATCACGTCCAGAGCCTGGCCACCAAAGACCAGCATGGCGTTTCCCTCCTTCACCAGCAAAGCCATCAAATCGTCATCTCTTTTATGCTCTGTTCTTCTTTTATTTTCTTCGTCTCTCTTGCTCTTTGCCATTTCTGCCTTAACTAAATTGAGCTTATTTATTACCTTGTCCAATATGTCAGATAATTTTACGAATTTTTCTTCAGTCGTTTCATTTATTCTGTTTTCTGTCTCTGTCTTTATTTCTGTCATCTCAGTCGTATTGTAATGCCCACATGTCTCTTCTCTGTCTTTAGCTCTGTCTTTGTTTTCATTTTCATCTGTTTTTTCCTTTGTGTACATATTTTTCCAATACATCATTCAATTTTGCTGTCAAATCTTTGATTTGTTTTTATCTTCCCTTGTCTGTCGCTATTTGACCTCCTGCAGTTACTTTAACTACAGTTTGCACAGAGCTATCTTCAAAACCATCACTTTATTCTGCTTTCTGTTCTGTCTCGTTATATAGCCCCTCCGGTTTTTTAGTCTCATTACTGTCATTGATTCTACCTTTTCTCTCTTTCTTATAGGTCATAGTGTGGCCACCTGTCGTACAATAGGGCATATATATTCTGTCTCCATCTATGTGACTGTCCTTATCACCAGGTCAAATTCTTCACTCGTAACTTATTTCTCAACTATAAGGAAATAGTAAACCAATATAAATAAAATTCATATAATTTTGCAGAACACTAGCATAGATAATGGCAGTATAGTAATAGCAGATAATAGCAGAACTAGATAATTTACGTTAGAGTTAATTATATATATATATATATATATACATACATATATATATATATATATATATATATATATATATATATATATAATGAGCTTAATAGACCGAACACAAGCCCTTTAAACTCAATATATCTATCAAAATGAAGAGAATCAATCTAGTATGCTGAACACAAGCAATATTAGATAATTTACATTTATGATAATTAAAGAGAATCAATTTAACATGCTGAACACAAACAATGTTAAATCAATCAAATTTGTCAGTTATTTATGTAAATTTTTATATTTATAATTATAGAAATGTGCTATTATTCCCATACACAATCTACTGAACACAAGTATTATTATATATGTAAAAGCAGCAACTATGATCGATCAATATTATTTTTGAAACCATGGGTATATTTATTAAAATAATATTTTCATATACGTACGTTCAAGCTTGATAAAATTAAATTTTTAAATTCGAAATCATCATTTTTCATTATCTAATTTGTATTCAATTTGTTATAATTTTGAATACAATGCCGCCTTCAACAACTGTCATGTACATCTCCTCATGAGGATGTTTTGTGAAGTTGCAATAAACTTCTTTCTTCTGTATAATGATAGTTTCAATTAATTCAATATTCTTAAATATATTTTTCTTAGAGTCGTTCGTTTCTGTCTTTATCTTTTTTTTAATCGGTCTTTTGCATACACTTATGTGAACTTTATTCTCGTCCCCTTTGATTTAATTCGTTTCGCTTCACTAATTCTGTCTCTTTCTTAATCTGTCATTTTTATCGCGACGACGCGCACACTATTACTATACTTATACGATCACACTCCTATACATATACGATCACACTTAGATACTGTCTCTTTTCTTTATGCTATAACCATGTTATACGTACATATGTACATGTATACACCTGCAAGTTTGTTCTCGCCATTTAGCAGTCACCGTCTTTCTGTCTTTTTCTAATTGCACGCGCACGTCTTAACGGTCTTTTTAGTGTACAAGGCGTCGACGTCTTCTCATTAACCCGTTAAAGCCGAGAATACCCCTCCTGGTACACCAGTCTTTCTGCTATCATAACTTGTGCAATACGACGTAAAAAAAATTGGAAGATTTACTATCTTGAAGCTTAAGATCTCACCTTTCCAATGGCGTGCAGAAAAATGCGATAAAAAGTTGTTAATTATGCAAAAATATTGTTTAAATAAAAAAAAAACACGATTTTTTCAAAATTTTTTTTATAAAATCTAATTTTTCGAATGGTTTTCGGTTCTCAATCCACTTTGAACCTCAATAACTGGTGGCATAAAAGTCTAAGCTTTCATAATATGTGTTTACATGATCGATTTTTCATCTAAGTATTTTCAAAATGGCGCCTTAATGACGGAAATTTCGCTTAGACGTTCATGAATTTTTTCCTTAAAAAGTATGGATTTTTCGAAAAAGTGGAAAAGAAGAAAAAGTTTTTAGAATAACTCATTCAATACATCAATATTTTTTTAAAAAGTTTTGAGCAATTTTTTGGATTTTGCAAATTGTCAAATTTTGCAAAAAATTGTAATTGCTAGAAATTTTTTGA
The DNA here is from genome assembly GCA_017163975.1 of Anastatus disparis. Taxonomy (NCBI): domain Eukaryota; kingdom Metazoa; phylum Arthropoda; class Insecta; order Hymenoptera; family Eupelmidae; genus Anastatus; species Anastatus disparis. Next base: position 585,256 of record JAFFSR010000071.1, read on the forward strand.
AAAAATTCGAGAGCAGTCTTTGCTTAATTTTAAGAACTATTTATTCATGATAATTTTTCATGTAAGTTTATTGTTTTTAAGAAGGAAATTCTCAAATGCCAAAATAATTGCCGAATATGTAAAATCCAATGTATCCACGCTCCAATTCTTGCGTAAGCCTACTGGTGGAAAAAGATCTGGAAAGAAATAAATTTTCACAGGAACCTAAGTTAGTAATGAAAATACCGAAATAAACTATCTATTTATAACTGTATCCTCTATCAGAGTCAAATCCTGAATAGCCGATCTTGTCGAAGAAGCTCATGATTCATTCGTAGGTGGCCTGAAAATCCGAATTTTGCAACATTCATCGCTCTGAAATAATTCATGAAACACATTGAATTTCTACTTTTTCAAGATATTAACTATTATTAAGTCTCATAAGTTGAAACAAAAAACTGTAAATCAACTCGAATAATAAATCTACTTGCTATAGGCTTTCTAACTACGGATCGTTTGACTGAAATTATTTCATTAGGTTGAAATAATGTCGAAAAGGAGAGCCATAAGAAGGAAATACTCTGAATTGACTGACGAAGAATCAGATTCTAATGAAGGTAAAAAGCATATTTTCATACCTAATCCAGATGACTCTGGCATTGATGGAGATAATTCGTCATATAATGATAATTCTGAACCAGAAATATCTGATGAAGATAGTTCTGAGTCGGAATCATCTGACGAAGGCAATTCTAAATCGGAAATTCGTGTACCAAATGTTTCATATTGATCTGTTTTTTATAGTTATACAGAAAAACAAAAACTGTTAGAGCCAAATCATACTTTTTCTTGGTGTGAAGAAGAAAAAATTTACTCAGTGGATTTGACAGATCAATTATTATTGACTGATTCCGTAAAGCAAAAAATATCTTCAATGTCACATGTGGAACTATTCGAGCTCTTTTTCTCTGAAGAAATAAAAAATTATATCATTCAAGCCAGTGAAGAAAATGATTTGAAATTATCTATAAAAGAACTCAACACATTTGTAGGAATATTGTTATTATGATATTATGATATTACAATATTCGAAATAACCTAAGAGAGTATCGGGAAACCGATACTCTCGAGAACTGCCCTGCTGTTTCATCACTGATGACGCGCGATAGGTTTAGTGAAATAAAATCTAAAATAAAGTATTCAAAACCTAGTGATAATGACAAAGCTTGGAAAGTTCGTCATATCTTGGAATCATTTAGGTAAAATATTCAACAATTTGGATTTTTTTCGACTGCTCTTTCCATTGACGCAATAATGGTTCGATTTTTTGGTCGCACGTGCTTAAAGCAATATTTGCCGTCTAAACCTGATCGATACGGGATCAAATTCTGGGCCTTGTGTGGATCAAATGGATATATATTCAATGTTGATATTTATTGTGGTAAAAACGATAAAAGTATTTGGATAAATTTATCCTTCTGTGCACTTGGTTCCAGAGTTGTATTACAAATGGTAAATCCACTTCTACATGGCCTCTCAAAAAGAAAATTGTCGGACTATCATATCTATTTCGATAACTATTCCACTAGTCCTGATTTAGTCATTAACTTGAACAAATGTGGCTTACGATCTACAGGAACTGTTCGTAAAGATAGAGTAAAACAAAAACAAGATTTTGAAAAAAAAGCACTACGAGGAACGAACAAAGCAAGTTATGATCGTAACAGTGGGATGAATCTTATCAGTGTAATTGACTCAAAAGAAGTATCCATTCTTTCTACGATAGCTGGCATTACTCCCATGAAGCTAATGGAAAGATATTCAAGAACTGCTATGAAAAGATCGAAATCGGAATTCCCTTGTGCTTTTTCGTTGTATAACAAGTAAATGAGAGGAGTGGTTTTGCACGATTTTTGATGCAAGAGAGCTTCTCCAAGTATAGGTTCGAAGAAGTGGCCATTCAAGATTTTCTCACGGATTATTGAAATGTCAATAACAAACGCTGTAACAATTAGCAATCTTTGTAGAAAGAATAAAAAGGTAATGAAAACGCATGAAATGTGTAAAGAAGTGAGTAGGAAATATTAGGCACAAGCCAAAATACGTGACCTCATATCTCACAGGCACGATACTAGAAAAAGAAACTCATGTCTCACGAAGGATGTCGTGTAAGGACTACCAGATACTGCATTGATTGCAAAAAATATTACTGTATACAATGTTTTTCAACATTTTACGCTGAAAAAGCAGCAAAATAAATAATTTGTTCTAAAAAAATTCATTAATAAAAATAAATCTAAAAAATAAAAAACAAATAATAAAAACTGAAAAATATTAAAAAAAAAAAAAAAAATAAAATCACTAAAATATAAAAAAAAAGCAAGAAAGACTATCTATATTCGTCGACCTCCACGTTGGTGATAGTTGGCCAACGTAAACTTCGTTTGCGGCGGACAGGCGATCGATCTAAGGATGTAAAATAATTACATATTCAACAATTATTTTGACATTTGAGAATTTTTTTCTTGAAAACAATAAACTTACATGAAAAATTATCATGAATAAAAAGTTCTTGAAACTAAGCAAAGAATGCACTCGAATTTTTAAAAAAATTTCTAGCAATTTCAATTTTTTGCAAAATTTGACAATTTGCAAAATCCAAAAAATGCTCAAAACTTTTTTAAAAAATTCTGATATATTGAATGAGTTATTCTAAAAACTTTTTCTTCTTTTCCACTTTTTCGAAAAATCCATACTTTTTAAGGAAACATTCATGAACATTTAAGGAAAATACTGAGATGAAAAATCGATCATGTAAACACATATTATGAAAGCTTAGATATTTATGCCACCAGTTATTGAGGTTCAAAGTGGATTGAGAACCGAAAACCATTCAAAAAATTAAATTTTATAAAAAAAATTCTGAAAAAATCGTGTTTTTTTTTTTATTTAAACAATATTTTTGCATAATCAACAACTTTTTATCGCATTTTTCTGCACGCCATCAGAAAGGTGAGATCTTAAGCTTCAAGATAGTGAATCTTTCAATTTTTTTTACTTCGAATTGCACAAGTTATAATAGCAGAAAAACTGATGTACCGGGAGGGGTATTCTCGGCCTTAATGGGTTATGGCTGCCATGTTTTTGTGCATTATTATCTTTCAGTTTTTGGAAGTCAGGCCAACGCCTTTCTTCTTTCAAGCAATCATACTTAGTATTCCAATATAATTTAAATATGATTTGTAAACAAAGAAAAATTACGTCATATAGCAATACTCTATAACTAGTAAAGCTATTCTTTAGAAAGAGATAGCTATAGGGGAGGACGCGATGCAAACTAAAATACTTTATACTTTCGAACGCACGCGTGTACTTATAGCACTAGAAGTTTCTTCGTGGTAAGAAACTCCTAGTTAACAAAATGCTACAAACAACTTACAGATAACTTACAGCGCGTAGAAGCTTCTTGTACGCGTGAAACTTATATCCGCCGCCGTTGGCCAACGATGAGACAGCACATCGCAACCCGATCGCTGAGGCTCAAAAGGAACAGCTAAGTAAAAGATTGATTGCCTGGTCGCTGTGACTTCTCGGAGGCAGCCAAGATCAGCACATACAACCAAAGGATGACCATACTTCCTCCTTTTAGCAGCGATCTTCCCTTTTCCTTTTACACAAAAACTAAATGCGGGACTACATCAACGCGTTTATCAAATTAAGACTTGGATAAAAGTCAAGAGATGTGCCTATAATGCGTGCTTGTAGGCCGCTAGAAAATGTCTGCCGCACAGGTCAGGAATATATAAGCCAACGTGTGCGCTGATGAACCACCGGAAATGTTCTGGTGCGCCTCGTGGCTTTCTTGCTCTTCTAGCGCGCTGCTCGTCAAGCTACGTGCTTCTTCACGTAACTTAGACGAGGTATATGACTGAGCGCGTATCGTTTATTTTAGCCCAAGCGCGCAAGATTCTAACACGGTAGAATACCGTGACACCCCTCCCCAGACGCAGCATAACCGGGTTCTGCTGCTCTGCTTAGCGCGCAGAAGGTGTGCAGCTAATGCTTTGAGCAAGTTTAATACGTTTGATGTTTTATCACTGTATATCCTTTCGATGCACACGCGTTTTCCTTGGTGAAAAGTCGATTACATTTTCGCTACGTTTTACATTTGTAGAACCTTTTGGCCTACCACGCTTACGCTTGATTGATTTGGACTCAGTTTGATGCACACGCTTTACTACGATGGCTGTTTTATGCGGACGACCTCGCTTCCTATTCGGTTTTTCGAGTTGGGGAGTATCACCGCTTGCAGGCGGTCGCACACAACCTGAGCCCGAGTCTCCGTTGGCACACGGAGTCGTATCGCTTGCAAGAGACGGGTCGCTCATCGTCTCGTTCGCATGTGTTTGTTCCGACGGTGGTTGAGATGGTGATTCGTCTTCTTGCCGTGCTATGTATGGTTTTAGCTGCTCTACATGAACAGGGTCTTAAGCATTACTATCTTGATCTATCAGTCTGTATGTGTTAGAACCACATTTCGCTGTGATCACATATGGTCCAACAAATTTAGGTGCAAGCTTACTTGCAATACCCTGAGTAGCCAAAGAGAGTATTTTATTTCTTTTCCATACTAAATCTCTAATGTTATATTCTACTTCTCTTTGACCAATATCATATGCATCAGCTTGCTTTTGTTGCGCAGACTGTGCACGATTTACTACCTGTTCATGTAGCAAAGGTAATTTGCTTACACGCTTTTGCCAGTTCGTTACCTCTTGTAACCGTTCGTTTTCTTGAGCAGCTTTGTCTTCTTTTCTTTTCAACGATTTAGGAGGTACTGGCTGCCTACCATAATTTAACAACGCAGGGCTTGTACCAGTTGTACTCTGTTTCGCAGTGTTATATGCAAATATAATCTCTGGTAGCTTTTCGTCCCATGAGCGATGATTTTCATCAATAAATGCAGTGATCATGGTTTTAACTGTCTGGTTTATCCTTTCTACCTGATTAGCCTGCCGGTGATATGCGGGAGTAGTATTATGACAAATACCTGTTTCATTTAGATATTTATCTACTACTTAATTCCTGAACTCTGAGCCATTATCAGATGAGAAGATCTCAGGCGTACCAAACCTTAAAATAATCCTTTCTTTTAGTGCTTTTAAGATCGTGGGTGCATTCACTTTTCTAATAGGTATGCACTCCATCCATTTCATAAATACATCTTTGAAAATTAAGGCATATTCGTAACCTCGTTCACTCCTTGGAAAAGGACCTGTTACGTCACCAGCAACGACCTTCCATGGGCCTGTAATTTCTCTTTTACCCATCAAGCCTGCAGGTAATTTTTGTTCTACTTTACACTGCTGGCAGATCTCGCAACTCTTAACGTACTGTGCCACTGTTTTCTCTATATATGGCCAGTAATAATATTGTTTTACACGAGCTACCGTTTTATCACGACCTAAGTGGCCAGCTGTCGGCTCGTCGTAGCATTTACGCAGTACTTCTGCTTGATTTTCGCTGGGAACGACGAGTTTCCATGCGCCATCGTCTCCCATCGTTTCTTCGGTAAACCTGTCCGGTACATAGCGGTATAATTGACCTCCAATTATCTTCCATCTTGGAAAGTCATTAGGGTTACTTATAACTTGTTGAAGTAGAGACTTATACCACGCATCGTTAGTTCGTGACGCCCAACTTAGTGCACTTAAGTGAGCGTCATATTCTACTGAATCTTCATGCATGCATGATAATGCATCAGGCACATAATTCAATGCACCTTTTCTGTGCTCAACAGTGTAAGAGTAACCTTGCAGCTCCAGCGCCAATCGCTAGCCTGCCTGTTGGATTATGTAAATAACATAATCAACGTAAACTACTATGATCGGTTATAACTTGAAAGTCATAACCTTCAATATAACAACGAAACTTTTTGACAGCCCATATAACAGCTAGACACTCTCTTTCCGTTACGCTGCAATTTCGCTCTGCACTGGACATGGTACGACTAGCGAATTCTAATACACGCTCTTCGTCATTGACTATTTGTAGAAGTACTGCTCCAAAGCCTGAGTCGCTAGCATCTGTCTGTATAACGAATTGCAAATCGAACTACGGTCGATGCAATAATGTAGCAGATGCAATCAAAGCTTTTATTTGATCAAAAGCGATTTCCTGATCGCTTGACCATACATATTTGCAGTCTTTTCTAGTAAGCCTAGTCAATGGCTCTGTTAATGTGGCGAAATTTCTCAAGAATTCCCTGTACCACGAGGCCATACCCATGAAATGCCTCAGCTATTTTAAATTCTTAGGAGCTGGGTATTCAATAATGGGTTTTATCTTTTCTGGGTCTGGCTTAAATCTATCTCTATTCACCAGAACACCAAGATATTGAACCTCCTCTCGGCAGAATATGCTCTTCTCATGACTGATCGTGAGACCTGCTGCTTTTATGTTCAGTAATACCCTCTTCAACCATTTCATATGTTCAACAAATGTCTCGGTTACTACGATTATATCATCTAGGTACGAAAACGCATATGGTTCGAGTTCTGGGCCTATAACTTTGTCGATTAATCACTGAAAGGTGGCGCCAGCGTGGCTAAGGCCGTAAGGCATACGTTTGAATTATAAAAGGCCCATACCTGGTACTGTAAATGCCGTTTGAGCACGTGAATTTTCTTTCATCCTTATTTGATGGTAAGCACTGCTCGAATCTATTGTAGAGATGTATCTTGCTTTCTGCAATTTACGCAAGATATCATCTATTCTTGGCAATGGATACGCATCAGGTTTTGTAACTGCATTAACTTTCCTAAAGTCTATACAAAATCTGAATTTGCCATTCGGTTTCTTAACTCCAACCACCGGGCTTGACCAGCCGATCATTGAAGGTTCAATAATGTCTGCAGCTAGCGTCTCATTAACCTGCTCGTGCATCCACTCTTCGATTTTTTTAGAAACAGGATAATGTTTCTGTTTAATAGGTCGTGCAGAGCCTGTATCGATCTCATGTTCGATCCAGTCTGTACAGCCTATAGGAGTATCATCTTCTCCTAATATTTTTGTAACTAGTCTTTTTACCTGAGCACAATCGGCCGCTGATACGTAAGCCAAACTGACGGAGCCTAATTTAGCAACATATAATTGCCTGAGCGCAGCGATTTCTAAATTTACTTTCACATTTGTACCTTTGAAAGAAAGTTTATTTTCGCACGGATCGAAGATAGCTTTAAATGCTCGTATAAAGTTACCGCCTAGATAACATTCTTAGTCTAAGCAGAACGGATCGTTTTTGTAACTCCGCCTACAGTAAACGGTAAGTCAACATAACTTACTAATGAGCATGATCTTCCATCTGCTACTTTAGCGAATCTGCCCGTAGCTGGTATCAAAGGTACATAACATGCGGCTGCTAACTGCAAACCTATAGAATTCATAACCGTGCGTGATGCACCTGGGTCATACAAGGCTCTTATTCGGTAATCTCCGATCACTACCGTGAGCCACCATCGAGCTTTATCATCGATATCTGATTGCAGATGCTCTTCCTGTTCACTTGTCTCTGCCTGACAAGTGCGAAACCCGCTCTGCTCGGCTACTAGAGTTTCCGGTAACTTTTTGACTACCATCTTTCTAGTAGAGAGTTCTGAGGTCTCGTAATCCTCGTTAGAAACAGTAGGTACCTCGTCTACTTGTTCCCTTGCCCTTTTCCCGCACATTGTGGGCAAGACCATTGTATGTTGTGTAGCCCACAGCAGTAACAATTGAGGTTAGAATTTCGGTTTTTTGTACCTCTTTGCTTTCCTCTATTGGCTTTATCATTACTTGAGTTTTCGGTCTCATTTTCTTTTTGGTTTTGACTTTGTTGCTCGGAGTTACCATGCCCTAGATTGTGTTTTCGAGGTTGCTTCTTAAAATTTTGTCGTCTCTTAGGAGAATTTCCTCGTGATGAGTTAGGCAGTACAGATTTTTGTGCATTGTCCTCATTAGGCTTTTGCTGCTTTACAAAAGTCTGCCTAAGTTCACGTATCTCTTTTGCTAATTGGGTTAATACCTTCCCAAATTTTAACTGCTCAGCAGATGCCTGCTTATCAGATACGGCTGCTACTTGTGGCTTACTGTCTCTAGGTTTGCTTGATGGCCGGTAAGCCACGTCAGGTAATAAAGACTGTTCAGGCGAAGGCGGTGGTCTGTAGACCCTCTCCGCCTCAAGCGTCAGTTCAGCTTCTGCAGCTTTTTTCAATAATGATTCGATATCTATTATTTCATCTTTTCTTACCATTCTCTGAATTTCAGCAACGCGCTATATGACCTACGTCTGTGGTTTTATTTGCATTTGCTGTTCGATTACTGTGCCTGTTCTGATCAACGTTATCCGTCACACGAAGCATAAAAAATTTTCTTATGCACGCGAGAATCTGTCACACTCACCATGGCAACCATGCCTCAACATGGCGACTCATTCAATTTCTTTCTCTCTCTCTCTCTCTTTCTCTCTACAGACAAACGCATGGCACTATCTTTTTCTGTCTTTCTCTTTCTTTCTGTAAGCGAGCGTGCGACGCCATTGTGGCGTTACATATACTTCTATTAGAAGCCTGAGAGAGAATTAAAAATAATTATTCCTCAGCTTACCCGGAGTCATTTCTTTTTTCTCCTACTGACACTCTTTGCTTTGTCTCTCATTTCTCTGGCTCGCCATTTTTGCCGCTTTCTCCAAGAGATAAAAAAGATGTTGACAGAAAATGACTCATTCACACAATAGCCGCTTCAAACCTTTACAAGCCGTTAATAAGAAAAACAAGCAGTTGAAGTTAAAATAAACCATTTATTATAAGACACACCTGCACCCCAATACAACTTATCTGTCTAACAGTCGTCCAAGGAATGAACTAAGCGCGTATCGCGCTCATCAAACATACTCGGCCTCATCGCGGTGCCACACTACACATATACATGATTGAGCGTGTCTATATTTTTAACAATATATTAAACATTTATATATTAAAAATTTTGCAAATTAAATTATTGTTTATCAAACTTTATTTAATCACATGTTAAAACTTGTGATAATTTTACAATTGGGATGGTTTAATAATTTTTCTTATTTTTTTTCGCATCCTTAGAGCATTAAGTTTACGAAATTTCTAAGAGATCACAAGATGATGCCTTCGATTAAATTTTTTTTTTTTTAAGAATTGATAATTTATTAAATTTTGACATTTAAAAAAAATGTTATAACTATTGATAATCTTATACGACCATTTTAGATTGGTTATATCAATGAATGAGAAACAACAGAGATTCGAACTTTTACTTTAAAAAGAATGTTTGCTTCAAAAAGAGAAATAAAAGATTTTATTATTAATTTACTTAAAAATTTTAATTTTAATTTGAAATATTATTTTATTTTATATGCGATGTTAAATTGTAAAGTACTTTTTTTTTAAATAGTAGCAAAATTTTGTTAGAAAGCAATGTATTAGTCATTATCTTATCTTACTTGGCACAGACACCAAGGTGCCGTTGACAACTTTACTCTTATCTCTTTTTATATGTATGAAATGATAATCTGATTGTTTGAAATAGAAATCATTTTATTTTATTTTTATGGTTTTTTTAGCTTCGATTTTTCTGACTAACAAGGAGAGTGCATTGCATTTGGGTCTCGGATTTTTTTCTAGTTTTGAGATCTTTTTTCTTACATAAAATCATGAAAAAAGCCGCGTCCGTCCGGTCCAACGATCGTATTTTCCGAGTTATGAGCAGTTTTGTCTGTTTTGTTAGAAAATTTGCATCTGCTTTATAATTTTACAGTTTTCAAACTACTTATTTTATAAGGTTTTTACTAATTGCATTTTAAAATTGAGGTTAAAACCTTTCAATTAAAAAAAAAACGTGTCCAAAAAACTCAAGTTGTTAAAAAGTTATGGGGGAATAAAAATAGCGCAAATATTTAGCTAAAAATATGCATGGAAAATAAATGCAACATTTTAATCAGAAACTCATTTCAATTTTCATCTCTTCATAACTTTTTAACAACTTGAGTTTTTTTGGACACGTTTTGTTATTAATCGAAAGGTTTTAATCTCAACTTTAAAATGCAGTCAGTAAAAACCTTATAGAATAAGTAGTTCGAAAACTGTAAAATTATAAAGTGGATGCAAATTTTCCAACAAAACAGACAAAACTGCTGATAACTTGCAAAAAAACGAGCGTTGGACCGAGCGGACGCGGCTTTTTTTATGATTTTATGTAAGAAAAAAGATCCCAAAGCTAGAAAAAAATCTGAGACCCAAATGCAATGCATTCTCCTTGTAAGATTTATTTCTAATAGTTATATTGAAATTCATTTAAAAATTGTTTTTATAGCTTAACTGAAATTTGTTGTGAATAACAATAACAACTTAAGCGCGTTTACAATTATTAAATTCAACTCTAATTAAAAATTTTTCCAGTTAAAAATTTTCCATTTCAGCATATGCTTTAATGCTATTATGTTTGATTTCCAAATATTAATTAAGTATTTAGTACTGCAACTGTGATCTAATCACTCAATTTAGTAAACTGTTTATTTATATATATTTCCTCCTTTCTTAACTTACACTTTGGCAAACGAATTTTCAAACTCCCTTGAATTTTCAATAATTATAATCGTACTTGTTCATACTCCTCATTTTATCTAATAACAGAATAGATAATACGTTATTCTTTTCTTATCTGTCAAATCGTCATATTTACGCGATTTCATGATTTTTACATTTTTAACATGATGATAATTGGTATACGTACGAGGCTGTGCATTTATATTCAATTATTAAGGGAACGAAATCTTCTCAATATAACAATATACGATTTGCAAAAATTTGCATAAAAATAAAAGAAAAATCTCTTAATAATTGTCTTAAAAATATTTAAAGTTGAACTTCATCAAACTCACAATATTATTTACTTCGCACTTTAATTTACTAATTAACTGAATAAGGTAAAGATAAGTGCCATGTCAGAAGATTTGTTTCGAAATTTCTTTATTTGTTTGTTGATGACTTTACTCAAACAATCATTTTGATAAGATTAATTTTAATTTAAATTTTTGAATCAATGATATGCATAAATTACATTTAGGAAATTTACAGGCAAATATTTTCAAAAGCGTGTAAATCAATCAGTTTTTGTATCCAGTACGAAAATTTTATTTAAGAAAATTTTGTCTTGATTGAAAAAGTTTTATTTTATTATTATTATTACTCTTTACCGATTTGACTATTATAACTTTATATTCACTGAGAGTCCCGTTTTATATTGCTTTTTTACTGTTGCATACTTTGATAACGGTTTTTAATTTTTTTGACTACTTGAATTTAAAGTACACGTGATTTAATAACTCCTGATAATTTTATGTGCCTTCTGATATTAAGTTTCAGTTACAACCGATGAAAGAAATAATTTTTATATATTTTTCCTTTTTCTTTTCAACATAATACTTTATAAAAATTTTCAGAACTATTTTAAATTATCACTAACGATCCGGCGGCAACGCGGTTTTAGGGTTTTTCTGGAACGAATATCAAACTATACGGATCGTTTAATTCACCGAAGTAAAAACTACATTTGGCGGGGGTCCCGACCAAATGACATAAGTCCAGGCGCCAGTGTAACGTGCCCCCCTCCGTTGCCAAGACGGGGGTACGTAATATCTTATTTATTAAATTAGAGAATACATAGAAGGAAATTTTTAGAGGAAATAATTAAAATTTATTTACAAGGAGAGGTCCTCACCTCCGGAAAACAGATTTTTCTGAAACTGCAGGATATAATTTTTTGATGAAAAAAATTGAACCCGTGTTTTTTCTTTTCGTCTAATAGGCCCTAGAGACCAAGATATAGACATTTTTCTAAAAATATAGTGAAAAGAAGCGCTTTCAAGAACTTAAATAGCCAAAAAACTAAAAGGTTCACAGAAAAATGTATAAATATCAAAAGAAATTAAAAATTAAATACTTTAATTTAAGCTCTAGTGCATTAAAAAAGCTTCTGTAGTTTAGAAGTTATAGACGATCAAAATATGCTAATAAAATATAGTGAAAAATTCATCATGAGTTACATGCTAAAAATATTAACAAATATGTAGTAATATTAAATTGAGCATAACTTCAGAAGCTTTTTTGCTTTCTCATAGAGAAAGCATTGTATTGGTGAAAAAAATTTTTTTCTATTTTTTCATTAATTTGTACATATTTAGACTCAGGAAGTCGAAAAAAGTGGTTTCCAGAAAATGTCTGTATGTATGTGTGTGTGTGTGTGTGTGTGTGTGTGTGTGTGTGTGTGTGTGTGTGTGTGTGTGTGTGTGTGTGTGTGTGTGTGTGTGTGTGTGTGTGTGTGTGTGTGTGTGTGTGTGTGTGTGTGTGTGTGTGTGTGTATGTATGTATTCAGTACGCCAATAAGATCTCGAGAACTACTCGATGGATTAGCTTCAAATTTTGCATGCAATTTATTTTTTTGTCTAACTGAGGGGAAACTATTGAAAATTGATCTTCTTAGCTCAGTTTTTTTTTAGAGCCATTTTAAGAATTTTAAAAAAATTTTGATTTTTCATTTTTTTGATATTTTACGTAAACTACTCGAAGAATTTTCTTGAAAATTTGTATGAACATTATTTGCGACTGCCAAAAAAAGAAAAACTTTTACCAACTGATTTTCTTAGCGCACTTTTAATTTTAAAGCATTTTGAAAATTTTGAGAAAAAATTTTTTTTTTTATTTATTTTTTATTTTACGATAACCATTCAATAGATTTGCTTCTAAATTTGCATGCAAGTTATTCACTATTGTCTAAAGAAAACAAGCTTTGGAACACTTATTTTCTTAGCGTAGTTTTAATTTTAGAGCATTTTGAAAATTTTGGAAAAAATCTCTATTTTTAATTTTTTTTTTATTACACAAAAACCATTCGATAGATTTGCTCGAAAATTTTTATGGAAATCATTTGCAATGGCCTAAATAAAACAAGCTTTGAAAAACTTATTTTCTCAGTGCAGTTTTAATTTTAGAGCATTTTGAAAATTTTGAATAAAATTTTTCTAATTTTTTTTATATTTTACGTAAACTACTCGATGAAAGAGCTTCAAATTATGTATGGGAATTATTTATGATTGTCCAAATAAAATGAACTTTTGAAAACTAATTTTCTTCATTTTTCTTAGCGCACATTTAATTTTAGAGCATTTTGAATATTTTGAAAAAATTTTTTATTTTTAATTTCTTTTCTATTGCACAAAAATCACTAGATAAACTTGCTCAAAAATTTTTATGCAAATTATTCACTATTATCTGAATAAATCAAGCTTTGGAAAACTTATTTTCTTAGCGCAGTTTTAATTTTAGAGCATTTTGAACATTTTGGAAAAAATGTTCATATTTCATTTTTTTTCTATTATACAAAAGCCATTCGATAAATTTGCTCAAAAATTTTCATACAAATTATTTGTTATTGCCTAATTAAAGCAAGCTTGGCAAAACTTATTTTCTTAGCGCAGTTTTAATTTTAGAGCATTTTGTAAATTTTGAAAAGAATTTCACTTATTTTTTGGTATTTTACGTAAACTACTCGATGAAGTAGCTTAAAATTATGTATAGAAATTATTTACGATTGCCTAAATAAAATGAACTTTTGAAAACTGGTTTTCTTAGCGTAGTTGTAACGTTAAAGCGTTTTGAAAATTTTAAAACAATGTTTATTTTTTAATTATTTGGTATTTTTTGTAAACTATTCGATGAAAATGTTCCAAAATTTGTATGCAAGTTATTGGTTGTAGTGTTAAGAAGACAAGCTTGGGAAAATTAATTTTATAAACGCATTTTTAATTTTAGAGCATCATAAAATCACATTATGCAAATGGCAAAATTAAGAAAGAGTAAAATTCATATAGTTTTCGTAGGTATTAAGACAGCCTTTAATACAGAGGATAGGGACATTTATATTAAAATCGTATTTAAAAAAATAAAATCAAATTACTCTAACTCAATGTGCTCTATGAGAAAGCATTGCGCCAAAGCACTTGGCAGCGTTTTTTCATAACCATAGAAGCTTTTTTAATGCACTGAAGCTTAAATTAAAGTATTTTATCTTTACTTTTTTTTATTTCTCATACATTTTTTGTAAGAAGTTTCGTTTTTTGGTTATTGAAGTTCTTAAAAGCGCTTCTTTTTACTATAATTTAAAAAAATGTCTATATCTTGGCCTCAGGGGTCTATTAGACGAAAAAAAAAAATACTGGTTTATTTTTTCCCATCAAGAAATCATATCCTGCAGTTTCAGAGAAATCCGCCTCCCGGAGTTGGGGACCTCTCCTTGTTAGTAGAAATATTAAAGTGGGAGATTGATGAAGCCAATTCATAGTTGTATTATTTCAAATTTCTTATCAATTCTATTTGATTCACTAAAGTGTTAGAATCATCTCAATTAGAAAACCAATCATTTCTAATTCAAACTAATTATTATACTTGCTAATTAATTTTCATTAAAGTTTTTTGAATCAAAGAAAACAATTACTAGTTCAGTATTATAATTTTACACCTATCTGTATAGACACTGCTCCGTCGCTCTCCTCGGCAAGTAGACTCAACTCTGGAGGTGAATCATGCTGTCATATCTAATGCTCGGTTAGCTGAGCTGTCCGGACCCCTAGCTTCCCTCGTTAAATGCGCACGCTTGATTAAGTCAGTCAAACTTTAAAAGTCAAGTAAATTCCGACATTCA